>OX465290.1:57863193-58103193 GCA_949987695.1 Merzomyia westermanni
AAAGGTGTGTATGTATTTATTTTTTGTATCACCTTCAAACTTACCTTTGATTGTGTAAAACAGAGATAAAGACTGACTTTTGTTTGTCGGTGTAATAGCGTAAGGCACCTTGACAAACTTGCGTTCCCGAGCGCTTGTACCGCATGACATTTGGCTGTTTATTTAACAAGATAAAATTTATAGCTCCCACCGCTGTTGCAGCTGGGGTGAATTTTGATAAGCAAAATCTGTAGCAAGTGAAAATTGTAGCCAACGATTGTCAAGGGTGGCTTTAGATATGTTTTTGTGTGTAATTTTTCACTTTCTCAATTAGTTAGAGAGTGAATATATGTCTGTATGTATACTAGGGGGCAATGAAATAACGCCCGGGGTAACAATGCCCGCGGGCATTATTCCCTTTTCAAAGGGGAAATAATGCCCGCCGATAAAAGGAAATAAGGCCCTCGGGTTGTATTTTCTTTCGGAGAGGAAATAACTACCGCTGGCAGTATTTCTTTTCAAAAAGGAAATAACGCCCGTTTGCCTCATTTCCTTTAAAAAAGGAATTAACACACGCGGGCCTAAAATCCATTTTGAAAAGGATATAACGCGGGCTTTATTTAAACAAAATAATTATATAAAGCCGGCACAAGTTATCACCATGGGCTATCAAAGGTCTCCCAAGCAGAGGGATCGACCCAGGCCACATATGTATATCCATATTCGTCTGTATAACAACGTTTTTAATTGTCCGTTTTTTCATATGTCGACGTTTTGATTTGCCGAGATAAAAAGAGAGGCCCGCGGGCGTTATTTCCTAAAAAACAAAAAAAGGAAATAACGCCCGTCGACAAAAATAAATAACGACCGCGGGCATTATTTCCTTTATGGAAGGGAAATAACTCCCGCGGGCTTTATTTCCTTTTCAAAGGAAAATAACGCCCGCAGGAGTTATTTCCGCGGGGGTTATTTCACTGCACCGTATACGAGTATATTTAAAATACATATGTACATAAACATCTGCACAGCACACGATGTTGAGCATGAAATTCTTTAAGATTATTTCTGCTAAAGAAAGTTTAATGCCACAAATTTTTCATGGCTAATTGAGTTGACGCGAAACAGAGGTCAGACTTAGTTAAAAGTGAGTGTGGTAAAGGTGTTTAGCATACGAGTATACGGTATATACTGGAGGATTATGTATAAAAAATGTTTACCAATTCATGTAACCGTAATGGTAAGCCCAAAAGGCAACACTTTAAAATTCGAAAATGTTTAATCTTTCCCTCCAGCGTTCTAGGAGCACTCATTATTTAGGAGTCTTAAAAAGTCGCAAGTATGTAGGAAATTTGAGCTACTGAAATATGATTCTTTTATGACTATCTCTATCTCTATGGCGCGATATACAACAGGTATATCATCATAAACCTCCTAAGAGATTTTTGCGCCAAGCTTCTCTTTCCAATTTGTGGTGTGCCGATTTGAATTTTCCCTACAAATTGGTGGGACCTACAGTTTTTTGCCGACCCCGAACGGCATCTACAAAGGAGACGAATTTTTGCTGAGAAGCCTGTCATGGCAGAAATACGAGGTGTGTTCAAAAAGTATCGCGAATTTTGAATTTTCGCTGGTTACGTATATTCGAATTGCGAATTTTTGTGGCGTTATGTTGGTACTCATGTCTCTCACTTATGCCGACAAGCTCGGCCATTTTGAATGTTCAGTTATTTGTTGACAGCTGCTTTGCTTGCACGTGTTTTGGATCGTCTTCGATTTCTACCTATTTTTTTACCAAAATTGCTCAATTGTGACCAAAAACTGCATCGCATGAACATTGCTAATGAGATGTTAAACTCTGTCCGCGGCGACCCAAATTTGCTCCAGAGGGTCATAACTGGTGACGAATCGTGGGTTTATGGTTATTACGTGGAAACCAAAGCTCAATCATCTCAATGGAAGCTGCCGCACGAACCAAGACCGAAAAAAGCGCGCCAAGTTCGGTCGAATGTGAAAGTTTTGCTGACAGTTTTCTTCGATTGCAGGGGCGTGGTGCATCATGAGTTCTTGCCACAGGAAAGAACGGTCAATAAGGAATATTACCTGCAAGATATGCGCAATTTGCGCGAAGCAATCCGCCAGAAACGCCCCGATTTGTGGAAGAACAAAAATTGGCTTTTGCACCACGATAACGCCCCTGCTCACGCATCGTTGCTTGTGCGCGACTTTTTGGCCAAAAACAACACACTAATGATGCCGCAGCCACCGTATTCCCCAGATCTGGCCCCCTGTGACTTTTTCTTGTTCCCTAAACTGAAGAGGCCCATGAAAGGACGACGTTACGCTTCTCTTGACGAGATAAAGACGGCATCGAAGGAGGAGCTGAACAAGATACAAAAAAATGATTTTTTGAAGTGCTTCGAAGATTGGAAAGACCGTTGGCACAAGTGTATAATATCTCATGGGGATTACTTTGAAGGGGGCAAAATAGATATTCATGAATAAGTAAATAATTTTTGAAAAAACACAAAATGCGCGATACTTTTTGAACACACCTCGTTCACTCGGAGAGTTTGCCAAACCACTGCCGAGGGGCGACCCCGTTTTTGAAAAACTTTTTTTCAAATCACTTTTGATGTTACCTGTACCAGGGCTCGAACCATGGACCTTCGGTGTGGTAGGCCGGCAACACTACCTTCACACCACGGCGGCCTTTTATGACTCCGATTTGATAAAATAAGTCACTAGCTTCCGGAAACTTATCTATTATGGTGCAGGCAGTTTAAGGCCAGCTTTTGTGTACATTTTGTGAACTCATACGTAGAAACCCATTAGCTCGAGCTTATAAGATTGGGGTTAAAACTTTTAAAACTTTTTTCTGTTTTTCTTATCATCACGGTTTTGATGTGGTTGAAAATAAGTTATTTTGCCTTTACCAGTTCATAAACTGTTAACCTATCTTTATAAATGGCAGAGAAACTGTAAAAATAATGTCGGAAAATAAATGTTTAAATTTTAGTCGTGATTTTATTCAATAATTTGCTAAAATTTAATTAAAAATTATTTCGAGATAGTCCCCTGACACAGACTTTGTTTATATCCACTTAGACCTTCATAGGATGTTCTGGTTTAATCAATTTAGACTGTGAAATAAGCGTACTACGTCGCGTCCGGCGATGTTAATTTCTGGGATTTCTTTACAAATTCAATGTCGAAAAGTTGTAATTTAGTAGCTCATATACAGAACTGTTTGGAACGATTTTCCGTCATCCCTTGTCAAGTTTGGTTTTGTGACAAACCGGTTTCGGCGTTCTGCCATTTTCAATGCCAGAACGAAACTAGCCATTGTCACAAAACCAAACTTGACAAGGGATGACGGAAAATCGTTCCAACAAAAATCAGCTTACTACCCTGTCGGAAGATCAACACAACAAAATAAATCACTATTTCAATAGGTGTTTTATAAGACTTCCTTTCGGGTGAACATCCAACCCATCTCCAGCAAGGAAGGATACACATTTAATGCTACTAAATCAGCACATGTTGCACATAAATTCTCCAGTTTTAGAATATTTTCTGACTTTGTATTGGAATGTTTGCTGGGTAATAAGTGATATAAGTCGTTTATAGGAGTCCAATACTTCTGAAATGTTTGGTCGCCGGATAAGGCATAGCCTATCTATAGTTTTAGAAAAGTGGGCGGTGCCATCCCCCAATGTGCCTCTGAATCGAGATATATATAATTTTAGAAAAGTGGGCAGTGCCACACCCACATATTTTTGTGTTTATTTGTCCTCTATAGACGTTTAAAATTCAACACCGATCTTCATGAAATTTGCATAGTATATTCGGAAGTTTGCTGGATACGGCACATTCTATATTACGTTTGAGGGAAATATGCCTGTGCCACGCTTTTACAAAAAAAGTTAAGTTTGCTACATGTTCCCACCTATATACCTATATGGTTTTTTATGTGCTCGTAGATATATCAAATATACAGAACTAGATAAATGATGAAGGGGGAAATGTGAACTAGAAAACAAAGAGAGAGAAAAAGAAAAGGAAGGAAAAAAGTAAGATTCAGAGGAATGGGAATATTTGGATAAAAGAAGGAAAAGTAGGAAAGGAAACAATCAGAGGTAGAAAATCAGAAGCAAAGAGGATACCAAGGAGGAAAACTGGGAAAAATAAAAGTAAAAAGACAGACTGACACGGAGTGGCAGATGAACAGCAAGCGAGAGATGAAGAAACGGCTTGTAAAACCTTGAAAGCGTCGTCTATTACACAAATTTGTTGCTAAAATCCTAAGTTTAATTAACACATCAAGTTTTATCAGCTCAACGGCTTTAGTTAATGAACTATCAACCGTTTCCCATATTTTAGAAGATTCCACTAAAAATCTGTCATCAGATTGCGCCACTTTGCAACGCCAAGAAAAACTTGTCATTACAAATGAACCTGATATTAGCGCCATACATAGTGAGACTACCAATTCCAGAGTCAAAGAGCTAAATGAGATCCTAAACAGACTGTTTTGCTTTGTGGTATAAGCTTGCTGCAAGCGCTAGTCTCGTGCTTAAATCAAATTGTTCTTAGTTTCTGGAACGCACTTGCAGGTTAGATAGCACGACAGTCTACTTAAAAACGAGTTTAACAAAATAGAATAAGAGCCAGTATTTCCTTATTACGAGTATCAACGACGAGACACTACAAATTAAAAACTAATTCAATTTAGAGCGATTATTATCTCCTGCGGCCGCCTTGGCGTGGCGATAGTTTTGCCGGTCCAAGGTTCGAGCCCTGGTATGGGTAACATCAAAAGTGGTTTTTCAAAACGGGGTAGCCCCTCGGCAGTGGCTTGGCAAACTCTCCGAATGTATTTTTGCCAACGCAGGCTTCTCAGCAAAAAATCATCCACTTTGTAGATGCCGTTCGGAGTCGTCACAAAACTGTAGATCACACCAATTTGTACGGAAAATTCAAATGGGCACACCACAAATTGGAAGATCTCTTAGGAGGCTTATGATGATATACCTGTTGTATATCGCGCCATAGATTTGTTTTTATTTATTTTATTATCTCCTGTTTATCTTCAAGTTAATTCAGAATTGGTTAGGTATATCCAATAGCAAACCATAATTTTTTGGTATATACTACTATTACGCCAACGTTTGTCTTGCACATCAAAGTGGTTCGTCTTATTAGTTTACTTTTTGTCTTTTTTTTACGTCAACTTAACTTCAGTAGTAGTTGGGAAGAATTCCTTTGCTTTTAGTGATATCGTTATTAATTAAATTAGTTTTAATTATTAAAAAAAAATTTAATAAACAAAATAAAACACAGTCTTATGCCCCACACTACCAAGTACCAAAGAACCTGAAAAGAAAAAATATTAACTAAACCGCACTGCTGATTAGCTGAAATAGTTAAAAAAAAATTGAAATTACTAAATACGAAAGCATGGTCTTTTGTACAAGTTAATAGTTAATTTCCAACAATTTCTATTACAACGCACCACCAACCAAAATTTTGTTGAGAGCTGTCAGGGAGTAGCCGCAACTCAACTTTTTTACGACTAAATGAAGTAGGTACTTACAAGCCTAGCTACAAAAATTTATGTGCACGTCACGTATACGTAATAGTGGCTAGTCCATGATTTGCAGACTTGCTTTAGGACGCAATAGGCACTTCTTGTCAGATAGGAAAAAATAAGAAAAATAAAGATATCCCACACAACAACTCAGTCTTTGTTCTTTTAAATTAATATCTCTGTGGTTGCAGTACACTCATTTTGAAGTCTATTTTACTGGGCGGTCGGACAGTTTATTTTCACTGTTGTCTACGACATACAAAACTCTGGGCTATTGTCTAGCTACTTTTACTTATAGTCAGTTTTTTATAAACAGAAAATTACCGGCCTACTTACAAAATATATTATATACTCTACCTCAATTAAAGTGATAACAAACGTAGCTATTCCTGTCTCTTCATTTCTGTGTTAACAGACATGTTTTGTTGTTGTTGCAAGCTTTTGTTGTTTTAGAAGTATTTTATAAACATACACTTTGGAATTTTAGTTACCTTTAAGACTTTGAAAAGAGAATGTATAGCCACAACTACGTAACAAGTCACACATCTTTACAAACCAGGGGTCGTAAGAGTTTGGCTTTTATAGGAAATCAAAAAAAGTTAACAAATTCTACTATCCGTGATATCAACAGTTTACAGGGGCAGTACGAATTTCCTGAGCAGTTTAGGTGTGGTAGTGGCGAGTTGGAAAAGCATACGCAGCAACTTATGTATGATCTGATAAACAGAAAAAGGATTGAATTCGAAACTAGCAGAAAACACCTTCTTCTATCACGCAAGAGGTCCTATCAAGCTCAGCGTGGGATATCAAACTAAACGATAGAGCTAATGGCAAGCTCTGTTAGACGACCGAAACAATTTAAATGGTTATGAGCCAATAGTCGTTCCATTTTAAAAATTTTGCAAAATAAAGAAATGGTAGTTTGGATTTTGCTTCATTGAGAAATATCAGTGATACCGGAAACATATGAAAAACAAATTTCTAACAGTGATGTAGAAGCAGTTAGTATACTCAAATACAAATTAGCCGAACACAGACCACAGTATGTTTTTGAAAAATAGTATCAGAATTTTGATTTCCTTATCAGTTTGAATTGCTCTCTCCAAAATGATCAAGAGCTCCGCCCGCTGATATAAACTTATCTTTTCGTACTATATATTTGTTCTATAAATATCCTTTTTGTTATAAAAACATGTATGAAAATCATAAAAATGTCACCAAGTCACTTGCCATTAGGGACAATGTCCACATATCACGTCACAGGAGACGCTATAAGCACATCCATATATACTTTGTGTTGTATTTTTTGCTATGTGCCTTTTTGTTTTTTTCCCCCCCTCTTTATTATTTCCTCTATATGTGAGTGGCTCCTCTTCCTTAAGTTTTTTTGTTTTGTAGTTACGCGTTCTCCGTATTTGTCCTAGTACTTAATATTTGCTATACTTAAAGTATCTCATTGCAACCAGAAATCCTTAGCAGAGTCATGACGCTGTTGTCGTTGTCCAAAAACAAATAAGGACAAAAAAACACTAAGAAAATTTTTTGTGATCAGAAATGTTTTTAGGTGTAGTAAAATTTTGTATTTTATAAACGGTTATAAAAAGTTTCTCAAAACAGAAGTTAAATTTTAACAAGTAAGGAAAGGGCTGTCTTCGACTGGTCGAAGACTTTATACCTTTCATGAATACGCATCACGGTTCTAAGTGTCCGATCCTTACTTACAATTAGTACAAACTCTGCAAAACTGTTAATTTAAAGATACATAGCCCAAACTCCATTTTTCGGAACAATCGATTGTATGGGAGCTATGCGTTGTATTTCTCCGATCTTTCTGATTCCGACGAATGATTAATCTCATGCAAAATGGCGGCGCCATACCAAATTTTATTAAGATATCTCAAAAACTGAGGGACTAGTTTGCGTACAAACAGACCGACGGACATGGCTAAATCGACTCAGCTCATCGCCCCGATCATTTCGGTATACTTATTGGTAGGTCTATCTCTTCTTCTCATACTTACAAACATCGGACCAAAGTCATAATCCCATTTCATGTTCATGAAATTTATAAAAAGTCGTTTATTGGCTTATTTATCATGTAATTTCTTCTCGCGAGATTATGATCGATGTGAAGAGTCGTTCGCCACATATTGATCTGTTAAGCTTCCGTACCAGCATATTCTGCAGCGCATACTCCGATCCAATCTTACCGATTTCCAATAGAAACATTACATATATAATGAGTTCTAGAGCTGTGGCATCTATTCGGCTGAATTATGTTCCACTTTATTGGAGCAGGACGTGGGTGGTTTTCATCCCAAAAGTCAGAAAAAGTGGGCATGAAAAGCTCAAAGACTTTTAGACCCATTAGTTTCTCGCCTTTGGTTCTAAAAACGTTGCGAACGCCCGTATTCGAAAGAAGTTGGATAGTTTAGAGCCCAACGGAAACAGCCCTGAGGGGTTACGTTCTGGCTGGATTTTAGGGCATTGAAATTGGATAATTCAGGGCTCAACGGAAACAGCTCTAAGGTGGTACACCCTGGCTTGATTTCCGGACATTGAAACATCGTCTCAGGGTGCACGCAGGCTGGGGGAGTTGGGACTCTGGAAGGTGCGTAACTACGGTCAAAACCATATTTTGTTGAATGTTATAGACTTCTCAATGTTAACGACTCTTCAAACTGTAGCTGACTATGTTTGTCCCAGAACAGTCTTTGATGCGAACTTTAATCCGTCTCCCAGACTCAGCGAGTGTATTTCAATACGAAATATACGCTACCCGAAGGTATGCAGGGCACTACTGTGTGCCGACACTACCGGTAATTGGATAGCAATCCTCTCTGATAGCCAGGCGCCTCTTCGTGGTCTTGGATCCCCAATAATAAAATCGAGCCTCGTTGAAGGTGAGCCAGGCAAATCAACATATATGGATATAATAAGTCGGGAGCCCCAGTCCCCTTGGTTCTTGATGTTATGACAACCTTCTTAAAATTTTCCATTCCAATGAACCAACCAAATTCTAGAACTGCAAAATTTTACCTTTCTAGCTATTTAATTTCATTAAAACCCAAAACACGCTCATCAGACTAGTTGATTGCATCGGCGCTATTTTTGATGGTTCCAATATACGAACTATATATTGTCAAGTTATCTTTTAAAATAAGGGACTAGTTTTCACTGAAACAGATAAAGAGACGGACATGGCTAACTCATACTGATCACTTCGGTATAGTTATAGATTGATCCATTTCTTTTTCTGATACTTACAAACATCAGGCAACACCAGTTGATTTTCATGAAACGTATCAGAAAGATGCATTTGGTATTACAGAGCTAGAAAAATTCGTCCTCTAAAATTTTTCTAGTGCAACTTCAACTTCCTTTCCCATTTTTTTACAGTGTATGCTGCACGAGGCTTATCCCAATTATCTCCGCACTGGCTGCCACTCAATTCTTGAATTTGGCTTATCGCATTTACTATTGACGCAGATGAAAGCTACAAAATTCGGCACTCCCCAAGCTCCAAATTTCATCATCTACAATTACCACTCACTTACACACAGAAATATGTGTACATTTGGGCGACATTGTATTTTTATATATCTACCAGCTTGATTTCTATGACCTTATGCTGTCACACACTAATCCTGTAATAAAATGCCTAACAGTTCCCTAATAAATTGTATTGTGCTGAAAAACTATCTCAAAACGTAAAACAAAGAAAAATTGAAACAAGCTAATAAGCGAAGTAACACCAAAGAATGAGAAAAGCCATGAAGACTGCGCTGAGATGCTAAGTGCTTGTTAGTGGAATTTGAGCTATTTAATGTTGGTCTTAATAATACAAATTGCATTGGAGGCATATTATTCTTCAAAGATATACATACATATGCACATAGCCATGCGCATACAAACAACATATAAGTCAACAAAAATTAATAACAATTTCTGTATGTCAATATGGACAACAAGATAAGATTACATTAATTAACACAGCCGAAGATTGTGTGACAGAGGAATGTATGTATTGAGTTACTATTGATGATAACTTTAAGAAAATGAACAGTTTTGCCGCAGTGAGCTTTAAGATAAATGTACAGGGTGGCGCAAAAGTAATCCTCCTATCAGAAAATGCTATAAATTTTGCGATTGGCCCCTAAGGTCAGTTCTGTTTTGACATTCGTGTAGTAAACACATGCGAAATACACGTTAATAAACAAGGTTACGCTACACTGCTCCAGAACGCGGAATATTGCTGACTATTTATTTGACCAATAATCGGTCGGGGCCAAACGGTTACTGTGAATGGTGAGCGCTACAGAGCAATGATCAACGAGTTCTTTTTGCCGCAACTTGATGAATTGGGATTGGAAAACATGTGGTTCCAACAAGACGGTGCAACAGCACACACTGCACGTGCCACAACCGATATGCTGAACATCGGAAGCTTACTTTTGCGCCACCTTGTATAACTTGTAGTTCGTATGCGCCAGCTAAAAACAATCCCACGAATACTTTCCAGAGAAAGTTAAATTTTTAAAAAATAAATCAGAAGCAATTTTGGTAGACTTAAACATTAAAATATGTGTTATTTGATTTTTCTTTCCTTTATGTTACTTAATTTATTGCTTTTTTATACCAACAATTTTTGTTGATTTACGGCCTGTACATTTTCAAGTATTCATAAAACGAGCTCAAGGCCAAAAATAATAATTTTTCACTTTTTGAATTTTTATGAAAATTATTATTGTTTTCATTATTTAATAATCATTTTCAATTAATTATTAAGTTTTTTTTTAATTGAATAGAGTGGGAAAAATGTTTAGAGACAACCGCCATAGCTAGCAATACGCTGTTTTTGATGTCATCTAAACTCGTAGTTCTATTCTTCTTTACCATATGCATGAACCAATCCCGCCATTTGACAGTTAGTATTGTGATCATGATGGATTTTTTGACAGATCTGTTTTATCAGCAGAACTGCCTTACCGCATGCTCTCGGTTTTGTTATTGATTTTTTATACAAACAATTTTTAATTTATATTATTTCATTTTATTTTATTTTATTTTATTTTATTTTATTTTGCTTTATTTTATTTTATTATATTTTGTTCTATTTTATTTTATTTTATATCCATTTATTTTAGTTTATTTTAGGTTATTTGATTTTATTTTATTTTATATTGTTTTATTTTAGTTTATTATATTTTGTCCTATTTTATTTTATTTTATTTTATTTTATTTTATTTTATTTTATTTTATTTTATTCTATATTATTTAACTTTTTATTTTATATTATATAATTTGTTTTTATTTTATTTTGTTCTTAACTTTATTTTATTTTATAAATTTTTTTGATTTTTTATCAATTTTATTTTATTTTATTTCTCACTAACATGAATAATCACTTATTTTGTGTTTGTATAACAATTTGTATCATCAATGATGTGTATATATTTCCTCATGATTTATACTGCTGACTTAATGTTTCCAACGAAGCAACACTTCGTGCTCTCAGTGAGGGGCGCTCACACTGGGTATCGTATGCCAGCGATTAGTACATAAACATCAGCTGAAGCAAACATGAATGGCATGTCGACTCACACGGCGAGGGCTCTATAGTATAAATAAATATTTGACATTTGTGGTGGTGTCACTGTTAAACTGATTTTTCCAGATTATAACAAATCTTGTTCTTTTATTTTATTTATATAAATGCCAAATGCAGGCCTATCGGTACATATACAATTATTTATACCCCAAATGTATAGTTTGGCCATGAAAGGGAGCGCAATTATATATAGATACATTAAGACAGAATTCTTTAGTGGTAGGAAGACAGGAAAGGAAAAAATTAGAGAAAAAGTATGCTTGAAATAAAAAAAGTTATTTTTGATAATCTCAATTTGTAAATAACCAAAATATACTGAGCGAAATTTATTTATTTTTTTGGAAATCATATTGGTATAATTTTTTAGAATGGCAAAAAAAAAATTGTGTAAAAGTTCAGACCTTAATATGAGTTTTTAGTAGTCTATAAGTAATAGTTTAAAGTTTTCAGGAAAATTTTGTATTTTTTTTTTTGTCCACTCTGTATGAATATATACATGTTGCTATTGTACACGATGTTAATTAACATTTTTCAACTTAAACAATGCACTCATTGAGGTGAAAAAATTGATTAGTTTGTGACCCTGTATTTGACTGTTCAGGTATAAAAACTGCCTGCACAAATTTACACAATTTACAAATTGAGTTTACAGCTTAAACAAAAACAATGGAAAAGTATTCAATAACAATATTATAACTAACGTACAGTATTTAGTTAAAATACGAGATTTAAGGGGGAAAAACAAAAAAAAAAACAAAATTAAATTAAATTAAAATTTGTAAAATGCAATGTGCGTGGCCTATGCGGCTTACAAATAATGGGATTAGCTTTGCTATAAAACACAAACAAATTTTTATGCACGCGCTTGTGTTACGCCCAATTACACTTGCTAATAGCTCAAAAACCAAACAAAAAAAAGCTTTTGGTGGAACGAAAACAAAATATCCAAATAACGCTCGGCTTTGTGTGTTTTTCTGCCATCATCCAAGCGTGTATTAATATAAGTGCCAAACAGCCACAAAATACAATAAAATGCAAAAATTAATTAACAATAGATTCTGTGCAATGAACAATGACGGCACCAGCAGCACCAGCAGCTGGCAGCGGTCGCAATAGCAGCTGCACGGATGTCATTGAAGGCTATTATGCACCAGTCAGAAGGACAATTTGTGCAGCAAATACAGGGTGTTTTTTTTACAGGTTTGTTTTTCGAATAGAGATAAAACTGGCATTTTGTGGTCAAATCTGGCAACTCTAATGGCATTTATGTTCAGTTTGGTTTGCCATTTCATCATGAACAGGTTGACAAAAGAACAACGCTTGCAAATCGTGCAAATTTATTTCGAAAATAATGGTTCAGTTCGCGAAGTTTACCGTGAGCTCCGTCCATTTTATGGTCGACATAATCGTCCATCAGAGCAATTAATTCGGTTAACCATGGATCGTTTTCGCACTACGTTTACTCTATGTGATAATACGCATCCGCAGAGACGTCGAACAGTGCGCACCGAAGAAACAATTGCCGCTGTAGAGCAAAGTGTTGAAGAGGACCCGAATGAATCGATTCGCCACCGTGCACAGCAATTGGAGCTTTGTCCATCAACTTTATGGAAGATTTTGCGCAAAGATCTTGGCTTGCGACCTTACAAGATCCAGCTTGTGCAAGAATTAAAGCCGCGAGACCATGCAATGCGACGTGATTTTGGTGTATGGGCCGAAAATGAGATTGATTTCGATGCTGATTTTCATCGCAAAATTTTGTTCAGTGATGAGGCTCATTTTTGGTTGAATGGCTACGTCAACAAGCAAAATTGGCGCATTTGGAGTGAAGAGAATCCACATGAGACCCTTGAAACGCCATTACATCCACAAAAACTGACTGTTTGGTGTGCTCTATGGGCTGGTGGAGTCATTGGGCCATACTTCTTCCGCAATAATGCTGGAGAGGCAGCTACCGTTAATGGAGACCGGTATAGAGCCATGATAACCGACTATTTTGTTCCCGAATTGGATGGCATGAATGTGGATGAGTTGTGGTTCCAACAAGACGGCGCTACATGCCACACAGCGCACGTCACAATCGATTTATTGAAGGAAACATTCGATGAGCGCATAATTTCGCGGAATGGACCTGTCAATTGGCCACCAAGGTCGTGTGATTTGACACCATTGGATTATTTTCTTTGGGGATATGTGAAGTCGCTCGTCTACACCAACAAACCAGAAACGTTAGGGGAATTGGAAGCCAACATTCGTGGCGTTATTGCCGACATACGGCCCCATATGCTCGAAAAAGTGGTTGAAAATTGGACCTGTAGAATTGGCTTTATTCGAGCCAGCCGCGGCGGCCACATGCCCGAAATCATATTTAAACATTAATGGCATAAAATTATCCTTCCAATAAAGCCAAATTGATGGACCTTAAAACGATTTTCTTGTGTTTTATTTCAATTCAAAGTTCTATACCCCTAAAAAAACACCCTTTACTTGGTGGTGTACCTTAAATGAATCGATTGGCGTCAGAGGGTAAAGGATGCATATAAGTGGCAGCTGGTTAGCACAAAATTCATTTGCGCGCCAATCTTATTACGAAATGACATGCCGGGAATGACTAAAATTTGCATAGAAAATGTTACAACGAAATAACGTGAAAAGGAGATGGTTTGTTTTTTATTATTGTCAGTCAACACATAGCACATATTGAAAGCTTTATATGACCGTTTTTTACCCAGCAGTAAACTTTAAGCGTCATACAGAAGACAATGTCACCATGATTGTTTCAGAATGCTATGATGATTTTTTGGTTAGAATATATCCTATTTTTACTAACAAGCTGCCTTTACTCCCATCGGTAATCCATAAACTTTCGTGACGTATTAAAAGTTTAAAGAAACGGAAATAACTAATCGTAATGATTACCGGTTTGATTAATTATTTTCTTGAGAATACATTTAATAATTGATTATCAATTACTTTCAATTTTTAATGATTACTTTCAAATTAATTTAAAAAATAATCAAAAAAATCATGATTTTTGATATACCATACATGCACATAATCAAAAAAATTATGATTTTGTAAGATTATTAAGAAAAAATTAAAAATAATCAAAAAAAGTGGTTTTGATTACTTTTAATACTTATGTGTTCTACAACCATACAGAAAAAAAAATAAAAGTAACCAAAACAAAATAAAAAAAATATTTTTGGTTAGTTTTAATGATTTTTGATTAATTTCAGTGTTGTTGTAGAAGCACATAAATATACAAAAACAACTCAGGAAAGGGCTGTCTTCGACTGTGCTGAAGACTTTATACCTTCCATGAATACGCACCACGGTTTTAAGTGTCCGATCCTTACCCACAATTAGTACAAACTCTGCAAAACTGTTAATTTAAAGATACATGGGCCAAACCCCATTTATAGGAAAAATCGATTGTATGGGAGCTATATATTATGTTGGTCCGACCTCGGTGATTTTCACAACATGCATTACACATATAATAAGTACCAAACCTACAAAATTTTGCGTTCCTAGCGTTTTCATTGCACAATTTATGCCCAAACCCCATTTATCGGAACTATCGATTACATGGGAGCTATAGGTAATGTTGGGCCGATTTTGCTGTTGTTGTTAACAGTGCTTCGCCCTGCCCAATGGGCACGATCACTGTAAATTGTCATCAGGCTCTTCTTACAGAAGTCCGTGGAAAAGCGCAGTTTCCACAGGGTTGGACCAGAGTGATGTAGGTGTTAGAAGAGTAGGTTCGACTGAAGAGGAGAAGGGATGTTTAGTATCATGAGGGGACATACCACATGCAGGGCATGTGTTTGGTATAGCGGGGTTCAGTCTGGATAAGTAAGAGTTTAACCTATTACAATATCCAGAGCGAGTTAGTGTTACCATGACTCAAGAAGCTATTGCGGTGGCATGACCAGCGAAGGTGAGGCCGTTGTCAAAAGTCACACCCAAGATTTTAGGGTGGTTGACAGTAGGTAGAGGTACCCCGTCTACGTGGACATTTAACTCTTGCCCCATCTGCGCATTCCATGCCGTGAACAGGGTCGCCGTCGGTTTAGTCGGAGATAGGGTTAGATTTCACTCGGTGAAGGAGCTGGAAAGGTCTCGGAGGTAACTGTTAATTCTAGTGGCCGATCTGGCTGATTTCCACTACTCACATTGCGGGCTTAATATGAACTAAGCTCGCCAAATTGAAAGTCTGTAGCTCTTAAATTTCAATATTTATAGGTCAAAACCAATTTATCGGAACAATCGAGTGTATGGGAGCTATGCGATGCATTGCTTCGATCTTGCTGATTCCGACAAATGATTAATCCTATGCAAAATAAGGGCTCCATAACAAATTTCATCAAGATATCTCAAAAACTGAGGGACTAGTTTGCGGACAAACAGACAGACGGACAGACGGACAGACGGACATGGCTAAATCGACTGAGCTCATCGCCCTGATCATTTCGGTATACTTATTAGTTTGTCTATCTCTTCTTCTTCTCATACTTACAAACATCGGACCAAAGTTATTTCATGTTCATTTAAGTTATAAAAAACCAAAACTAATAAAAAAAAATTTTAAATTATCTAAACTAATCTATAAATTTGTGCAATTAAAAAGACTTTTTGGTACTTGTTATGTATGTAGTGTGTGTAGTGAAAATCAGCCAGATCGGATCTACATACCATATAACTCCCATACAATCGATTTCTTCGATAAACGGGGTTAAGGCTATGTGTCTTTAAATTATCCGTTTTGCAGAGTTTTTACTAATTGTGAGTAAGGATCGGACATTTAAAACAGTGATGCGTATTCATGAAAGGTATTAAGTCTTCGGCACAGTCGAAGACAGCCGTTTCCTTACTTCTTTTTGGTTATTTTTTTCAGTATTGTTGTAGAAGCACATATATATTAAAAGTAATCAAAACAATTTTTTTTTAATAATTTTTATTATTTATAATCTAATTGTCATAAATTAATAATTTCCTTTTCTTGAAAAACAATTAAAATGATCATTACCGGTTAAAAAATACGTCTAGTTAATTTATTGCTGATTACTAATCAAATTTGGTTGAAAGAAACATCTTAAGTTTATGTGTTTTAGGGAAGTGAGGCTCAGAAGCTTACTCTAGGGATATTCGCGAGAAACCCTTACACTTTGGCTACGGCGATTACCGAAGAAGATTTTGCAGAGAGCGTAAACTTATGTAATATTATTGACTTTCTTTAAGCCAATGGGGAATTCATCGATGTTGGAAAAAAGCCTCGATCTCTTAAATATATATATCAGGTAACACAAATTATGCACCCATCTCTTAACATTTCACATATTCTCAACTTTCTGAAAAAGTGCTTGAAACTTTTTTTTCCAATAATGCGTTACGAGCTTCGAAAAGTATTATGTGACCATTTATGTTTCTCATTTTTATCAACGATATAGGAGCTCGCTTTAATAACTGATCTATGCTAATTAAAGCATGAAGTCGCTGGCAACCAGTCGTCCTGTATATTCTCTTATGTTGATACATGACATAATCTGTGGCTTTACTGATTGCCAAGTACCTCTAAAACTGACAAGTTTAAATTTTCCATGCTAAACTCTCTGTGCACAGTATCAGTTTCACGTCGAACCATCAGACCTTAACTTTCACCATTTCACAAGCCCTCGAAACTTTAAGCGAATTTAACACAATTTTTGTAGTCTTGATTTGGACTTCGGACACCCTAGATCGTGTTTTGGTTTTATGTACTCGTATTATGTAAAAATGGCATTTATCATGAATGTGGGTAGATTAAGACTTTTCGATTTGTAAATGGTAGCATAAATTGAGTTGAATTGAACTAATTTTTAAAGGCGAGGGACTCTGAAGGCTGTATGCTGATCTATGGCTATTACGTTTTTTGTTTCCTATTGTATGAGTTCTGATTTCAAAAGAAGTAATGCTTTCACTTGTTGAAGTCGTGCTTGAAAGGGTCCTCTTTAAGATTTATCAATTACTTTCCTGAAATAATATGATGTATATAACTACTCCTTTAATCTCTGGCTGTTAGTTTAAACTACAAAAAGTTTACCGTTCTCTTCTCCTTCTTTTCCATCTAGTTTGATATCGTTTTCTCAATTTCTCCTCCACGTTTCTCCAACATTTTATTCAACTGTTTAATCTTTTAAAATTATGTTTCAACTTTTTAAAATTTTGCATTCGCTCCCATAGTCTTTCTTTTCTCGATTTTACCATAAGTGGTGTTTATGTAAATGGGAGAACTCAAACGGAGTCACGCCCACTTAGTAAATTTTGCAAAAAACAATATGCTCTACAAAGAACTTTAGAATATATAAAAATGTAACATAGGTTGGGAATGAACCGCCAATTTTTCACTGAAAAAGTACTGTTTTGTTTACGAAAAATTACGAATAATCATACCTTTATTGTATGTATTAAGATTTGCAGAATGATTTAGTCCTCTTACAACCAGGCGCTTTCTCATAAAATAGAGATATACAAGGTGCAATCTGTTTTAGCGAACTGTGAGAAATTGGTGGTGTTTATAAGTTAACTAGAGGGACTGCCAGACTTTGTCCTGCCCAGATATTTAACTGAATGGATCTAGAAATGTTGGCTTTCCCTATCCCTATCATTATCTCTATCACCATCCCTATCCCCATTCCTATCCCTATCCCTATAGATGTAACTATTTCACATACACACAATTCCACTTCACCATCGATCGATTGAGCTTTTATAACAAAAAAAAAAAATTATAAAAATTCACACCATACAAAATGTAGAGAAAATAAAATTTTTTTTTCAGGAATTTTCCGGAAATTTTATTGGGTATTCTCCTATTCTGGTCAGAGAACAATCTAAATTAGTGTCAATCATCGAAATCGGTGCAGGCGTTCTTGAGTTATGAGCGTTGGAACTAACGTCACTTTCTTTTATATATATAGATAAGATATATAATTTTATTCTTCTTCTTCTTTAAATGGTCATCTAACCGCCTGGATTTCGTTTTAAAGGAAAAAATTAAGTAAACGAAGGCAGTTTGATAATCTTTGATATAGTTTTTTTTTGTCACCGAATTTCAGTGAGACATTTCCAAGCGCCATTTATGGTAAATAGTATTTTTATATAGTTTTAATATTAAGTCCCCAATTACCATATTTAATATAAAAATCATTTCGATCTTTCTAGTTGTTTAATCGAAAAGTAAAGTAATAGAAACCAAATTTCTATAATTTTTTTTGTGTCGGCATATTGCATTGGAAAATATTACCAATTTTCTGTTGAATTTGAAATTTCTTCTTGTCCAGTAAGCTCAGAACCTGCTGGTGACCATGAGCACAAAATTCTAAGAAAAGTGTTATTTATAGTCCAAATTCTGATAATATTCAATATCAATAACAAAACAATGTTTATGCCTACTTCTGACACTGAGAGTTAAAAATATGTTAAACAAAAATGAATAAAAGTAAAGTCGCAAATAACAAAAGCAAGTGAAACGCTAACGTCACCAGGCACAAACTAAAAAAAAAATTCATTTGAAACTGGAATTTAATTTAGTTGACAGCCACTGCATTAATGTGCAATGCGACGTGCACCCAATAGTCCCAACATTTCACCCCACAAAAACGCAAATCACATCAATTATTGTGCAGCAGCGTCAGTGGGTGTGCGGTGATGGCGTTGCTGTCTCTATTACCCGCCACATTATGAGCCTTTTACGCTAAAGCTGAGGTTAATATACTGGTCGTTGACAAGTAAGCTCACATTGCACATTTTTTGTTGTTGTATGCAAAGCACGTTTAAACTGCATTAATTTGCATAAACAAAATGGATGCATACAAAACAATTTTATGTTCCAAAAATATTGTAACTAATTGCTTTTATAGCCAAAGGCTTTCGTAAATACTCGTAGTGTAGTCGAATGTTGTTAAAGCATTTTATTTCTTTTTTTATTCGCTGGTGTAATTGTTTTTGTTTAAAAGCCATTGGAAGCTTAAATTCACAGAACCAATTTGGCAATTTGTAGTTTAGTAAGTTTCAATTTTATCTATTTATATTTTTGCTATGTATTAATTTGGTTATTTGACAACAAATAACTGATTGCTATGCTATCATTTGTATGACAGTATACAGCACACTGCTGATTATGACAAAAAAAATAACAATTTTTTAAGAGTTATAGTCATGGGTAAGCAATTACTTGTTCCGTTTTTTTATAGTTATCTTCGTGGCTGGAAACATATAATTTGTGTTAATAGGATTATGGTTACGCATTCTTTAAGTATTTAGATAAAATTTGTTTGATGAATTTCAGTTTATTATGATCACTTTGTGTGTTCCGAATATGAAATAAAACAGTTTAAAATTTTCATTTTTTAAATATCTCAATCATTTTATATAAAAACCAGCGATTGTTTTTGGATTCATTTTTGTAAATACATACATATTCAGTTTTTAGTTAATTTGGTTACCACCCTTTAAACAAATTATGCTACAAGCCTAAAATCTTCTTCTTCTATAAATGGTCATCTAACCGCCCGGGCGATTTTGACCGTCCAACACAGCTCGCCAGTCGTTTCTTCGTTGCGCCAACTGGCGCCAATTAGAAGCACCGCGGGATCGCAAATCGGTCTCCACTTGATCCTTCCATCGGAGTGGTGGTCTCCCTCTTCCTCTGCTTCCACCGGCGGTTGCCGATAAGAATCCCTTCTGGGCTGGAGCATCTTCGCTCATTCGCACTACGTGGCCTAGCCAGCGAAGCCGCTGTGTTTTAATTCGCTGAACTATGTCGGCGTCTTCGTAAAGTTCATACAGTTCATCATTAAATCTTCTTCGGTACTCGCCGTCGCCAACGCGCAGAGGTCCACAAATCTTTCGAAGAACCTTTCCAGAGCCGCCTCATCAGATGTTGTTAGTGTTCACGCTTCTACAGCAGGACGGGTGCGATGAGTGACTTGTAGAGTGTTATTTTCGTTCGTCGAGTGAGGGCTTTACTTTACAAGCCTAAAATCACCCGCGCATTTATTCGTTTAATAAATTGAAATATTATAATCAAAAATTATCGAATTCTTTCTTTATACTTTATAGATTTGTTTTTTGGGAAAAACTAATGAATTGGAAAACCTGTAAAGTTAAAATACACACATTTGAAACAGCTGTGCTAAAAATTTTAGTTTTTATTAATAAACAAACATATGAAAGAAAAACATTATTTTATACTATATTAAATTTTTTTATCTGATCGTACTTTGTCATATGTCAACAATTGCGATAAACTAATTAATTAAATGCATTTGAATTAACCCCTGATGGACGGCACTGTGGAAAAAAGTTGCAAGTAATTGGTAAAAGTTATGAAATTCTAACTCCTAAATAAAAGCCACCCAAGTTAATTTTCATTACTTTTGTAGCCAGATTACACTTAATTCAAAATTACGAGTAATTGGTGAAAGTTCTCAATTCGTGACTCCCAGAAAAGGATTTGATTACATTTCAATTCTCAAATAAAATTAAGTCATTACTTTGGGAACCAATTTACCCAGAATTCAAAATTACAAGTAATTAGTGAAAGTAAGCATGTTTTGTCTTATCAAAACGTAATCCGTTATATTTAAATTCCTAAATAACATATTATCAAATAAATTTCTTCGTTGTTATTATCACTTTAGGAACCAAATTACCCTCAATTCAAAATTATAAGTAATTGGTGAAAGTTCTTAATTCGTGACTCCCAGAAATTGATTGGATTACATTTCAATTCGTAAGTAATCATGTTTTGTGTCATAAAAAAGTAATTGATTACATTTAAATTACTAAATAAAAAATTATCAAATAAATTTCTTTGTTTTAATTATTACTTTAGGAGCCGAATTATCCTCTATTTAAAATTACAAGTAATTGGAAAAAAATCTTAATTGGTGACTGCCTGAAAGAAGATTCATTACATTAAAATTATTAAGTAAAAATGCCCAAAGCAATTTGTTGGTTGTAATCATTACTTTACAAATTACAAGTAATAGGAAAAAATTCTTAATTCGTGACTCCCAGTAAAAGGAATTGATTACATTTTAATTCTTAAATAAAAGATAATCATTGCTTTAGGAACCAAATTCCCCACAACTCAAAATTACAAGCAATTGGTGAAAGCTATCATGTTTTGTGTCATAAAAAAGTAATTGATTACATTTAAATTCCTAATTAAAAAATTATGTAATAAATTTTTTTGTTTTAATTATTACTTTAGGAGCCGAATCACCCTCTATTCAAAATTACAAGTAATTGGAAAAGTTCTTAATTCGTGACTGCCTGCAAACGAATTAATAAATAAAAAATAATCATTACTTTTGGAACCAAATTACCCTCAATTCATAATTAAAAGTAATTGGTAAAATTTATCCCAAAAAAAGGGCTTGATTAGATTTCCATGCGAAATAACCAAACCGCAATGTTCAGTGAAGTACAAGAACGAAAACAATGGACTTTGTAGAAATGGTTGTTACCAACAACGGTAGCTACAAAAAGTGATGCCAAGTTTTTCTTCAAGTTATATTTTCAAAACGATGTCTTTTTCCCTTTCCTATGTATAATTTTTGTAAGAAAATTAAATTCACCCATTTCGTTTTCGTGATGTCAAGCTTTACAGGATCTAAATTAACACTGTAAAGCTCAACCGATTTAAGGGTGCAGTTTATTAGCTCTCTACCTAGCCCTGCGGGTTAGGGGTTTCGAATATGCCCGAGGTAGGCATACCGGACGTAAGAGGCGACTAATATGCATAAAGGTAGAAACGTGCAACTCGATGGTTGATCTAAGGATATGATGCCTCTCACCTCTCATTACCCATCTTATCCTTCGTTACGGAAGGAGGGGTGACATGACCTAGAAGGTTTCACTGGTCATAAATCGCTACCACGACACTCGGGCAGTACCGCAAGGAAGTACCGGAACATACCGGGCTCAAATCCGGCCAGGGACTGTTAATTCGACAACACTCCCCAAAACCTTCGCGGACTGTTTTTGTCGTTACCACAACAACAACAACAACAGCTCCCCACCTCTTTATTTAGCGTATAATCAGATACTTACGGAATACCTGGTTTCGGCTAGAAGGCAGGTACAATCATGGAGGCCAATGTGACACAGTCTTGCTAAAACTAGATTCCACTAATTCCAATAGCTCTATAGGCTTTGTCGTCTCTGTCGGAGGTTACTTGTTGTTCCTGCAGGAAATGTCATGTATCCTGAGGCTTTCCGGCATTGTGTGCTAATATTATCTACTGAAATCCTGATGCTCCTGTTGCCATTACCAGTAAATATTTTTTGTTATTGTTTGTCAAATTAGCAATTCCGCTCGATATTTTAGTCAAGATATTTTTTGTGACAAAGCGCCGAAATCGTTCATATTTTATACGTTCGTGACTTGTGACTTTAACATCATAATGCTCTTACCCAATTTAGGTAGGTAAAGGATGTATGAACAATTTTATTTCGCTTGCAACCACACTCCCTTCATTTGTACATCGTATACTAGTTAAAACGTTCAATATATTTTTAGACCGTAGCTACCTATTTCTTATTTTTGGCATTTTCGGCGGACGTGCCTTTCATAATTCATAAATATTTTAGCTTCGTGTCTCTGTGGTGCTGGTTTGAAAACATTTTTTTCAAACGAATGTTTAGCTTTAAGCGAGGGAGGAGACTAACAGAGGTTTGCTTAAATAAATTTGGAAAAGAATAACCACAAAGCTGTTTCGATAACAGCCAAGTAAATTTCTCTAGAGAGTGTGTTTTGAGCTCACACTTTCGTCATTACAGAGTTTGTACCGATGAAATGGTGCAAGAACTTAGGTCCATTGCTCGTAAGCTTGAGAGGAAGAAAATACGAAATTTACAATAAGATCAGGACGATGAGCTGAGTCGATTTATCTTTGTCCTTCTATATGCCATTCGATTTATACGTCGGTCAATTTGAACGAAAACTTGTCACTTAAGATCGGATCAATCCAAGATATGTGATTGTTCCGATAAATGTATTTTGCGCCATACATGTATCCCGTTTCCATTCATTGGGTCACTCTGAATAAAAAATTATTCAAATGAAATGTTACTGGTTGTTCAAAAAAATATTGTAACTAAAAATATATATTTGGCGAATTATACCTCGGATGAGCAGATGGCAGATCCTCTCTACCTATTTGTGGCGTGTTGTCTCTAATTTTTCCTACTACTGCTGCATGAAACAGGGCTTTTGCCTGGTCCTACGAAAGTCCAAAAATCAATACCAAGTAAATATAAATTAATTTTTATTTTTTCACCCCCACTCAAATTTCCTGAAAACACCTATCTCTGGAGTAGAACGTCACCCTATTTCAAAATATTTTTTAAAAATACTCCATTACTGAATTTAGTTCAAAAATACCAGCCCTTAGAATGACCTTCAAAAAACGGGGGTTGGTCATCACCGATTTAATAAAACCACTTTGTGCCTTCCAGGTCTTTCCAAAACGATATGCTTAAGAGTCCACCAGCTTAGAAAACATTTGCAAGCACCCCCGTCGAAACGTGTATCGCACAGCAATCTTCAAATTTGTCCTTAATTTCTTTTATTCATAGCAACATTTTTGTCACTTCAGTTTCCTGTTTTATGGTAGCTTTTCTTATGGTCTATTTTGTTTGCTTGAAGTTTAATATTTTTGTGCTAAATTTTTGCTTTTGTTTTTTAGACAAATTCCCCGCTTATTTACTGCCGCCACCACACATGAATGTGTTTTTTTTTTGTTATGCTTAATGCTTGGCTTCTTTGAGCTTGTTGGCGAAATTTTAAGTCGCACGTTTGGCTAACAGTACAACCGTCGTTATAGCTCAATGTTACACTCTTGTCTTCATAGTTTTTTATTAACGGTGGTGGTTTGTTCGACACACCCACAAAGATACGAACATTTGGTCTTTGTTAGTTTGTATATGGCTGCTGAATTTTTTTTGTATAGCTATAAGGCAAATGGAAGATACCAAATCTGGTATTTTATATTCACGATTAAGATAATCTTTTGTCCTTGGTTCATAACTCTTTTTTTCTTTCATGGTTTTGTATTTTGCTAACATTTTGCTATTGCAGCATTTATTTGAAATAATATTTAGGTTCTAATAATACTGTTGTCCCTAGATTATGATTATTGCTGCTTCTTATTTTTTTTTTTGTTGCTTGAGGCGTTTATTCCGATTATTATTTGTATCGTTATACTAATTGTTCCGTTTATATTTGCAATAATTCCTTCGAGATATAAACGTAATTAGCGATAACACAAATACGGCGAAAATAAAGTAGAACAAAGTGCTAGATAACTAATTAATTCCGCGCGTATAAATAAAAATTGAGCTGCAGGCCTCGCGAAAGTTGGATTAAACATTTTTATGGAAATAACATATATATATAAAATAAAATAAAGTTAAATAAAAAAATAAGGTAAATTAAGATATAATAAAATAAAATATTAAATAAAAAGCGCCAAGGTAAAATAAATTATAATAAAATAAAATAAAAAAAATTTAAACAATAAAATAAAATAAAATAAATTAAAACAAAATAAAATATTTTAACGATTAATTATAGCTGGCTCTAGGTCAGGTGTTTTAATAAGGTAAGATAAGATAAAATAAAATAAAATAAAATAAAAAAAAATATAATAAAATAAAATAAAATTAAATTAGATTAGACAAAACAAAATGAAACGAAATGAAATAAAATAAAATAAAAATTTAATTAAATAAACTAAAATGAAATAACAAAAAATTAAATAAACAACAAAAAAATTAAATCAATAAAATAAAATAAAATAAATAAAAAAAAATAAAATAAGGTAAAATAAATTATAATAAAATAAAATAAAAAAAAATTTAAACAATAAAATAAAATAAAATAAATTAAAATAAAATAAAATATTTTAACGATTAATAATAGCTGGCTCTAGGTCAGTTGTTTTAATAAGGTAAGATGAAATAAAATAAAATAAAATAAATAAAAGAAATAAAATAAGGTAAAATAAATTATAATAAAATAAAATATTAAATAAAAAAATAAGTTAAGATAAAATACAATAAAACAGTTGACATATAAAATATATGTACCAAAGAATGTATAAAAGGAATAAGCAAATGGCACATTAGAGGAAAAATGCATCGTGACGCTACAGGGCATCATAGCTTAGTTGTTAGAGTACTCTAACAGCGGCTTTGGTGCAGACACTTGGGTTCGTATCTCAGTGTCCGAGAAGGGGTCTGATGAGAAGTTGGGCACTTCGAAACATGTCATCCATACCATCGCTGTGCATAACGTTGTAATTTTTCCTCTAATATCAATTAATAAAACAGAATAAAATATTAAATAAAAAATAAAATAAAATAAGGTAAGATAAAATAAAATAAAATAAAATAAAATAAAGTAAAATAAAATAAAATAAAATAAAATAAAATAAAATAAAATAAAATAAAATCAAATAAAAAAAAATAAAATAAAATAAAAAAAAATAAAATAAAATAAAATAAAATAAAATAAAATAAAATGAAATGAAAAAATAAAATAAAATATTAAATATTGAATAAAAAAAAAGGTAAAATAAAACTAAGAAAAATTAGTTAAAATACATAAATAAGAAAGCAAATTACTAAATGGTAAAGAAATAGGCATAAACAAAATAAACTTGTCGGCAACATTTCAGAGACCACGTCAGTCACTCAGCCTGAGCAAACGGTTCGAGTCCTCAAATATGTTAATACTTCTGCGGTTAAGGATAAGACCAATTAGCTAAGCTAACTACAGTTTTTGGTTTGTTAACATGCATCTTTTTATATGAATATTCCAATATCTTCCCAAAAAGCTTCGAAAAATTTAAGGAGTGTCCGGTTAAGAAAATTTGTGCAAAAGCCACAACATCCCGTTAATAAAATTCAAAAAATGTAGCTGCCTGTTGATCTTACGCAAACGTCATCTCACCATCAGCGTTGAAATCTCCGGTCATGACTCCTAACGTTCAACAACAAAAAACTCGAAACTCATGACCACACACAACTGCTGACTACAACACGAACCACACTCTTTAACAGCCTCATATCTAATTCTTTCGCATGAAAGTGTATGGGCTGTTGAAATCAGGGGCCAAAGTCGTTATCTGGAATTAGCGTTGGATATTAAAAAAAAAATAATAATAATACTCCAATGGTGGCGCTGTGGAAAGTTACAGTTATATAAAGTTCAGGAATAAGGAAAAAGGGAAACGGGAAAAAAGTAAGGGAAATGAGGGAAGGGAAAGATAGAGATAGAGAAAAGATTAGGATGAAATATACAATTGGTATTTGCTTATCCGGCAGTTGCGTAAAAGCCTACGTAGAACCTTCTAAGTGCTAGGTTTAAATTAGCACACCAACTTGTCTACCCTTTTAAGGCTTCTTCTTTTCTCTGTTGCCAAATTCGATTGCAGATAGGCCTATAGGCTTTACTCTTCGGGCACTACTTTAACCAAACTGATTTTTCATTAGATTTCTAGGCTAAGATTGTTTTCGTTGCTATCCTTGGTTTGTAAATAGCAGAAGCCGTTTAGTTTAGGTTAAGTTGAAGTGGTTGTCACAGAGACCTAATTGTGAAGACTTGATGAAATCCATCACCTCCTTAAAGTCTGCGACTTGGCGTAGGCTATCGAGGAAGTTAACGCCTAGACAGCGGCGTCTGTCTCCACGAAAAGCCGGGCAGTTGCTAATGAGATGCTCCACCATTTCTACCGGAGTTCCATCAATTTTTTTTTTTTTTTAAAACATTTCAGTGTTCCGTGTCGCTGGACTTAAACCTATTCTCTTGGACATACCATTTCAGCAAACTACCAATACACCAATTCAGTATCCCTTACAGCTTGAAATTCGTAGTGGTCATATTTTAAATAACGGCAAGTACTTCATCTTATTTTCACCTTCCACAGGACAATCTTTTTGGCCAAATACGAGAAATAATAAAAATGTCCATTATTACCGGTACCTGGTATAAATTTAATGAGCCTGTCGGCGAAACTTTTGTGCTTCACTCCTTTCTACAAATGGTGCAGATTTATGCTGACAAATTTCATATTTCGTGTGTGCACACACACACTAACATGTACACTGAAATAGACCTCGAGCACTTGCATGAAAATACAATCGCAAGACCGCAGATAATGTTGAAAGCATGTTTGGATGTATGTATGTGTGCGCTATGTGTATCAAAATTTGGTCTCACAAATTGCATGCGACAAAATCGTTGGAATTGCAACTAGCGGCGGTAACTCTTCTAAATTTCATTTCTGTAGATACTTCAAGTTTGCTCTTCACCCCCTCTTGTTAGCAACATTCGAGTGCTAACTTTAGTTGACTTTATTTTGGTCTTAAAAGTCTTTGTTGTAGATTTGTTAAATATTTAACCTGCAGGCAGAAAACCGAGCAGCCAACTGCACAAGTGACGAATGAAAGGAGTCACATATAAATTCACTAGCGTGCGTATTTGTTAAGAAGCTCACGAAACTTTTAAGGAAATTATTTTAAGGAATTTAAAGTTAAACATTTTATTTGTATTGAAAGATATTGATTATATTTGGTTGGAAAGTCGACTGGTTATTTGTTTTTCTTGTTATACGATTTGCTTAATTTTTCAAATGAATATACCATTTAGTAAAGAGAATCCGCTTACGAATTTTCTCTGAAATATGTTAATAAAATTACCAGTGATATTCCTCGAAAATAGAAGAGTTTTAAAAATGGTAAAGTGCTTTTGCGTTATAATATTTGTAAAATGAACTTAATCAAAAGTAGGCGGTGCCACGCCTATTTTCAAAAACTGCCAAAAGAAAACTCTGTTGGGGGCCTACCAGGTATGATAGTGGAGCACCCATTGCCAACATTACTTTACTTCAAAAATTCCAAACATCTTGGACGTGAGGAAGATAATAAATTATCGAAGGCCTTAAACTTGCCTCTGTCCAACTTATCATCTTCGAAATATGGAAATGAAATGAATAGTCACTCTACTGAAACTACGAAAACCTGAGCAACTAACCTCCCATAGCAGAAAATTAAAACCGGCCAAGATAAAACCCTCTTCTTAAACCAGAGAAACAGTATAAATCAAATCAAACAGCAAAGTTCGACGACTCGCGTGTTTTTTTCAGCGATGATATTAGAGATTTAGTGCTGATGACTTACTCAACCCTGAGTTAAGGGGTTATGTATGTAGAGGTGCGGGAAAATGGCGAAAATTTTGATTTTCTGTAGAGGTATGTAGCCATATTTTTATTGAGTACTTGTTATACGTCTTGCGAAGTAAAATGTCTAATTTGTAAAATCAGCTCAATAAAATAAAAAAAGAGTAATAATTGTCAAAGTTATGGCATTTTACGAGAAAAGCATTTTTTTCAAATAGGCTTGCCGTGACTACGATTCCAGTCCATCAGCTTAATTGAAAGCATAAAATCAAACAAATTTCGTTAGCATGGGGACTTGTGGTGTCCTTGAACGATTCATTGAAATGAGAAAAAAAAGTTCCTGCAAACGGGGACGATTTTCTCAAAAAGGCTACTTCTTACATCTGATAAAATGTATTGAAAAATTCACAATATTGATATAAATATGAAATCATTCAAGCACAAGGCAAATAACTTACGAACAATTTGGAAAAAAAAAATTTTAATCGGTTGAAAATCTTTCGGCAATCCAAGTCTCCGCAACATCGTTTTCGGAAAAACATGATTTCGAGATAATCGCGTTTAAAGTTTCAAGATGCAAAACGCTATAAATTCTCTTCTACTGTTTAAAGCTCTATAAAAATTTGAGATAACATTCTTAAGAACCTATGCTTTAAGATGAAAGAATAAAAAATTTCCGATTTTTTGACCGACTTCAACATATATAACCCCTTAAGCATAGAAAATAAGGGCATTCAAAAGATGTTATTTGGACCAAATTGTAGGGCTGCCCAATAAAAAAGAAAGGGCATGCCCGAGGTAGGCATGTCGGTCGTAAGAGGCGACTAAAATACAGAAAGGTAATCACGTGCAAAATGATGGTTGATCTACGAATATGATGCCTCTCACCCAACTTCACCTTCCTCACGACCTTCCTTCGACATTACTTAGAAGGTTGCACTGGACGGTCGGGTTAGAAACGCACTTTGGTAGTACCGGAGCGAATCTTGGCTATATCCGGCTAAGGACTGTCATAATGGCAACACTCCCAACGACGTTGGTGGAGTGTTTTTGTTGCTACTCAAACAAATTAACAGAACATACTGATTTCTTGAGACGCCATTTTTATTTACACAGGGTTATTGTTGCCCGCAAATTCGCATTATAATAAGATCCGACAACACATTATACAGCCATTTGGTCCTCGGAACCATAAGAATACTCCTAATCACATTAAAACTGAGTCAGTAGATACCTCTGTCAGCTTTAGGCCTGTGAACCGCGTTAAATACATCCAACCAAGTGAAATAACTTAGGAAGAGAACATCCTTCCTACGGAGACACGAGTCACTGTAACACGAAACCTCTCCTAAAATTGTTACTAGAACCTACTCTTCTAACAGCAATAAGTTTCGACAGCGCATGGGTTTAGCTAAGGTGAATTTGATGGCGATTTTCAGAATGATCGTGCCCATGGCAGTTTGGAGCACTGCTAGACACCGTAAAGCTCATTAGAATAGGCAATCTCATGGAAAGATTCAGCTTAACATATTTTATTGAGGCATTTAGCTTGTTAATGTCACTTAGGACTAACAGTGAATGCATAAAAGTTCAGCAGAGCGTCACCACACTGACGACTGTCTTTTCACTGCTTTGATTTAGAGACTTTAATTGATTAAACAGTTACTCGTGGTTACTTTATGCGGAATTAATAAATGTATGGCCGAACTGCATTAAGAACGGATGTGATTGAGTGACCTACTCCACAGATTGGTTCAGTTCTATAAGCGGTGATACCTGATCATACCGCTTTTATATCCAGGAAGAACTCCAATTTCTGTACACTAACAATACCAATACTTAAATGACCAGATCAAGTAGAAAAAGGAAATTACTGGAACAGCAGCAAGCGCAAATATGTGAGTTTCACGCCAATTGCCGATTAAGCCCAATCCGCTACTGTGATATTTGGCTTTGAGGTAAAGCTTCTTTAAATTTTTCCACTGTATACACTGCATACAAATTTAGTTAAAGCCTCTATACACATACGAATATAAATAGATTTCATTGCACAAACTTTTGTATGTTGTGGAACCAACGCCCACGTCAATACTCTCGCACGAACACCTTCATGAATTTGCGCACCTAAATTGGTGAGGATGCACGAGAACTTGTTTCACATGCATTGCTCGTGGCGAAATGCAAATTTTATTTCCCCCCTATGCCAGTACAGAAAAACAACAACAACAAAAAGATGTGTTGGTGCCGCTCGAAACGTGACAGAATAGCTTATGGAATTTTGGCTCAATATAACGAGACCTCACTCAGCTAGCTCTGTGTGACAAAAGCGGTGAAATGGGAAGATCCGAAAATCTAATATAAAAATGTCATTGCAAGCGCAGCAACAAAAAGGACAAAAACCAAAAGCGGCGTATGAAAGTGAGACGACCAAAAAATCGGCCAAAAACCGCCAAATAAGTCAACAGGAATATAAACAACTACAGCAATAAGACACACATCCATACATAGATTGTCGAATTGCATTTGCGTGTGTTCGTGTGTGTGTGTTTGAGCCCAGCAGTCAAACAAACTAGTTGCAAAGTACTTCAAAACTAGGATGCACAACAAACCCAACTAGTCAGCCAACTGTCTGTTTTCCTTATGAACAATGGCGGTGTCCCATGAGATGTCAATTGTCAGATTTCGGACAGAAATAAACCAGTCTCAAACTAATTCAAACAAAAATGGATAACTGGGACACTGAAACAAGAATTTGGATTGTCCGCCGCTTTCACGCACTGGAGTCCGTAGTTTCGGTTCAAAGAGAGTATAGGCGCACGTTTGGCGGCAATCCTCCGAGCAGATGGACCATAATAAGAATTGTAAACAATTTTGCCGAGCATGGGACAGTCAACAGAAGACCTTACCGTCGAAACCCTTCAGTTCGAACGGAGGAAACAATCGCTGCTGTAGCTGCTGCCATACAAAACAATCCACGTGTTTCGACAAGAAGCTTATCTGCTCAAATGGGTGTAAGCAGACAGTCATTACAGTCAATTATGCACAAAGATTTGGACTTATTCCCATATAAAATTCAAATGGCCAACAAACTGAATGCTGCAGACTTGCCGATTCGCTTGGAATTTTGCCAGAAGATGCTTCAAATGGTGGAAGAGGATGGAAACATGTTGAACTGTCTTTTCATGTCTGACGAGGCCCATTTCGATTTAAACGGCAACATAACAAACAAAATTGTCGAATATGGAGTGCTTCCAACCCACAGATACTCCATGAGACGGACTTGCATCCACTTCGTGTCACAGTGTGGTGTGCAGTTTCATCACGCTGCATTGTCGGGCCCTACTTCTTCGAAGAAAACGGTCACACCCTTACTGTTACTGGAGACCGTTACTTGAGCATGTTGAGAGAGTTTTTCTATCCAGAATTACGCCGAATGAGAATTTCTTTCAACTCTGTGTGGTTTCAGCAAGATGGTGCAGCTCCTCATATAGCCCAACCTGTTATGACAGAATTGCGACGAAAATTCCCAATAAGCTGATATCCAGAAACTCCACATTCCGTTGGCCACCCAGGTCGCCTGATCTTACTGCACCTGACTTTTTCTTGTGGGGTTATTGCAAACAGGAAGTCTTCAAAGCAAAACCAACAAATTGAATGAACTAAGGCAATCCATTCGAGAAACAATTGCGGCTATTCCTGTCTCAACTCTCCAAGCAGTAATGAACAACTTTTTGGTAAGATGCCGCACATGCATCGACGAGCAGGGGGGGCATTTAAATTCCATTATTTTTAAAACTAATTAAGCTATGTTTAATAAAATTTAATGAGCTTTAACGTGAATAAAAGAAAAATGAATTCCATACACTAAAAAAAAAATTATTTGAGTTTCTTAATGTAGCAAAATTCATCAGCCACCCTGTATGCATTTTTGAATTCTTTTAAATTTTTGTTCTTAATTTTTTTAACTTTCTAGACGTGTTCAATTAGTTAAACACAAAATTACTCAATTTTGAAAATTTATTTCCGTGGCAGTGAAATGAAAAAAATATGCTTGCAATTTTTTTTTTGCATTTTTGTTTCTACATTTCGCTAGCACCAAAAAAAATCCTAATTGTTTAATTAAAAAAAAATATTTAATGTTAAAAAATTCATAATTAAAAAAAGCCACCCTTCTGAAAACTTCAGGATATCTTTTTTATCATCAGTGAGGTAAAAAGTAAAATTTAGGTAAAAAGTTTTACTCGGATTTTTTAAACTCTGAACATTTCAGCAGTCTGCAAATAACTTTGAGTTTTAACTGGTACAATCTAGTCCTTTTTGGACGGTTTCGGCAACAGTCAGAAAATTCTAGTTGTATATTGGTATGTTTCCTGACCAGTTTGGTGCTTCCCTGCAGCGAATGTGCATATTTGTATGTGTGCTCCTATCACATTTATGTTGAGCTAAAGCTGTGGCAGCTAACTCTAACTGCAGCTACTTTCTGTTTGATGCTATGCTGGAGCTTATGCAACTCAGAGATTTTGGTGAATGGCGAAGACTGCACTGCATTTGTTATCGCTGTCCAATTTAGCACGAAGTGGCGGTTTCGTTAGAGCTTGCTATTTGTGTTGGTAGATTTTGCTTTGCAGGTGCCAAGTAGCAATTTTGAATGCTTTGTTTTGTCAGTTGGGTGGAACGCGCCTATCTTCATTATTAGACTCGTACATTCCTCAATAGGCACACTCGCATACACACACAAATAGTTTCTAGTAGTACGTACCAGCAGCCTAGCGTACTCATACAAAAGCAATGTAGAATTTGAAGTGCTATTTGTACTAGGTTTTGTAGATATGACACAACCAGACATTTCTGACAGCCAAACAACGGTATTCACGGAACAAGCGCAGCTTGTAACGAACATACAACACGAACATGACAGCCAGACTAACACCAGCGGCAATGTAATGGTTACGCAGCGGTGTCGTATATCAGCCTTAGCTGTACCAGCAACCTAAAGGTATATAAATAGCCTCATGCTCTTCGCTTCTGTGGTTGTCAGTATTTTTTGTGTGTGTATTGCTGCTGGTCTTCTTCATTAATTAGCCCCAAATTTAATTCCGTTTGCATAATTCATCAAAAATTGTATATTCAAAAGAATAGATAGACTGATAGTAGCAGGTCGGTTTGATCATGCACAAGAGAGAGAAAAGGCTGTATTTTAACAGAACCCAGCATTAGGTGCTTAGATAAACTATAATATTTTTAAGTGCTCATATGTAGTAAACCAGTTGTTAAGTCGTTTGTGGTATCTACTGAGGTGTAGTTTAGAGGTCTGGTTTTGTTTCTCAATGTTTCGAAAGGCTCTTGTGTGTTGATTTGGTTCTGGCTTCACACACAATTTTGTTTTCGATTTAAGCTTTTCGGTGCTGAAAATATATGCATACTCTCAAACCTGGCCAGTAGCCACGCTTCAATATGTCTCCAAACTTGTAATAAACTGGGTTCAGATTGAAACATTACATTGAATATTTTATGTAGATTTCAAATCATGTGTGAATAAAATTCAAGTTCTCTACCATGAACACTTCTAAAGATATTCAGTATAAAAATGCAGTGTGCATGGGAGGTGCCGTCTTCGCAAAGTTCTGAGTATGGTAGATACTGATTTCGAAGATAATCAGATTGAAAATTTTAGTTTCTGAAGAAGGAGCTACGATCCCTTTTTCTCTCATCACAAAGTTTTTCAGATTACGGGGAAAAATTTCATATAACACTTCGCCGAGTTTTAGTCTAATAAGAATACTTCTTTAGATGTTCCTTTTTAAAAGCCCCATTTCCTCCTTTTTCTACACCTATTCCAGATGTACTTCATAGCTCATAAAATATGTTTAGAATAGTCATTTGTATTTCGAAAACTGTAAAATAAATTTCAGAATAAATAATTGTAGTTAAGAAACCGTAAATTATAATTCAGAAGCGATAAATTGTACTTCAGAAAAATCAATAGTAGATCAGAGTTTATGGTTTCTGAAGTACTTTTTACAGCTTATGTAGTGCAATTTACGGGTTTTAAAGTACTTTTGACAGCTTCTGAAGTACAATTACTTATTCTGAAAACCATTTTACGGTTTCTGAAGAACACTTGGAAAAGGTGTAGAGATCAGCCATCTTCAGATTGTTACTAAACTTGAGTTTCCTGTCATGAAGAATTCTAGAGATATGTAGTTTGCAAAATTCAGTTTGTGTGGTAGGTGCCACACCCCTTTTTCCTTATTGTTTCGTTTAGTATTGGAATACATTAGACACTAATCTCATTTGCTTTCTTAACAAATTTTGTAACATGCATAATTCCGAAGACACGCAGTATGAAATATTGAATCACTATAGCGCTGCCACGCCCGTCAAAATATGGAATTAGAAAGTTTGTACACATGGCTGTTGAGTCTGCAATGACCTATAAGAATACTAGTGAGCATGCTTATATTAACTTTGGCTAGGCCTATGATCACAATGCGCAAATATTCACCTCTTTTCCGTTCTAATTTTTTCCTCATTCCCTGATTGTTTGAGCGCCCACAGTCAATGTTGCTCCAGGCCCAGTAGCCTTGTGCTAGCTCGCTAGGCTATCAGCCTATTTGTTTCCTTTGACTACTGTGTGACCCGGAACTCATGCTAGGAACACGCTTTTGTTGGTTCCTAGTTGGTTTAGCTTTTCTACGCACTTGTGAATAAGCACTGAGTTTGTCTGGCATGATGATATCACTTTGAGTGCGACTTGACTCTCGCTAAGTATAGCGATGTACTCATTGATATGTCCACGCTTCAGATTAAGACGGCACAGTGGTATAGAAAAATGTTCGGGTATGTTCCCAGAGGCGCTGAAATCGCAGCTCTGGGGCCGAATACTCTGCCTCCAGCTCCTTCTGGGAATTTCGAGCCAACCACGCCATTGTGTGGTGTATGGTGTCTATTTGGTACTCTTTCCGAAGGTGATCTGCCTGAGAATGGCGTCCATTGGTATCTTAGATATCGGAAGAGTTTCCCTCAGTTTAACGATGTTATTGGATGACATAACTTTTACTTTGCCAGAACTTTCTTGGCGCTGTTCGAAAGGGTTCTCTTGACCGACTGCTTTATCGTCACGTGTAGTCAGGGTAGATCAAGATTGTGATTGAGACTAGTCGGAACTTTAGCGCCTTCCAAGTGTTGGTCGTGACTATTACGGACCGGTTGATCAGACGCTAAGCAGTGCATATGAATTAAAGGAGTTCAATATTAGCTCAGATAGAAAATTTATCCAGTTTGTTAGTAAGTTTGTTTATGGGCCTTTAACGTTTAAACTACTTAACCGATTTCTGCGAAATTTTGCAAACTTATTCTCAGGGACATAGAATATGTAACAGATTCATGCGATTCAAGAAAAGTGGGCAGGGACCGACCTATTCAAAAAATCTTATTTATCGATTTGTTTGAAATTTCGTATTTTGGTAGCCCTTATTTATGGGGCGATTGGCTGATAAATAAGAATGTCTTCAAAAGAACTTTCGTTATTTCGCTTACTTTCTTCGTGCGGGCACAGCCGCGGGTAAAAAGTTAGTTATACATCCAAGACATAAGGGAATAAAGAATATCTGAAACACATCACTTAAAATATTAAAGTGTTGCTTCCTAGCAATAATGGTATTAATGAGTAGCCTATACCAACAAAGACTTATACATATTTGATTTTGACAAAAAAATATCCTGTCGTGTCGACAATTTAAAATGTTTTTTTTTTGGTTGTTTAAAAGTTGAAAACAGCCGATATACTGAATCCATTTTAATAATTCAAACATAATTTCCTTGTTTTTAAAAACTTTTCAATAGCACATTTTTTATATTTTTAAGTTTTAGTTTTTAATGTATCTATTTTTAAAACTTTTGCAAAACCCGTTCAAAAAATAAATTTTCTTGAAACAAAGGAAGAAAAGGTTTTAAACAAAATTAAATTTTTCTTGTGTAAAAATGTGCAAGTCAGTACAGTACATCGGCTGTTATCCAACGTTGACCAACACCATTAGGCAGAAAAACATGTTACCTATCACCCCTAGTGACAGGTTAATTAACTGAATCATTGTATCCAATTCTTTGAAAAAATGCAATGAAAATAAACCAACTCACAAAAACTTCAAATCGCAATAGCCAAAGCTCGATAAAAGCCATCACTGCATTTAACAGTTTCGGTTTCCTTTACGAAATTTCAAAACACCATAACACGACTAACTATTTTGTTTATCATTCCACGCAGTTACCCTGCAGTGAAGCACCAAACTAGTCAGAAAACATACCAGTATACAACTAGAATTTTCTAACTGGTACCGAATCACTTCGAAAAGGACTAAAGTTGTGCCAGTAAAAATTCAAAGTTATGCAGACTGCTAAAATGTCCGAAGTTAGAAAAACCCCAGTAAAGCTCCTTATTTAAATTTTACGTTTTGCCTCACTGGGACTCTAACCAGTGACCTAGTGCATCTTAAGCGAGTACTTATCTACCTAGCCCTACGGTATTTAAATAATATTCGCTTACCATGATTGCACTACAATTTTTTGATCTGTTTTGAATTGGTTTGAGACTGGAATATTTCTGTCCGAAATCAGAGAATTGACATCTCTTAAAAATACCAGTTGTTTATAAGGAAAACAGTCAGTTGGCTGACTAGTTCGGCTTGGTGTATATACTAGTTTTGAAGTAGTTTGCAACTTATTGGTTTGACTGCAGGGTACATAAATGGTTTGCTGTTTGTATATATCGTTTGGTGCTTAATGACCATATTAGAAGGACATTTGACTAAAAAGGGAATATGGTGAACGGGTTTTCAACTTTGAAATGCTGTGGTTATGACTGAGTTTGACAGCCAGAAAGCGTAATCCTCAATGCTTTTGTGTAGTAAAGTAGGAACAAAAATAATAAAAGGTAATTGTGCTGTGGAGTTTATGTACTTTTGACATGAGAGCAAGTTCATTGTTGTTGTTTCTTTTAAGAAGAAAAGAGCTGAACTAGCTGACAAAGAAAATGAATTTAGAAGGCTTTATAGCGATGCAGATGGAACTAGTTTTCTAATTTATAGATTCAAGTGCATTTGACGAACAAAAATTACTAAACTAAATCGCGATATTATTTTAACAATTTTTGATTGGTATATTTAACATGCTTCCTAGTTTAAGAAAATGGGGCGGTGCAACATCCCCAGGCTATATAAATTTCAATTTATCGTAACTCTGGATGTTATTGGTCTGAATTAGTTATATATGGATAGATATGTAGCGACCGAAACCGCACATTTTAAGTTTCATGACAGATGGCAACCTAAATAATTAGAATCAAGTTGGCATTGCTGTTCTCTTATATTTTCTTTATTTATATTCATTCGTCATTCGAATTCTAATGAAATAACGTGAAGTACACATTTGTCTTTGGTTAATAAAGTAGTGTTTAATTAAATCGTGTTATTTATTTACATTGGCACACGTAGACACTACAACTGGTGACCCCGCAAAGAAAGCAAAATGCCTAACGAACAACACGGCGAAATCCAAGACGCAATAGCTTTGCCACAACTGGCAAGACTTTCCGTCAAACCACCACCGTTTTGGAAGCCAGATCCTAGACTTTGGTTTGCACAGGTGGAGGCACAATTTACACGCGCCGGCATTACTTCAGATGCAACGAAATTCTATACTGTAGTTGCTGAGGTTGATTCAGCAATTGTTTCTCACGCAACCGATATAATCTCTGTACCCCCTGCTAATGGGAAATACGATTTGTTAAAGGAACGATTAATTAAAGATTTTGGCGAATCGACGGAAGCACGTCTATTCGAAACTTGCGAACTAGGCGACAAAAAACCTACAGCACTGCTCCGAGAAATGAAAGAGCTATCAAATCACCGTCTAGACAAGGAGATACTCAAGTCATTGTGGTTACGCCGTTTACCGGTTCGCATACGACAAATTTTGTCAACGCTGGAAGGCGACGTTGAGGACTTGGCAGCGAAAGCAGGCAATATCATGAATGCTACCCCAATACAAAACATAAGCGCAGTCGACACAACCGAGGCTGCAGGTAAGTCCTTATCTGATTTAATAAACAGAATCGAACGGTTGGAATGCTCCAACGAAATCAATTGCATTGACCACAACACGCGCCCAAACGTAATACGTCCAAAGGCAACACCTGGGCCTCGACAAGAGCCAGCAAACACTATATGCTGGTATCACCAGAAATACGGCAGTCGAACAACGAAGTGCCGCCAGCCTTGCACATTTACTACATCGTGGTCGGAAAACCAGTAAGTCCTCCGTTTCGAGCGGCTAAATCGGAGAAAATAAATTCATGCTGTATATTCTTGATAAGACGACAGCCTTAAGATTTTTAATCGATACCGGGGCTGAAGTATCAGTCAAACCCAAAAAATTTAACAAAAACGCGGAACTTACGCCTATGAAATTAGTCGCAGCAAATAATAGTCAGATAAGTTCGTACGGAATAAAGCTTTTGACAGTAGACCTAGGCTTGCGCAAGAAGTTCAACTGGGTATTTATAGTAGCTGATGTTGCACAGCCAATCATAGGGGCAGATTTTTTGCATAATTTTTATATTTTGGTAGACATTAAAAATAAAAGTTTGGTGGATCAAAAAACCAAATTTCGTACAGTTTGCCATATTACAAGGTTATCACAAAATATTGCTTCGCTCAAGGCTCAAGACAATTTCCACAAGCTAGTCATGCGTTACGCCGATTTAGCAGACGATTCAAAGAAATCGACATGTAAAGGGACAAGAATTCAGCATTATATAGAGACGAAGGGCGCACCTATAACGCAAAAAGGACGGCAGCTGTCCCCCGAAAAGCTGGAAATTGCAAAAAAAGAATTCGATTACCTTTTAGAGAGAGGAATATGTCAGAGGTCAAAAGGTCAATGGGCAAGTCCTTTACTATCTCTCTATCTCTATGGCGCGATAAACAGGTATATCATCATAAACCTCCTAAGAGATTTTTGCGCCAAGCTTCTCTTCCAATTTGTGGTGTGCCGATTTGAATTTTTCCTACAAATTGGTGGGACCTACAGTTTTTTGCCGACTCCGAACGGCATCTACAAAGGAGACGAATTTTTGCTGAGAAGCCTGTGATGGCAGAAATACAGTCGGAGAGTTTGCCAAACCACTGCCGAGGGGCGACCACGTTTTGAAAAAACTTTTTTCAAATCACTTTTGATGTTACCTGTACCAGGGCTCGAACCATGGACCTTCGGTGTGGTAGGCCGGCAACACTACCTTCACACCACGGCGGCCGCCAAGTCCTTTACACATGGTCAAAAAAGCAAATGGCTCTTGGCGACCTTGTGGAGACTACAGGCGTTTGAATGCCAATACTATCGCCGACAGCTACCCTGTACCCCACATACAAGATTTTGCATCCCATTTACATGGAAAAACTATATTTTCCGTGATAGATTGCAAAAAAGCCTATCACCAAATTCCAGTGAACCCATTAGACATTCCTAAAACAGCAATTATAACCCCCTTCGGATTGTTCGAATTTAAATACATGCCGTTTGGATTACGAAACGCGGCACAAACGTTCCAAAGGTTTATTGACGAGGTCGTTAGAGGTCTGCCGTTTACATTTCCTTACTTAGACGATGTCCTGATTGCGTCCACGTCTCCCGAAGAGCACGAAACACACCTCCAACCGTTATTTCAACGTTATAGGGAATTCGGCATCGTCATAAACATCGATAAATGCCAAATCGCTCAATCCGAAGTGGAGTTTCTAGGCCATCTGGTGACACGAAAGGGCATAAAACCTCTGCCACGAAAAGTCAAGGGCATTCAGGACTGCAAGCAGCCGAAAGAAGTTCACGAACTTCGCAGTTTTTTGGGGGCTGTAAACTTTTACAGGCGTTTTTTTCCACACGCTGCCACTGTTGAAGCACCGCTACAAAAAATGATGGGCCCCTGTAAGCAAAACGATCGCACGAAGCTTAATTGGACACCGGAAACAACCAATGCGTTTCAACAACTAAAGACGCAATTGGCCAACGCAGCAAGCATTGCCTATCCCGTTGCTGGGGCCACTATTGCGTTAATGACGGACGCCTCAGGTTTCGCCATGGGGGCGGTTTTACACCAATTGGTAGATGGTGCGTGGCAACCATTGGGTTTATTTTCGCGGAAACTTTCAACGACGGAGCAACGATATAGCGCCTACGATCGCGAGCTATTGGCGATATACAAAGCAATTCGACATTTTAGATACTTTTTAGAAGGGACTAGTTTTATTATATTTACCGACCACAAACCGTTCGTTCACGCATTTGACCAGAAATGGGAAAAGCTATCGCCCCGTCATACACGCCATCTCAACTTTATTAGTCAATTCTCATCTGATATACGACACGTCAGCGGGGCAGAAAACTTCGTTGCAGACATTCTATCAAGGGTTGAAACATTTACGACACCAATAGATTGGAGTTTGCTCGAAGAAGAACAAAAGAAATGTGAAGAGCTTAGAGAGCTACTGAAAGGAAACACCTCGTTGAAACTAGTCAAACACTCGCTGCCAGGTACGAGTTTGGAAATTTTTTGCGACAACTCGACCGGCAACTTACGCCCATACGTCCCAGCACAATTACGTCAAGTCATTTTCAACGCGATACATGGCTTAGCACATCCAGGCGCAAGATCGACGGTGAAGCTCATATCCAAGAACTTCGTTTAGAAAGGACTAAATTCCGACATACGTGCGCGAGTACAACAGTGACCTGCCTGCCACAGATGCAAAGTTTCAAGGCACACTAAGAGCGAGCTGGAGACCTTCGCTGTCACCAATCGACGCTTCGAACATATAAATATTGATATCGTTGGGATTTTCCCACCATCGAATGGCTACACGTACTGTCTGACGTGCGTGGATAGATTTTCACGATGGATGGAAGCTATGCCTTTGACTGACATGACAGCTGAGACGGTAGCCAAAGAATTGCTTAAAGGATGGATTAGTAGATTCGGGGTTCCCAAATTCATCACGACGGATCAAGGTCGACAATTTGAGAGCAGCCTTTTCCAACAACTGTTGAAGTTATTGGGATCTAAGCATATCCACACCACGAGTTACCATCCCCAGGCAAACGGGTTGGTAGAAAGATGGCATCGAGTTTTGAAAGCGGCGTTGAAATGTCACGGCACTAACTCAAACTGGACCGACACCTTACCTATAGTCCTCCTAGGTTTGCGAACTGCGGTTAAAGAGGACCTGGGAGCCTCAGTAGCAGAAATGTTATACGGGCAGGCAATCCGCTTACCAAGCGCTATCCGCGACGACACTGGTGAGGTATCTTCAGAGGTGCATACGTTTATACAGGGACTGCGGCAACATTTTGAACAATTGAAACCAACGAAAACGTCACAGCATAAAACAACTTCGGTATTTGTCCCGAAAGATTTGCGGCTTTGTAGTCATGTTTATCTCAGAGATGATACGATACGGTCGCCATTGAAAGCACCATACGAGGGACCGTACCTGGTTATGAACATTTATCCGAAAACTTATACCATTTTGATAGGAACAATGCCAGTCACCATTTCGATAGACAGATTGAAGCCCGCTTATTTCCCAGCAGAGGAGGAACGAACACAATCTTAGACTAAAGCTTCCGGTTGAGGACGAAGTTTCTGGAAAAAGAGTGATGTAGCGACCAAAACCGCACATTTTAAGTTTCATGACAGATGGCAACCTAAATAATTAGAATCAAGTTGGCATTGCTGTTCTCTTATATTTTCTTTATTTATATTCATTCGTCATTCGAATTCTAATGTAATAACGTGAAGTACAAATTTGTCTTTGGTTAATAAAGTAGTGTTTAATTAAATCGTGTTATTTATTTACATTGGAACACGTAGACACTACAGATATATGTGTTTTTTAATCAAGATTTACATAATTTTAGAAAAGTGGGTGGTGCCACGTCCGTTTGTGTGTTGTTTCTCCTTCATTCATGCCCAAAGTTTATTTTCGATCTCTATAAAGCTTTCACGGTAGGTTCAGGAGTTTGCTGGGTACGACATAGACTTTATGTAGTTTTTGGAAAAGTGGGTGGTGCCACGCCTCCAGACTACATAATATTTCAATTTATCCCAACTCTAATTGTATTTGGCCTAAATTATTGAAAATTTGTTAAATGTGTTCTTTAATCTATATTTACACAATTTAAAACCAATGGACGATGCCACGCCTATATATTTTTCAGACTGATTTAATCTAAGATTCGCAAGCCAGTCAACTGTGGACACTCGACGATACGAGATGACATGGAAAATGGAGTGAACGGGTGAAAACTGACCTAAGAGCCGACATATCACGACAGTTATTGACTACGGGGTGCAGAGTATAGAGCATTCCTCGATGAATTGTTTCATCACTGGTACACATAATTATATATATAAAAGAACGGCTAAAAACTAAAAATGGAACTGGTGTCATCACAGGACACTGCGCTATCGCACCAATGCTTTAACGATGGTGTATGCCAGCAAGTTCCCTATGCAGACGCTGTCAGAATGAGAAGTAAGAGCAGTAGATTCCTCACTTTTTTGTAGTTGCCCAGAACTAGTCAAGGAGCTTTCGCTCATTCTCAAGTTCATATGGGAGAGTAATGGTTTAAAAAGGATTACGTGAGTAATACCTGGTGGTACGAATGTGCACCCAGCGGGTATGCAATAAGCGCATTGTAAGTGGATATAAGTGTCTCCAAGTGAAAGCTTGGGATATCCCATCCGCTCTCTTATTTTAACTTAAACTTGTGGTTCATTTACGTTCAAAGCTTATTTTTCATATCTAGGAAATGTTCACCATAGGTTCAGGAGTCCATTAGGTACAACACAGGCCATATATAGTTGCTAGAAAAGCCACCAGGCTATGTAAAGTTGCAGTTCAGCATAGCTAGGAATTTATTTGGTTCAAGATAGCAATATTTTATACGTAGATATTTGCTCTTTATACCAAAAAACCTTAGAAAATGTAAGCGATACCAAGACCAAAAAAAAAATACAAAAGTACACATCAATACCAGCAGAGGAGAAGGGAGAAAAACTGGAGTAGGACTAGTAAATTTAATATATAAAGGAGGTGTTAGAGGAAAATGAAGAGGGTAAAGGGGAAAAGGGTTATGGGATGGGGCAAAGCACAAATAGAAATAAAGGAAAAGGATGATATAGGGATATATGAAGAGGAAGCACCAAATGGGGAGGAAAGATAGTACGATTTGTCAAATGTAACCAAGTAAAATTTTAGGCAGAACAATGTCTACAGGAGCTGCTAATTAATTATATACTATGTATTCAACCAGGAAAAGTTGCTCTAATTGGTACTTTATATATATTGGAACTGAAACTATTAACCTACAGACTGTTCTTATATCACTAACGCTTTATGTGCCCGTATACACAGCCAATTTAAGACATAATTGTGGCCTTAATGAAATTATTTTAACAAAGACTATATAAAAGCATGCGTCAGTTTCTATTACAAGAACTATATATTTTGTTTTAAAAATGTACGCAAAATTTTCAACTTTTTTCATAGAATTTTCAGGCCATTAAGTTTTAGAATAATAATTTGTTAATCAAGTTCGTGACACATTTTGCTGATTTTTCGAAATTTTTTTTCGGCGAGCTAAAGTATTTACTTTCATACAAAAAAAATTGCGTTCATAAACTTGTATGAAGGAAAGTGCAGAAACCTTCAAGAAAAAAAATTTTCAAAAATCAGATAAATATGTCACGAACTTAAAATTAACAACTTATTAAATTAAAATTTAATGGACTATAAAACTGCATACTCCAAAAATTCTGGAATTTTTTGAATTTCCACTAGTTTTGTGTACATTTTTAAAACAAAATTTATAGTTGTTGTATTAGACCTTGACACATGTTTTTACCCAAGCTTTGTTAAAATAATTTTAATAAGGCCAAAATTTGTGAAAATAGCAGAAAACGACTCTAGGTACACTTATGTCCGCCACTGTATATCATTCGCTTTTTCGGGGTGCTAAAGTATAATCCTCTACTCTTATACATTCCTACACGGAAAGAACCTTTAACGCTACCCGCTTACAATAATTAGCCCTAATTGAAAAGCAGAAAAACTGTATCTCTGGCTAACGAAAATGTTGCCATGACAGGGTAAATAAGTGTTTTTCAATCTTATGTTATTAAATTTTTTATTTTTTTTTTATTTCATAATAATTTCGTTTAATTTTTAATATCATATTTAATACATGTCCTGATTAAACTTGAATCAATGAATAATTAATTGGATTCATCGCCTGGCATGTCATACTCAGGTAATCGGATTTGAGTTGCTATTAACAATATTATTATAATACATTCATAATGATAAATAGTACATAGTAGATCACGTTGTCTATCGAATTGCTTTTAAAAAATTAAATAAATGATTGAGTACTACATATGCTTACACACACATTTGCAATAAATTTAATGTGGGAACATTTTGCTGAAAAAATTGATATGTATGTAATTTAATTTCGCGTATTTTATATTTTTGGTTGAACATTTTAAATCCTGAATTACATAAAAGTGAATTGATGGCAGATAAGTGCCTCTTCAATACTTTGGTGTATAACAGTTTATAGGCTTAGAATAGAAATTTCTTTTTCACCATGATGCCCTAGTCTTTGCCAGAACTTCTAACTATTATGCGTGTTTGCTGTGTACTAGTACAGCGGGGTATGAGCAGTAAAGAGTTACTTGTAACTAGCTGGTCCCCTTAGTACCGTGAACAGATATGTTTACACTTCAAAAACATTGTGGCTGCATTGAAAGTTCTAGCTCCGCTGCGCACAGTTTATACCACAATCATTCGCTATCTCTTTCCTTCAATCCGCAAAACATTTGCAAATTAGAATGTGCTGCTAGTTACGCTCAACTAATCACAGTAATTAATATGCGAGTATATATGTTCAAAACGATTATAATTATTGATAATATTTTTTTGTATTGAATAAAATGCTGTTTGAAACTTATTAGGAAAACAGTGGCATTCGTGGTAATTTCGGTTGTAAATTTTCTGTGCTAATTACAATATAGCTGCAAAATTTCTAACCACAAACACTGGCACAAACCAAATACTTATAATTGAAGTTTATTTAAATTATCAAATTTAATTTCATTACTGATGGGCGTTTGCTTTTCATAGGCGCACCTAATAATTCAAAAACTAATGTACATAGGTAAACTGCTGCAATTGACCTTTTAGTTCAAAAACAATTTTTTTTTTTAATTTTTGAAGACGGGCAGGAGAAAAATATAATAAAATGGACATTTTTTTTTTGCTTTAAAAAAAAAATATTGTGTTTTTAATAATTTTCATTTAAAATATTGAGAATTCCATAACAGAAACCAAATAAAACTAAATTCCTAACTTTACACAAAGTTCAGGAAAGTCAATTAAATTCTTTTAAATTTACATCAAAATTTCAATATTTTTGGCAAGAGTTTTTAGAAAGTTTTTGAGTACGCAGTTTTATAGCCCATTCAATTTTATCATACCAATGGGTAATTTAAAAGTAAGCTAAAATTTTTTCTGAGTTCTTAAAATTTTTTTTGTCAAAGGATGTTGGGTATTTTTTTTTTTCATACAAAATTAATTATTCTTCATGCGTTGTGTGAAAGAAAACACTCAGCACCCTTGACGGAAACAATTCTGAAAATTCAACGAAATTTTTAAGAGAGTTTTAACACTCACAATGTTATACCAAAATTGATTGGTCTACAAAACTGCGTACTCAAAAGTTTTCTGGAAACTCTGCCAAAAAATTTGAAGATTTCGATGACCATTTTATAAAGTTTAATGAACTTTCCTAAACTTTGAGTAAACTTTGAAATATCTTTTTATGTGGTTTCTGTTGATGTGGGTTCTGTTATGTTCGATATATTTGAAATAAAAATTATTAAAATCATAGCGGCTTCTTATTTCGTAGAACGATATCCATTTTAATTTCACTACTATATATTGAACACAGCTATTCAAATATTTGTTATAATAGATAGTAAGTAATTTGATGTACTATTCCTTGCTCAACTTTAAAGTAGAATGTAAAGCGAATTGCGAACTTAATGTATGATATAACGATTATATTTGCATTATTTTATAACTTTAAACGAGCTATCCTTGCATTCATATTTGCAAATTAGTTTGTTTATACATTTATATATCCACTACTATTTCGATTAGGAAGAAATTCGTTACACAGAGAGTATGCTTCATTTTAAGGCATTGTAACCAGATGCTGCCAGTGAGGATGTTTTACAAGGATGCCACCTTTTTGGAACTAAAAAGTAAGATATGCTAATATATGAATCAGACTAAAGGTAGTTTATGACATATTTCAACTAAAAAGGCTGCAAAATAAAAAGAGCATAAATTAAAATAATAGGGAAAATTTTAGCTCTAGTTTTAAATGTCTTTGGGGGCTTTCTAACATGTACCGAGAGAAGTTGGTCTTGCAAATAGACATTCGAGGGTCTTATATTGTAAACTATTCCATATTACCTAACAGACGTTGCTCTGCGGGGCTATTGATGCATCGGCATAATCTCTTTCTCCACCGCTATCTCTCTCCCCTTATTTTTCTCCTTCTTCCTCCCCACTGCAATTTCCCCATTTCTCAGCCTCTCCCACAAGCTTTCCATCGCCTGTCCTGGTTAGGGCAATAAGGTAATTAATTTATTTAAGATTCGTTGATCTTCCGACAGGGCAGTAAGCTGATTTTTGTTGGAAAGATTTTCCGTCATCCCTTGTCAAGTTTGGTCTTGTGACAAACCGGTTTCGGCGTTGTGCCATTTTCAATGCCTAGGTTCGTTCTCATCTGTGTCCATCCGTTGCGTTGTTTTTATAGTCCATGGGTGATGTGGCAGGTAATGTCAATATATGTGTCTGTGCTAGGTAACGTTAGCATGCGTGTGTGTGCGCGCGGTATTGATACGTCCGAATGGTTATCTGTCCCAAGGGTTGTTTTTGTAGGTATGTAGACATACCGCTTGTTAGCTAAGCGGTAGGTTGAGGTAGGTAGAAATCGGTGATTCTTGCCGTTTGGTTCATATTTCGTTTTTGCTTGTTCATTGTTACGTGTTTGGTTGCTGTACCTGCTGGCTTGTGCTGTTTTTTGTAAATTAGTTTTAAGGGTTCAAAAATTTCGTCAGAGGTAGTGTTGGTTTGTTCATTTATGATCTTGCCGTCAAATGTTTTTAACTTGTATATCTCCAGGTTCTCAAGTACATTGAGCCGCCGACCTTTTCCTTGTATGTGAAGTATTCGAGCCGTTGTTTTGATGTGGTTGGCGAAGTTAGATTCTGGTATTATGGTGGGTTTTCGTGTTTTTTGTTGTAGTCCCTGATATGCTCTCGGAATCTTGTGCTTATTTTTCTTCCTGTTTGTCCTATGTAGCTGTATTGACATTCACAAGTAAGCCTATATACTCCGTGTCTGTTGAATGGGTCATCAGAATTACTGTCGGTTCTTAGTTTTTGTCCTACGTTGTTAGATGTTCTGAATGCTGTGTTAATGTTATAGCTTTTAAAGAATTTTTGCTAATTTGTACGTCGCTTTTCCAGTGTATGTCATTGCCGTCCAAACCTTTGGATTTTCCTCTACTTTAACTCTTTTTTGTGTTCCATTGCTACTTCTGAGCTTACCACAAGTGCTTTCTTGTATCCATTATTTGCCGCTATGTTATATATTGTCTTAAGCTCTCTCCTGTATGCTTCCTGTGTGAGCGGCGTTCTCTGAAGTCAATCCCTTAGTCGATAACGACTCATCTCCGTAAATGGTACGATAACATCTGGCGTCATATAGCAAATCCTCCCAACTTGAACAAAGGAAGAAGGCAAGAGTCGCTCTGGCCCAACTTCGATATGGTTACTGTATCAGATTAAACTCTCACCTATGCAGACTTGCCGCATGTGCGCCCGGCATGCAGATCATCCCCTCACACTACCAATCTTCTACTCACCTACTCGGCGGACCAGACTCTTCAAATGCCAATCTTACTCTGGTCCAACGCGATTGAGATGACCTCTTTCCCAGCACTCCCGTTGAAAGAGAGTGATGACAATTTTGGTTAAGGAGCGTTTAAGATCGTTGCCACAACTAAAACAATAACAAGAACCAATCTAATTCAATGTATTTTTACTTTTGATATTATCTCGGAAATCAAACTTGGAAACAATAGCATGCAAGCAACTATAATAGGACATGACATTTACCAAAAAAAAAATCGAATTGTTGTTTTTTGTTTTGGGGAGTGTTGTCGAACTAACAGTCCTTGACCGGATTTGAACCTGGTACGCTCCGGTACTCCCTTGCGGCACTGCCCGACTATCGTGGTAGCGATTTAATCCAGTAAAACCTTCTAGGTCATGTCACCCCTCCTCCCGTAAGGAAGGATAAGATGGGTAATGAGAGGTGAGAGGCATGGAGTTGTGTCGCCTCTTACGACCGTTATGCCTACCTCGGGCATATTCTATTCACTGAAAAGCATTACGAGCGCAGCAATTGACGTAACTTGCACGGTTACAGAACTATCTCTTTATTATCTATTTTGTTATTTCTTTCCATATATTTATGTACTATATGTTTCCAGATTACTACATTTATAAATATCCGCTGATTATGCTTGTCTCATTTGTTTGACAAATCTTTAATTCGTGAAATCCCTATAGCCATTCATATACATTCAATTTTTCAATTAAATTCACACTGCAATTAAAATTGCATTTACTCTTTTAATATATTAGTATGTGTACATATATAAATGCATAATGTAATGTGCGTAGCTGTTTACGAAACTTTGTCGCTTTGTCATTAATTTAAGCTTCCATTAACTACTGTAAAACATGTACATATGATTATTTTTAATGCTGATTATTTAATTAAATTATAAATATTATAATAAAAAATTTTATAGTGAATATGATTATGAGGAATACTGTGTCTTAGATTGAAAAGAGTTATTATTTTATGAAATAAATAAAATATAACCCATAAAATAATAACTATTTTCTATCAAAAATTTCAAATACAGTTGTAGTATCTACAGTTTGCAACAGTCATAATCGGTACTTGGGGAGAATAAGGAAACTTGTAGATGTGAGTTGTAGTGTGTTAACTCAATTTTAATTTTTCTTTTCTTTTTTCGAAAATGATTTAAAAAAAAAAAATAGTTCAGCACATCGGAGTTGGCAAAAATGAAAATATTAAATACATCTATCATTAGCAATAATATTGACCTCAATTTATGATATTTGCACAATGAGTGGTAAAGATTAGTAGAAATAGGAGTTTAGCTGACATACAAACCTTAGTTCTGATAGTCTAATGGTTAGGAGAACGGCCCAAAATTTCTCTGTTGAAGATGTCTATCACATTCGGATACAGACTTTAAGGAAATTAGTATCTAACTTTGGCTAAATAAAAACTAAAAAAAAAGCAGCACTCACTGGCACCTTTCGTTTAATACAGATACTGTACTAACATATTTTAGGTCACCCTGGTCCAAATATTCACCGATAACTCAGATACCAGTCACGTTATACTAACAAGTGATATCTTAAATGTTAATAAATACGTTCAATAATTCAACGGTAAAGGTTGCATTCAATTTTATCAGACAGTTTTTGAGTGATGAGAGAGATACAAATTATAAGAAGTTATATTTTTAAAGAGAGGAAATTAGAGTGCAAAATCAAACTTGTTGATGCTCGCTAAGCGCAAACGCTTGAATAGCAATAATGAATAATTAAATACACATTTGTTTTATTGAATTTTTAATAAAAAATGTCCTATGCCTTTTGTGGGAGAAGTATAATAGATTAAATTTTTAACTAAGAAAATCAGCTCAAAGGGCCTGGTGTAATTTTATGTAAATACTAAAGATTTTGTAGATTTACCAATAAATTGGTACATTTCATCAATTTTTAATAGAAGTTTGAGAGTAGGCTTAACCCTTAGAAAGCCTCTTCCACACCGACTTAACTTGTCTGCTTTGTAGCTCCATTCATTTTGTATACATACAGCTATGTTCAACATAATAGTAGTGAAGTTAAAATGGAATTTCAATTTTAAATTAAATCGAATTCCAAAACAGAAACCACATAAAAAGAAATTGCATAAGTTAATAAAACTACATATATCAAAATCTTCAAATTTTTTGGCAGAATTTTTAGAAAATGTTTGAACACGCGGTTTTGTAGACCAATCAATTTTAGCAAGCAAGAGCACGCTCAAAAATTTTGCGGAATATGTTATTTCAGAAATCACATTACGTAAGAATGATTGATGCCTCGCGCCTGGTGTGAACTCCTCATAAATTAAAATCATTGGCAGATGTGGCGGGAATCTCGATGCATACTCAATCTTTTAATAAATCTATACATAGTACAAATCGCTCCCTTGAAATTTAAGATGCATGTGCAACTGGATAACACTAATTTCGATACGAGTGTAAGGTATTTCGCGTCACTACTTTTTCTATGTAGGTATTATGATAAACAACAAAATGTGATACGATTTTAATTTGACGATGAAATATTTGTTATGTTTTGCTTTGGCTGCGAGATAAAGTCTCTCACTACCGCTATCAGCAAGTTTATAATAAGTCCTACGAGGATTCATTTATTAATTGATTATGTTTTAATATTTTATTTGTTGTTGTTGCGTACTTACCACCAGCTGGCGCAACGCAATAAAATAAATGGGCTAGCACTAGAGCCCGAAATGGTGCGATGATCCTCATGACAACGGTTGATTATTTGCTTGCTGCTACTGATTGCTGCTGCTGGCTACTGCTTCTTAAAATTTATTTAGTTTTGTTGTTGCTGTTGCTTCAATAGCGGCTATACTTCAATGCAGCTGTTGGCAACTCCAAATTTTTTAGCAACAATACAAGCAACGTAATAAGTTGTGTTGTTTTTGTTGTTATTTTTGATTTTAATGTAAATCAAACTTTATATTACTTTCACACTCAAATCCCTTTATATGAGCTTTTGTGTTATTGTTGTTGTTGTTATTGTATTGATGAAGCTTCAAATTCGACGTACTCAGCGCTCTCACACATTTTTGTTCAAATCGGTTTTATATAGCTTTTTTGTTTTACTCTCCTACGCTCTGCTCTATTTTTAAACTCATGCAATTTCACTATTTGCTTGTGTACTACACCCTGTATTTGCTGGCAAATGCTCCTTTTGACACACACAGTTCTGTTTGGTCTACTTGCTGCTACTTCACCGATATAAATTTATTTTGAGTTTCGCCTTTGTTTGTGCCATAAGTTGCTGTTGTTGTTTTGATTTTACTTGTTGTTGTTGTTTGAGTGGCTCTTCAATATTTGCAAAGGGTTTTGCTTTACAACTTTCCAAGAAGCCTTTTCTCTTCACATTCGCATTTGTATAAGTGCTATTGTTGCTGTTTCTGTTGTTGAGTTTTGTTTTTCTTTGTTTGTTGTTGTTGTGGTTGCTTTTGTTGCAACGTATACGCACACAATTCGCACAAACACACATATTTTTTTCACATTTCCAATATATATGTATGTGTTGTTGGCTGCACTACTAGTTGCATTCATTAATTGCTTACATTTGGTTGTTGTGTTGAGAGCATACAAAAGAGCGGATGATAGTGTGAGATAGAGTACAGTTTGGAAGGTTAAGTGGGATTCTGATTTATACGAAAATATATTCGTATGTATGTATATGGTTTAGCATGAACTTTTCGCATTCAATTAACGAGTGTTTTTGTTGTAAAGGATTTAACTCGTATTTAATTTGCTTCTTTTCTCTTTGTAGTTGTTCTTGTTAGTGTGGTTTACAGTTTTCAGTTTAGTCGTTTCTGACATACAAATACTATTTCTTATATGTGCTCAGTTGGGTACTTATATGAGCTTAGTAATTTCAGGGGAATATAGACAACTTCATTGACACAACTGCATGAAATTCCTTTTTTGTTTTTGGGTTGTGATTGAATTTTAATTTAATGGCAGGATATCTGAAAAATAGAAAGCAAAGAAAAATGAGATTTTAATTATAATCGAAAATAACAACAATTTCTGTGTCTGCGGAAGCTTACAAATTCTCAAAATATTTAAGGAAAATGAATTTTCAAGTAAATATAAAATCTTTATTAAATATATACATAGAGATTTAAAGAATGAAATAAACTATTTTTGCTGCCTGTAAAATATGTAATTTTCTTGTGTTCCTTTCTTTATTACAAAATGTTTAGAAATAATATTTTTGCGCCACCGTCCAGTGTTATATTCTCTTAGATAGTCATTTCAATCAAGTGTTAGGGAGTGTATAAAGATTTTTAGGCAGTCTTTTTTTTCGAATTAGCAGTCGAACTTTAAGTTATAACTTCAGACTGCGCTGACCGATTTTGCTGATTTTTAAATTTTTAACAGACATAAGTTGCATCAATTTAAATCCTGTAAAAGTAGACATTAAAAAGTAGGCACCTAATAATAATTCAACAATGGTTTCGACAGAGCTAATTTACGGTGGAGACGTTAGATACGCCCTAAGTAAAAAGTCCCTATCGATCCCATGTGTTCTAAATACGTTTAAAGGGATTAAATGTCAAATGTCGCTTACCATGGCTCCTAAACTGAGTTACAGATCGAAAGGCCCGAAAAGCTATCTAATTTTCAGATTGTCGTAGATCAGTAATAAATACAGCAAGTATTTCATCGACTTTCTAAAGCTGAAACTCAGGTATTAGTTGAAATATCGTTAACAAACTAAGCCAAAATGGGGAATACTTTTTACCGACATTTCTTTAAGACATTCCTCAACGTTCAATTGAAGTTACGGCTACGTAGCAATGATGTAGTAGCGTGGTTAGTGCGACTTTCAGGGCACTCTACACACCAACTTTTTTTTTTAACTCATTGCTTGATTTGTTTGGCAACTTATTTAATTTTTTTTGGTGTAAGCATCTGACGACATGCAAGAAAATCACATAATACATGTCGAAATGCGTTTCTATGGTACTTTGGTACGTGCAAATATTCATTATGCATTAACGTATTAAATTGGGTGCAGAAGCTATGGTAATTTGTTCTAAATTATTTTAATAGTTTAATGGCTTTATAAGACTTATCTAAATAAATGGGTTTTCTTAGAATAAATTACTGTGAAGTTGAGCTTACCAAAAAGCACAACCTTAAAGTAATTACTACTTGACGAAAACGTCGAAAACTAAAAAAATTCAAATTTAAAGTTATTTTTACTAAAAAGTACCAAATGTCACTACCTACCTCGTGGTTCTAACTGCAACGTATTTATATTCGAAAAAGTGTTGGCAACGCAGTGGTTTTACGACTTAATTTAGTGGTCTTTATTCTACTACAGCATTAAAATAAATTTTTAGTAGTCTATTACATTTTTGGCAGTGGTATGGAAACCATACTTTTAATGGTTATCAGTATACGAGTATATACGTTTTTAACCATAGAGTTAGCAAAATCTTTAAGAGCAAAGAAGCTTATGAAACTAAATTATGTGACGTGTTGACCAGCTTGATTAGAGAGTTGCCAACACTGATTTCAACAGCTGTTTCTTTTATTGTTTACAACTTATGCTTTGCTGAATTTTAGAGCCGGCACGCACTTTGGAGTATCCATTGGCATTGTCGTCTAACTACCACTACTGAATGTCAATTAAAAATGTCATACCTTTAAGGGACCATGGAGGACTCAGAAACGTTAGGGAAGCTATTACAGCTACTTTAAAATAGCTGCAACGTCAAAGTTGCATTAAAGTAACATGAGCGAGTCGATGCAATCATCATTTTGCACTTTCCAGTTTTGATAACTTTAAGGTTGGCTTACTAGAAAACAAGACTTCTTCAGAAAGACTCTATGCGTTGTAAGTTGGGTTTACTTTCTGAATATCCTGAATTTCCTACATGTAAAACCAGCCAAGCAATTTGATTTTGCTTTCACAAAAACACTTTTCTCACTGAAATGGATCGGTAAATTCGTATATATAATTTCGGCATTCGAAGCTTAGTTGTGAAATTTTACCTACAAGTGGCAAAAAAACTCGTCCTAATGAACAGAAAAGTATTACTATTCAATAACCTACTATTCAATAACCTATAACGGAGCTTGTAATTTGTGAAGTAGTCGCTATTTCCAAATATTATACTCCAGTTAGTTTAGTTATCTTTGCATAAATTTAAAAGTTTTCTAAAATTTAAAATTTTCCCTCGTTTGAATGAGCCACAAAATTTATTTCTGTATACAAGTCCACTAAACTTTCAAAAGAAAAATACAAAAACGAAAAAAGTCTCAAATCTTGCAAAATTTGCAATAAAACTGCACTTCCCCATTCCATTCATGCATTCGTACATTTGACTCTGCTTCATAGCAAATTCGCAATGAAATGAAATGAATAAGCAAACTACGCTGCCAATGCCTAACAATAACATTTTCACTTCATGTCAGCTCATCTGTTGGCAACAACATAAAAGCACATAAATATGATTGCAATGCCATTCTGGCAAGCTGCTTTTTCGAAAGTCTCCCCCTCGCCCATCCCCTCGTCCAGCAGTTTGGTCCCTACTGGTTGCGTGGCAGGCACCTCCGAATGCCTGCGCTGTGCATTTCCTTTTGCATTGAAACACATTCATTACGACGTTCTTCTCAATGACTCTCTACCAATTCAATTGACGATACACCCCCTCTACTTACATTACTAGGTAGCACTGGTATTTGTCTGCGTTGGCTGCTATTGAGGCTCAGTACCAAATTTATTTGGCCTCCCTTGCTATAGAAGTCAGCAGTCTTCCTATTCAGCACAGCCGTGGAGTGAGTTCATGAAAGTTTTGTGCACTTTTTGAAATTGGCATTTAATGTTTGACATTTGAAAATTTGACAACGAAACTGTACACCCTTACTTCATGCCTTTACTAGGAGTTTTTTGGTAACTCGTTAACGGTCTCAAGGATGTAGCCAAAAGCCAACAATTGAGTTTCGTTCGAGTTCAGTCTAAAGTTAAGTTTTGTCGGTTTCATGCAGTGCGTAGTTATTAAAGTTTGCTGTGATTTTATTTCTTTTTTTATTTTTTATTTTAGTTTTGTAATCTCACTCAAGCTATTTGTGCTATTATATTTTTGTGCATTTTAATGCATTAAAAACTGCCATAGCTGATTAACGCGTTAAGCTATCTGCTATAAAAGTGCTTTATTTTCATTTCAAGGTAAATTAGATCCATTTTTTTTTTGCGAAATTAAATCCCTTTTTTCATGGATATACTTATAAAAATCACTGCTGAAATTATGCAAAATTATGCTTTAAATAATAAATGCAAAATCGGTAAAAAACCAGCTCATAATAATAACAGCAATTAAAGTGATATTTTTAGTGCGACCCATTGTGTAAATAGATATGTGCTTGCTCTGATTAATATTTAGATACGCGTATTCGAATATGATGAATTTAACAAATAAAAAGTAATATTATACTGATCAAAAATTTGTTGGCTTGAGCGTCTATTAACTAGAGTAAATTATATTAATTAGTGATGCTTAGTGCTTTTCAAATATTGTAGAGAATAGTTGGTAGAAAGTACTCATTAGTTCATATTCCGCATCCATTTTAAACTGTTTCATCAATCCCATTGGGTTTAGAACTGAAACCCATAATCACCAAGTTCGCAAGCTCATTATCGAATCAATCTTCACCTTGCATCAAATATTGTAGAAGACTGATGATATACGAATCAAACGCTGCATACTTTTCTAAATAGCTTTTCATTTATTATATGTTTCAGTCCCTACCTGCTTTAATCAATCCCGTTTATTCTCCTTATGTTCTTTTTTAACTTTCTCTCAAAGTTTACAATCATCATTCATTATTCATCGGCGCTTGGACGTCATCCGTTTCTAAAGACAACCGTGCGTCTTTCTTCATACCCAACACTTCACTTAACTATCAGCACTATTCTTAAATCTGCCAAGGATCTCATTTTTTCCGGAAACCTTTCCTCTCTAGAACTTCAAGTTCTATCCAATATTCTTTCGACACCATCAATGAAAGGTATGCACTCTCCTTATCTTCCTTAAAAATTTTTAATACATGCAAGAGAGCTGAATTTTTACTAAGAAGCTTTTTCGTGGCAGATCGGGATCGAGAAATGCAACGTGGGATCGAGAAATGCATACCAATAAGAGTAGAGTAACTATCGTTTAGCATAAATTCATTGAACACAAGCTTTGGCTAATTCAGGAAACTCCTAAACGATCTAAGGACAAAACTAGAGTTTTATTATGGGGGATCCGAAATAGAACGAAAATAAAATAATTTAAATAAAAGCAGATAAGCAAAGAAATCAAATATAAAAAGACACCAAAGAAGACTGGAGGATGAAGATAAAAATAAATTATAGAAAAATAATGGAAAAGAAAAAAAGAGTGAAAGCTACAATTGAAAACTAAACGATAATGAAGGTGAAGGAAAGAAACAGCAAGGAAGGCAGAATTTATCCTCAAATTAAATAAATAAAAAACTAGATCGAATGGAGTAAGGAAACCATAGTTTAGAGAAATTTTTACACGCTCTGTTAACTACTACGCCATCAGAGCGATGCTTCTTACTTTTAATAATTTTTCATTTATTTCATTTGAATTTATGTTATACTTTTTTGGCTGTCCTTTCCCTCACTTTCATTTAGTACCTTGTATATTGATTGTTTCCTAGGTTAGCTTTCGAATTTTCATAAGAATTAATAATCTTGGCCTTTGCAACAAAATAGAATAGAATAAAATTGAATAAAATAAAATAAATTTATTTTTGTTGTTGGTTTTATGGTCTGTTCATTTTTACATATTTTTGTAAGTTTAACGAGCACAAGACTAGTTGATAATAATTCTTAGTTAGTTATTATTATTTTTGATTAGAGGAAAAATTTAAAGCAACAAACATATACAGGCTATAGTTATAGTACTATTTCGAAAACAGCCACGATTTCTCGTCAGACTAATTCGTATAGTTTTGCTATTTCAGAAAGTCTTGTGGAGAATCGAACCCACTTACTCTGATTGCAAGCGCAGCTGCCTTAGCCATAGGCTATGCTGCGTGTAGTTTGCAAGCTGCTTAATTCAAGTTTTCCTCTAATTGTTGTTATAAATGAAATAAAAAAAATTAAAAAAACAAAAATAGAACATAATAGAAATAAAATAAACCAAAAGAGAATAAAATAAAATATAATAAAACAAAATAAAATAAAACAAAATAAAATCAAAATAAAAAAATTAAATAAAACAAAAGAGAAAAAAATAAAATATAATGAAATAAAATAAAATAAAATAAAATAAAATAAAATAAAATAAAATAAAATAAAATAAAATAAAATAAAATAAAATAAAATAAAATAAAATAAAGTAAAATAAAATAAAATAAAATAAAATAAAATAAAATAAGGTAAAATAAATAAAATAAGATAAAATAAAATGAAAAAAAATAAAATAAAATAAAATAAAATAAAATAAAATAAAATAAAGTAAAAGAAAATAAAACAAAATAAAATAAAATAAAATAAAATAAAATAAAATAAAATAAAATAAGATAAACTAAATAAAATAAGATAAACTAAATAAAATAAGATAAAATAAATAAAATAAGATAAAATAAAATAAAATAAAATAAAATAAAATAAAGTAAAATAAAATAAAATAAAATAAAATAAAATAAGGTAAAATAAATAAAATAAGATAAAATAAAATGAAAAAAAATAAAATAAAATAAAATAAAATAAAATAAAATAAAGTAAAAGAAAATAAAACAAAATAAAATAAAATAAAATAAAATAAAATAAAATAAAATAAAATAAAATAAGATAAAGTAAAATAAAATAAAATAAAATAAAATAAATAAAATAAGATAAAATAAAATGAAAAAAAATAAAATAAAATAAAATAAAATAAAATCAAAATAAAAAAATTAAATAAAACAAAAGAGAAAAAAATAAAATATAATGAAATAAAATAAAATAAAATAAAATAAAATAAAATAAAATAAAATAAAATAAAGTAAAATAAAATAAAATAAAATAAAATAAAATAAGGTAAAATAAATAAAATAAGATAAAATAAAATGAAAAAAAATAAAATAAAATAAAATAAAATAAAATAAAATAAAATAAAATAAAATAAGATAAGATAAAATAAAGTAAAATAAAATAAAATAAAATAAGATAAACTAAATAAAATAAGATAAAATAAAATAAAATAAAATAAAATAAAATGAAACAGAATAAAATAAAATAAAAAAAAAATTAATTAAAAAAAAAAAGTTAAATGTAATACAATAAAATAAAATGAAAAATTAATAAAATAATTAATTGTTCAAAAAGTAAAGCGAAGAATAATATATTACAAGAAAGGAATAGACAGAAAGGCAGGGCAAGAAAGGCAAAGAAAGGAGCGAAATATTAAGTAAAAATAAGGTTTAGTTGTTCAATGTTTAATACTGCGTGAGCTTTAATACATTTATTGGCCAAGGGGTATCCTGAAAACTGTACTGTTAATAGTCATTTTGACTATCAATCGCTATTTAACCGATATGATTTCACGACATAGGATGTGCAGATATATGTGAAATATAGGCAAATCAAGTATAGGGTGGCTCGTTCTAAGCAGCTTCACTACAAAATTTATCAAGGGCACTTTGCTTTTTCTTCTTATCTATTAAATGGCCTTTAATATGTTTTTTTTTTAAATCAGCCACACGTTTGTATTTTGGATGCATCATTTCACTGCTTCTCACTTTCTTGCAACAAATTACATTAAGGCCCAGTTTTTCAGTACAAGTTTAACTCAATTTGTCAGTTAAACTAAGCTTAAACTTGTTACGCAGTTTTTCAGTCAACTTTAAACGAAGTTTAAACGGAGTTTAAGCGGTCAATTCGGCAGGGTTAAACTCTAGTTAACCTGTCAGCTGTTTGCATATTTGATGGTTTTGGTTGTGAAACAATAAGCTGAACGCAATTAAGAAAGGACGATATTTTTATATTTAATTAAATACTGGATGTATCATCTGACGAAACTGATTATAGTGATGCAGAAATTGGCGAAATGCTAACTATTACAATACTGAGGAGAAGCAATGGCGTTGAATATGTATACAAATATTATCTGTTGCCGTATCTAGGTAGAGAAAAAACCAATGTTGCCGTATAAAAGCAAATCTTAAAAGCGGCCTTAAACTCTCACTGAAAACCCGCTCTGCAGTTTAACTGGAGTTTAAATTTATGCCGAGTTTAAGCAAACTTAGTTTAAACTGAGCTTAACCAAGGACTGAAAAACCGGGCCTAAATGGCTAAAGGCTTGTCCCTGCACTAGATTAATTGCTAGAAACATACAACAAAGAATAAACAATATCACTCATGCACAAATAACTCACTAGTAAAGAAAATGTCTCTTAAAGAAAAAATTACCGCCGTCGCAAAACAAATAATTATCAAACGCGAACACGGACGAGAAAAATTACGCGAAAGTAGCAAATAAGAAAATAGTAAACCAACTACGATGCGAATGAAACTGTTCAAGCTAAGCTCATTCTGCTGGCCAATCAGTCAGCAAAGCATAGCTACCGCAGCGAAAAGTACTGAAATATTTCAGATATGGACCGACTACTACTAAAATTGCGAAGAAAAAGTAATTTCAAAGAACAAGCGAATACCGCAGCTGAGTTTTCCAACGAAAAATAAATTAATAAATAAATACGAGTAAAGGAAATGGCGAGCTTTGTGCAGGAATGATAATGGGTAGTAGCTTTCGCCAAAAGCTAGAAACGAAAGATGTTGATTGTAGTGGTAGCGACCACAAGAATACTACTGCATGGGACTACAATAAAGAGTTAGCAATAGCGTGTACAACAATAACAATAGCAACAAGGCCAGTCAGCAACAAATCATTATGCTATGATAAATTGCTAAAATGCAGCACTGACAGTGGCAATCAGTGGTGAACGCAGCTGCGCTTTAATGTTGCTCAACTTTGTTGTTGTTGTGGTTTTTATTCCACATGCCACCATTACATATTTGTGCAACATTGTATTGCTTTTGTTGTTATAGCAAACATTATTACTGGTGTTTTTATTTTCGGTACTACAACTCAACTGCCGAAGTACAGTGGTTTAATTCCAGAATATATACTCCTACTGATACGTTTGAGCCTATATTTTACATTCGAATAAATAGTTTTAGCAATCGATTACTAAACTATTGAGTTAAAAACTTAGTACCAGGGTCATCAATTCCCATAGCCACATTGCACTAAACTTCGCAGAGTCTGCGCTCCTCTTTCGTGATATTTACAAAATTCGTACCATTTATTTAAAAGTTTTTGGTAGCAATTCTTATAAATCTATCTCGGAAACTGCAAGACTTCTTCAGCAGAGAAAGAAAGCAACTCATGTTTTCTATTCAGTTTACCATAACATTGTACAGCTCATAATTGATTTTTTGTTTTTGAGCGTCCACTTTCGACACTCTGTCTGTGCTCTTCGGTTCTGTTTATTTTATATAATAGCAATTCGTATAAATTAAAAAGCAGTTCAATTAAATTGTTGGTAACAAAAATATTCGAATAAAATTGTGAGAAAAATAATTTTACAAAAATAACAAAACACGGTCCTGAATTCGAAAATTATTTGAATAATGAAATTAAATTGTATAACAAATAATTTTGAATGAGACACTTACAGAAAAATATACTTTTATATAAATAAAGTAAATAACACAAACTACGTTAGTAAAATAAAAAAAATTTTAACTTTGAAACTAGACTTTGTCCTGCCCTATCAATATAGATGTAACTATTTCACACACACACAATTCCACTTCACCATCGATCGATCCATTATTGGGCTTTTCTAACAAAAAAAAAAATTATCAAAATTCACACCATACAAAATGTATGGGAAAATAAAATTTGTTTTCAGGAATTTTTCGGAAATTTTATTAGTTATTCTCCTATTTTGGTCAGAGAATAATCTAAAATAGTGTCAATCATCCAAATCGGTGCAGGCGTTCTTGAGTTATGAGGTCACTTACTTTTATATATATAGATTTTTCTTGTAAAGTCTGAGTACTTCACGCACGAAAAATTTTGCAAATTGTCTAGAAATCATTTGGAATTACATTCCTTATCTTTGGAATAAAAAAGAGGCTCCACACACGCCATCATTTTCACTTCGTTTCACCGTGAAATGTTTGTAACACAACCAAATTTGACAAAGAATGACGCAAAATATACATCAAATTTCTCTCTTTCTCTTTATGGCGCGATATACAACAGGTATATCATCATAAACCTCCTAAGAGATTTTTGCGCCAAGCTTCTCTTCCAATTTTTGGTGTGCCGATTTGAATTTTGCGTACAAATTGGTGGACCTACAGTTTTTTGCCGACTCCGAACGGCATCTACAAAGGAGACGAATTTTTGCTGAGAAGCCTGTCATGGCAGAAATACACTCGGAGAGTTTGCCAAACCACTGCCGAGGGGCGACCCCGTTTTGAAAAACTTTTTTTTTTTTTTCAAATCACTTTTGATGTTACCTGTACCAGGGCTCGAACCATGGACCTTCGGTGTGGTAGGCCGGCAACACTACCTCCACACCCCGGCGGCCGCCACGTTACTTATCAAAAAAAGAGATTAAAAATGCTGTTTTTGACATTTTTCACGGGTGAACACAGTACTAGGCTTAAGCAAAAAACATTTTCAAAAATAAATAACCCAATAACCTTGAATACAATTAATTTCTATGTATAATAAAAAACTTCTACTATCAACATAAATAGCAGAATTAAAATTTTATGTAAATAAAAAAAAATTTAAACATTTAAGATTTTCTTGTAACTTTTCTTTTCGTTTAAGCTAGTTGAGCTATTGAATTTAAACCACTTTTAAATAAAAAGAAATGTTTCAAATCGGTTAAGAATGTAATAGAATTGTGACTTGTGTACAGAGAAAAAAACAACTTGGCACCACTGTGCGACGCCGTCTTGTTATATCCCTTGTGGCTTGCCACACAGGCACTGACATCGCTGCATCGGTCATTTATTTACGTCTGACCGCTGCTCTTATAATTATTATTATTGTTGTTTTGTTGCACCTAAAAGCTTTAATTGTTGCTACCGCTACTTGTTGTTGATGATGCTCTTGATCTTCTTTGCCATTTATTGTTGGCTCATGAGCAACATAATCAATTATGTTAATTGTGCAAAACTATTAAATCTAAATGGCAGCATTAACAGCTTAGCTCAACCTTCCCAGAGTTTAAATGAAACTGTCTTTGTATAGCCGCACATTTATTTATGTATATATACAAAAACCAAGCAGTCAAATTAATTTACTTGTACAATTGTACGCAGCTTGTTTGAATTCCTGGTCCAGTAAAGTAGCTAACTGGTATTTTTCACACCATTTAAATATAAAATATTATGTAACACATATTTAGGAATATATTGTAAGTCCCTAATATTCCGGTATTTCGGTGTTAGAATCTAAGTGATTTCGGGTTTCCCATTTTAGGATTTTGGAAATCTCCATGACGGTATTTATATGGAGAGAGCTAGCAAAGGAGTTTGCGGACTCTGTGGATGTTGTTGATAGCAAGGCCCCAGCCTTCTAATTTAGGTGTTTGGTGTAGTGTATAGTTCTCGATTGTTTCAGACTAGTTCCATTTCTGTTAGACTATTGTTTTTGTAAAGCAACATTTCGTTTTACAAGTTTAGAGATCCACTACTTGCACCTGTCAACATTTACATACATACTTATAGGTGGAAATTAATGATTTATTATCAAACATTATTTAAGCAATGTATTTTCGGTATGTTGTTATTAATTAGAGACTAAATATCACATATTGGGAGGCCATGCATACATACATATTCGTCAACAAACAATTTTAAACATTAATTTTCATTAGCACAACCCAGCTGGCTGGACAACTTTGTTGAGTCAGAGTATTTCCGGGTATTAATTTTTTTGGCAAATTGATTTTGGTTTTAGAAAGTTATTTTAGTTTTCAGTTATTCAAAGCAGAGAAATATTTTTATTTTCAACTGTCAGCAGAACAGCAATTTCGATTAACTGCAATTATTTAAGCTCCCTAAATTATCGGTTCAAAGGATATCAAAAGGAGGAATATCACGCGCCTTACACGATTTCTGAACAGGAAAATTACCTTTGACGAAATCAAGGACTTTATTAAGAGCGTAGAGACATCACAGAAAGGCAACCGTAAACCTAGACGAATTATTTTCCCAAAAATTTTAAATGTTAATACGCTTGCAACATCTATGCCGATTGGCTATCAGTAACGGTTTCAGATCCCATGTTACTTATGCAGGTAATGAGAAGATATGCAAGAGTTTGTAGCCTTAGATTCAGAGAATTAGAGTGAAAACAGCCACACAGAGCCGCAGGTGTTAATTCTTAGCGTTGGCTTGTGCAACTTTAGCTAAACTAAAATCAGAGGCTCAGTCAAGGTATGACAGCACAAAAAAAAATCCTTACAAAAATACAAAATTCTAAGTTGGTATCGACTTTCTGGAACTATGACCTCCCTGGAACTATAACTCCCTCCCCAAATGAGGTATACAATCAAGTATCATTGCTGACTGCATACTGAAATCAAAACAAAACTCTTGATGGATGTTACTCTCTCTATTTAAATGTGTGTATCGCAACTATAGACAGATAAAGTACCGCGAACAACTTATACCGTATGCATAGTAAACATCAGCTCTTATAGTATTTCCCGATTATCGAACCAATTCGCATCTATTGTACAATCAGCGCAGAAACGTTGAAAAGGTGTGCACCGAGGCAGACGGACAACAAGGCACAAAACGCTTTTAATATATATGGAACGGTATCAACTTTGCCGAGGCTAAATACTGCGGTATATGAACGCACTCTGCCCACGGGTACTTCAAAATTACTTCTGTAGAACCAAAATGTATTTAAAAGTGAAACTGAGTTTTATAGAAGTCAATTATTGATGAACTAAACGAAGTTTCAGACAGGGTGATCCCCTATCGTGAGATTTCTGTAATTTGATGCTGGAGAAAATAACACAATCTCACAACGCTCAGGAACCATCTATTACAAGAATAAACAATTGCTGGCGTATGCCGATGACATTTACATCATTGGTTTAAATAACAGCGCCGTAAGTTTTGCCTACTCCAAATTGGAGAAAGAAGCGAAAAAAGTGGGTTTGGAGGTGAACGAGGGCAAATGGAAGTACCTTCTGTCATCATGCAAAGAGTCAGCGCATTCGCGCCACCACTGTTTGCAGCCATAAGTTTGAAACAGTAAAGGACTTCATTTACCTGGAAACCAGCATTATACCAAAAATAATGTCAGCTTAGAAATTCAGCGAAGAATTACCCCTGCCAATAAATGCTACTTTGGACTAAGTAGGCAATTGAGAAGCAAAGTCTTCTCTCGACGAACAAAAACCACGCTCTACAAGTCGCTCATAATACCCGTCCTGCAATATGGAGCAGAAGCATGGACGATGACAGCATTCGAGAGAAAGGTCCTTCGAAGGGTTTATGGGCCCCTACGAGATGCCGATGGTGTTTACCGAAGAAGATTTAATGATGAGTTGTATGAGCTCTACGCAGACATCGCCATTGTGCAACGAATTAAAACCCAGCGGTTACGTTGGCTTGGCCATGTAATGCGATAAGATGCTCCGGCCCGGAAGGTATTCTTGTCGGAACCCACCTATGGAAGCAGAGGAAGAGGGAGGCCAACACTCCGTTGAAAAGACCAAGTGGAGAACAATATGCGATCCTTTGGAGTCACGTGGCGCGCTTTTTGGAAAGTTAAAATCGTTAAGACGGTTAAACAAACAGCTATTAAGGGCTGTTGATCTATATATGTATGTTTGTAATAAATGATGAACATTTGAATATTTCCATATTTTCGGTTAGGCTTTAAAGTCGATGTTGGTGAACTGCCTAGTTGTCAGAGATATTAAATTTTCTAGAAATCACAGAAGGTTGCATTGAAATTAATAGCTCTCATAATTAAACAACAAATATATTCGAATATAAATGTTCCGTCAGCCCTTGTAAAATTTTGGTTCGATGTAAACCAATTCGGCACTCTGCCATCTTCAGAGTTTCGTTTCTTTCTCTTAATTTTTAGTTTCTATTTGATATAAGAAAATTTGTTGACTTATTCAATTATCATTTAAATAAAAAAAAAAATATTTAAAAAAAAAATATTTAAAAAATAAGAACTGCCAAAAGAGCCAATAAAGAGGACTGAGGTTGCAAAAGTATGTATACGTGAAATTTTAAAAATGAAACCCAAAGAAATATAAAATCAATTTTGGGATCAAATATCAACCTCCATAACAGTGGCTGATGAGGACGAAATGGATATTTGTATGGATTTCCTTAACATTAAAAAATAAAACGATTTCGAACGCAAATAAAATGAAAAAAAAAACAAATTTGTTTAGTTTTGGTAAAGTGCAAATAATAATTGCTATGAGTTGCACCATAATGGGTTGATTCTGTTTGTTTACACATTTTGCCGCCATACACTACTACACTATATGCAGTAGAGTCAGGTACAGTTGCTAATCACACCTTTACACGTATACCTTTTATAGAACCAGTGCACTACGCAGACTTTGTCGTGTCCGAAAATTTACTTGCATCTATGAAAAAAAAAATGTACGTCTGTCTATATCATGTCTCACTTAATATTCGTTTGCCCTCCATCTTCCATTTTATTTCCTCTTTTCATATAATAGTCCATCTTGAAGTAAAGCAATTTTATTTTTTATTTGCATTTCACTCAATTAATTTTCCCTTTCCTATGCCCATTTCCATTTCCTTTTGCTGATTTTATTAATATTATTATTCCTATTGCTATCAATAATCATTTTACTCATATTTTCCAACTCATATTTTTCTTATATTTGCTATTACTTTTCGATTGTAATAATATTTATATTCATTTTCCTAGTCTTCCATCCACACCTACCTCACATATTTTATTCCTACACCACTTCCTCTTTTTTCCTTTTAATATTTAACTTTCGCTATTACTATTACTAATCATATTTCTGCCATTATTCCCTTTGATAGCTCTAAACATATTACCTTCCTAACCCACAGCGCTACCTGGTGAACGTGTTAGCTGTATATCTGATTCAAATTTCCTTGATATCTCAGACGTTAGACTTGGTACAATAGTATTCGGTGGTTGTGTAGTGTGGTATATACTTCTGTTTGTAAGATATCAGCTGACAGCTCTGGTTTATAAGATAGGGGTCCTCTTCCGTTTGTGTTGTCAGCTGCAAAGGAGGTGCGAAGTTGACTTATAGTTCAACCAATTATATAAATAGATTTGGGTTTGATTGGGCTTCAAAAGTGGACTTGGTCAGATCTTGCGTGACCTCTCGGGAGCTTGGGATGCCCAATGCTCCCCTGAACTGGGCTCAAGAGCAGCTTTTACAGTCCCCGCAATGGAAGAACGAAAACCGTGATTGATTAATTTCAAAAAGAAAAAAAGTTAACTTTGTGAAAATAACGGAACATACAAAATTTGTGAGGATAATGGAACTGTAAAGAAAGCGGAACTTATTGAATAACGGAACGATAAAGCATTAGTCATGGCATTAAAGCCTCTAGTAAGCCGGATCAAATAAGTCTTCCTTTTTAATACGTAAATGTAAGCAACATAAATCTACAAACAAACAAAAGAAATATGGGGGTCGAAACCCCCGTTTCCATGGATTCCGTGTTATTGATAAGTAATCAAGAAAAATATATTTGCATTCTTTTTTTTTTTGACTTTTGTGTCAAAAACATGAAAAATTATTTTATTTTTGATGCAGAATTATAAGCACTTCATACAAATATTTTTTTCTTAATTATTAACATTGACAATTTGTTAAGCACACATAATCGGGGGGTGAGTAATATATTGCCCAATAGCTTATTTTCTCTTCGTTAAAAATATGATATTACACCGCCTTTACCATTACACTGCGTTACAAAAACGAGCTTTAGTTCTTGGAAAGGGGAGAAAAAATAAAAATACACGTGTATCGGCAATTTTCATGTACACGTCAGATTTTTTTTTTTTATTGCATAATTATACATGTACATGAAAATCGCCGATACACATGTATTTTTTTTTTGTCTCTCCTTTTCGAAAAAGTATATTGGGTTCATAGGACAGAATGTGTGTAACGCGGTTTTATTAAAAATACTATTTTTGATGTTTACCGAAACTGATTAAAGTTGAATATCCTAGAAATGCCTCCTGGAATATAAAAAAATATTTTCCCTTGAAAAAATAAATAATGGGATATTGTTTTGTAATTTATGTACATACATACTTCTACATAATTCTATGTATAAAGATTCAAAAGGTCGAAACTCCGAAGATCCGAAAGTGGTGCTGACCAAACCTTCTCCAAATGCTCCCCATAAGTCGTTTTGTAAAAAAATCCTCAAGGAAAGAGTGGGGGTCCAGAAGTGTGCCAACAAATCAGCTCCTTGTAGACATTAGACTTAGTACAAAAATGTCCTTTAAAAATTAAAAACATGGAACGACACCCTGTAGCAACGCGAAAGTGATTTCGGGGTGGGGGACGGTTTCAAAATTTGTGAAATCAACTTTTGTGTATTTGGTATTTTTTGTATCCCCATCCCCCAAAAAAAGAACGTTCTCATGTAAAGTATTGCTCAACGAGTCACGTCCACTTAGTATATATACATTTTCTATGCTCTGTTTTAGTCAACATAAATTTTTGCTACTAGTCTACATAAAATCTTTTCATTCTCTTTTTGTAATTTTCACACTAAGACGTAAGCTGCATGCATATTCATTTTCATATACATTCATATGTATAGAGCAATAGACAATGAGCGATAATAATCATTTGAGTCCATAGAAAAGTCCACAAAAACCATTCACAACCAATATTCATGCAATCCATTGACCATATTTGTCAATGTATACGTATACAGTAGCTCACAGTAAAAATGTTCTGCTAATATATTACGAAAAATTCTTTACTAAAATTTGTTTGTTAATCTCTACTGTATTCAAATCAACAGTTCTTAGAATTTGTGCCTGTCTGTATGTTTGGCCTCACTCAAAGACTGCTTTGTGAAATTGCATGGATCTTTTACAATTTCAACTTAAAATTTAAGGTATCATTTGTTCCGATAGCTTGACCAGTCAGATATAGACTGATATGTGGAAAAAGATGGCCAAAAATGTGTTAGTGCAATATGGGTATCAAACTAAAGGTGTTAATCGCAATAAGCGATGTGAATATGTAACATGTCTTAACGGGTTTCATAGATACGACGATTAATATCCGACTCAGTCTATTATACGAGGTGTGTTCAAAAAGTATCGCGAATTTTGTGTTTTTTCAAAAATTATTTATTTATTCATGAATATCTATTTTGTCCCCTTCAAAGTAATCCCCATGAGATATTATACACTTGTGCCAACGGTTTTTCCAATCTTCGAAGCACTTCAAAAAATCATTTTTTTGTATCTTGTTCAGCTCCTCCTTCGATGCCGTCTTTATCTCGTCAAGAGAAGCGTAACGTAGTCCTTTCATGGGCCTCTTCAGTTTAGGGAACAAGAAAAAGTCACAGGGGGCCAGATCTGGGGAATACGGTGGCTGCGGCATCATTAGTGTGTTGTTTTTGGCCAAAAAGTCGCGCACAAGCAACGATGCGTGAGCAGGGGCGTTGTCGTGGTGCAAAAGCCAATTTTTGTTCTTCCACAAATCCGGGCGTTTCTGGCGGATTGCTTCGCGCAAATTGCGCATAACTTGCAGGTAATATTCCTTATTGACCGTTCTTCCCTGTGGCAAGAACTCATGATGCACCACGCCCCTGCAATCGAAGAAAACTGTCAGCAAAACTTTCACATTCGACCGAACTTGGCGCGCTTTTTTCGGTCTTGGTTCGTGCGGCAGCTTCCATTGAGATGATTGAGCTTTGGTTTCCACGTCATAACCATAAACCCACGATTCGTCACCAGTTATGACCCTCTTGAGCAAATTTAGGTCGTCGCGGACAGAGTTTAACATCTCATTAGCAATGTTTATGCGATGCTGTTTTTGGTCACAATTGAGCAATTTTGGTAAAAAAATAGGTAAAAATCGAAGACGATCCAAAACAGGTGCAAGCAAAGCAGCTGTCAACAATTAACTGAACATTCAAAATGGCCGAGCTTGTCGGCATAAGTGAGAGACATGAGTACCAACATAACGCCACAAAAAATTCGAAATTCGAATAAACGTAACCAGCGAAAATTCAAAATTCGCGATACTTTTTGAACACACCTCGTATGTTATGAGACGCAGTTCTACTCTTCTAGTTTTATATAGAAATATATAAAGTTCTTTCATAGAAATCTTTTGCATCAGTGTTTCCAAGCTTATACAAAAGTACAAAAAAACGGGTCTAGAGTTTTCATATTTGGGACAAGAATTTCGAAAATATTTTTAAGTATGCAACTTTGTAGCCTATTAGATTCTCTCTTAAAATTTTTGGATTTATGAAATTTTTGTTCTACATGTTGTTTGGTATTTTCTGTCATACAAATTGAATTTAATAACTATGACAAACTCATATTGTTATCTTCATTTTTAACGACCAAATTTTAGCTAAAGAACTTTGAATAATATATTGGAGAAACCAACTGCACGATTTTCACTGTGAGCCAATGTATATATACATAGACATCTGCTTGCTCTTCATTTTTGCAATAAAAAATTAACAAGCACACATTTTATTAATACGAGTATATATGTTAGTACTAGTTTCATTAGGGCGGTTAGAAAATCAGAATGAATGTAAACCAAAATGAACAACAGGCAGCGCACACATTAACACAAATCTAAGTCCATATGCAAACAACATGTTGCTAAAGGCAGCCATAACCCTGCAGGAAATTCAAAACCAAGTTAGACAAATATATCCGCAGTTCGAAATTAGTACTTCTTTTCAAAGAACAGCTGGTCGAAAATAAATTTTTTTTTTTTTAAAACTGTTATCGCGCATAATTTTAAGTGGGACAGGAAATATGAGACAAATTCGTTTTCATCGAAAACATTTTTGCATGTTTGCTGAACAAACTCTTAAAAAATGGCGAAAGGATCAATTTTTTGATCAAAACACTCCCCAAAACCCAAAAAAAAATTTTTTCAAAAAACTGTTATCGCCAACGTTTTTAGCGGACATTAAAATTTTAAAATCAAATGAAAATTTGGAAAAAATTCAAAAAAATTAAATTTCGCAGGCTCAAAAATTATTTTTTTGGGTATGCGTAGTGGAACTTTTTTTTCGTGAGCCCAAAACCTATAGAAAAATCGATGGCGCGATATCGGTTAAATTTCGTCCATGCAAATCGACCCACCCTAATATACAATAAATTAAATAAAAGAAAATTAAAAAAGTAAATAAGACAATAAAAAACAAAATAAAAAAATAAAATAAAAAATATAAAATAATATAATAAAATAACATAAAACAAAATAAAATAAAACAAAATAAAATAAAATAAAATAAATAAAATAAAAAAAATAACTAAAATAAATAAAATAAAATTGAAAAAATAGAATAAAATGAAATTAAAAGAAATAAAATGATATAATATAAAGAAAAAGAAAATTAAATTTAATTAAATAAAGTAAAATAAAATAGAATAAAATAAAATAAAGTAAGATAAAGTAAAAAAAATATTAAACAAAATAGAATAAATTAAATTAAATAAAAATAAAAGAAAGAAGAGAAAAGTAAAGAAAATATAATAAAGGGAATGAAGAGAAAGGAAATGAAAAAAAGTCGAAGCCAAGGCATAGCAAATCAAAAATATAAAAAAAGGCTTTGTGGTGATTTTGCAACAAATACCTTTAAAAAGAAGAAATAAATAAAAAAATGTTTAAGGTGTATTTTGTAACAACTAAAATAGTAAAATCAGTTAAATGTTGTTTTGATTTTGCTGATCCGGTAATTATACTTTAAACGATTTTATTAGGCTAATGGATCTAGTGGTGCATAGTGCAAGTTAAAACATTACACATTAGTACATTAGTTAACTTCACTTCGTACTCAACGTTTCGCTACCGATTTGTAGCTTCTTCAGGAGTAAATCTTTATTTAGGACGACAACAAACAATGAATTATTTGGTTTAAAATAATTTTAAATAAAAACACTTACACAATTAAAAACGATTTGTGATATAAATTTTTCTAAAAAATTATCACAATAAGTATAAATACAATTAAAATTTTTAATCGCACATGTATATATGTGTGCATGTCGGTATATTTGGTACCAGCTGACTTAGGTACACTTGTCATACTAAAAGTGTTTTTATAAACAAAGCGCATAACTAGCTGCAATGTCTTTTGTGTCCTCTTTTATGTTTACTGTTCGCTCTCTCTTTTGTAAAATCCGAAGGCTTTCTATTGTATATCGTATTTTGCCTCTTTTCTCCGTGTCTAATATTTTTGTGTTGGTTAGATCAGCTGTGTGTCCAGTGTTGAGAATGTGTTGTGACAGCGCAGTATTGTTTGTCTTTCTTCTTAAATGTTGTTTTCTTTAACCAGAAATGGTTTGTTTATCAAGGAAACTAGCACTAAGTAAATTATTTAAAATTTTGGTCTGCTTCGGAAATCACGAGATGTTAGCAATAAATGAGATAAATTTAAAGTACGGATAATTTAAGTAGGTCGGTATCGGTGTGCCCCGTCCAGATCATCGCCATGTTAAATTCTTCAGTTGATTGGATAGTGAAAAGATTGTGACTGAAGAAGTACTGATTCCGAGTACATTGCAAGTGCACCAGTTCAGCATTAGATATTTGCGCTACAGGGTATGCGTAGCATACATCAGCACACAATCGTAAGTAAGATAATGAGCTCATGCGCTAGCATCACGTGCGACACAATTGAATTGCATGCTAAGTCAGCGAATTTTTGGCATCAATTTGTTGTCGCTACAGCTATTAATTGAGGGCGCATATTAAAACCGAGGGAGGTGACTGAAGTTATATGTAGATGGCTAAGTTTATGAATGAGCAAAATGAACATATGTATATAACATATGTATATGTAAGAGCAGGTGCTCGTGTACTTATCCATGTATTTGCAAACAAGTGTTCACGCTACCATTGAAATTGCTTGATGTACAACGTGTCGACATCAAATGTCATTGAAATGAAATTTACGTTCATATGTACTCGGGCTTTGTAGTGATATGTGTTATGAACTGATTACGGCCAATCAACATTTCAAACAATTGTTTCATATCAACGTAATCACCGTGAGGAAGGGAAATCAAACTTAGACCGAGCATACATACCAAGCTGCAACTGATTATTTGGAAATATACGAGTAGCAGGTATTTTCTAAACTTAAAAAAACAGAAGTGAAATATACGCATGCATTTGTAATTCTATATTCATTATTTCTTTTTTAGGCCTCTTAATTTTTTTGACAGCCTAATAGTATGAGCACAAAGTAGTCGCACAGTTATTCCATGAAATATTTCTCCAAAGTTTAATATTTAGTAAATGAGAACGTTTCAATACTTACGAAAGACTAAAGCTCTGGTTTCCTAGAAAAGCGGTGCCGCTATATAGCGAACGCTATAAATTTCAATGACCGCGATGCTCAATTTGGCCAATTTTCTTTTACTTATTTGCTGCAAGTTTTTTTTTTGTTTTTTTTATTTTGATTTGATTCTAATATTTTTTCCAAAACAACAAAATTGTCAGAATTGTTGTTTTGGGTAAAAATATTTGATTGAATTCTCACCGTTTTGAATATGACGGTAGGAAAAAACGTTGCCGAGAGAATTGCCACCGTCATGACGGCCGTAATATTTTATGCTTGCCGCTATATTACGTTACGGTGAACTTAGTTTACACGTAATTAATTTTACATTGCCATGTTTTTGACAACCTACTCTACCGCTATGTGACGGGCGCTATATAGCGGCAACGCTTTCGAGGAAACCACGCCTTTAGCAAAGGGGTTTCTTTAGCTTTATTGGATAAATTATTAGGAAGCAGTGTAGGTTTAGAAAAGACTATACAAATTTGTTTCCCACTGTGGAGCGAAAATAAAGCCGGTAAGTGGTAGTTGGTTCCATTTAAAAATGCAGCCATTTCAACAATCATTTTGCAGACCTGGAAGACATTGACAAAGTTGTGCTCTCTTCCCTCCGCATTTGGCGCTTCCTCTTCATTTATTACTATACCCTTCTCCTTTTTTTAACTTTTTCCCCACCGCCGTATACCCTTCCTCGTCTTAGACCTCTTCATTTTGCTATAGCACCTCCTTTACATCTCTCATTTACCATTCTCACTCCCCTTCTTCTCCCTTCTAGTACTGAAATGTACATAGCTCCGAAGATACAGAAAACAAGTAAGGAAAGGGATGTCTTTGACTGTGCTGAAGACTTTATACCTTTCATGAATACGCATCACTGTTTTAAGTGTCCGATCCTTACTCACAATTAGTAAAAACTCTGCAAAACTGTTAATTTAAAAATACATAGCCAAACCCCATTTATAGGAAAAATTGATTGTATGGGACTATATCGTATGTAGGACCGATCGCGCTGATTTTTACTACACACATTACATATATAACAAATACCAAACCTGCAAAACTTTACGTTCCTAGCTTTTTAATTGCAAAATTTATAGCGCAAAACCCAATTATCGAAACTATAGATTTTATGGGAGTTATGCGTTGTATTGATCCGATCTTGCTGATTCCCATAAATGATTAATCTCATGCAAAATGGCGGCTCCATACCAAATTTCAACAAGATATCTCAAAAACTGAGGGACTAGTTTGCGTACAATCAGACAGACGGACGCACGGACATGGCTATATCGACTCAGCTCATCGCCCTGATCATTTCGGTATACTTATTGGTGGGTCTCTCTTTTCTTCTTCTCATACCTACAAACATCGGACCAAAGTCATAATACCGTTTCATGTTCATGAAAGGTATAATAATAATTTTTTTTCGATGTACGTAAAATATCATAAAGTCAGAATATGTATTTGCTTACATTTAAGCCATTTTGCTAAACGTTGCCCGGTTCTTCTATTACTCCATCCCTTCTTTTTCTCTTCTTGGTCTGTCTCTAAATCTGGCGCACATATTTACATATTTTCTAGGCTCTGCTATGCCAATGAATTTAAGTTGGAGCCAAAAAATAAAAATAATGAAGTTTGCCAAAAAATACAAAAAAAAAAACAATTGTTTTTTGTATCATAACTTTCAACACCACCTTCTTTTCCATCTTCATTTCCCCCTGTATTTCCACCTTCATCTCTATCTACATCTTCAGATCCATGTTTATTTCCATATCTATCTCAGTATCCATATCCATTTCGAGCTCCACCTCCATAAAATATTATATATACGAGTATATGTAAATTGCTTCACATAACTTCAAACTTTGACAAGCCCTAGTTAGTAACTTTTTTTTTTGATTCCCATATTGTATAAAATAATAGATAAAAAAAATTTTGTTCACAGTTGGTCGATATCCCTTCTATCGGTTGAGATACAATTTTTCAAATGAACTACTTCAACCTGCAGCGAAGACTTCACGACACGTTTACATTCATTTCTGAAGTTTAACAAGAAGATGGATAACCGTAAATGCATATAAGCCATTTGTAGATTCATTTCAGAACGCACCAATATTGAATGCATTCGCGTCAAAAATTTTCACACATTCGTACTCGCGAACGTGAACGATGGCGTTTTTATGTATGCTCGAAAGCGAACGATGTGGATTTTTTCTATACCCAGCGTGTACTAGTACACAGGGTATTACAGTTTTGGTCATATAACGGTAGTTTGTAAGAGTGCAAAATAATGGAAATAGATATAGAGTTCTATATATCATAGTTCTTAGAATAAAAAAAGGAATCTATTAAGACATGTCCGTCTTATAAGTCAAGCAAATTTCAAATTCGACTCATAATAACTTCAGAGCAGTGTAAGATAGTATTACGAAACTTGATACGCAGTGTACTATAGACATATAGAGTACGCCCACGGAAAATAAGCAAAATCGGTGGGCGACACCGTCCGCTTTTGTAAAAAAGTTTTCTAAAAGAGAGGTAGCCATATCTCCTTCGCAGATACAGTTAGAATGTTAGAATTTGATAGTTACAATGGCCTGATAATCTTATTTATGATTTTTTTTTAATTTTGGAAATAGGAGAGGCACCGCCCAAATATGCATGAACAAATTTAAGCCATTATTAACTTCAAAAAGATAAAATTACGAAACAAACAATATGAGGTATGCTTTCTACGTTATCAAAAATGATATACAGCCTATGCTATAGCCAGTGAGTCCAGGCATCTACTGTCAAAATTTCATAAAGATCAGTTAAGTACTTTGGACGCCAGACACACAGACAGGTCATAACTGCACAACAATTTACCACAATCGCTTTTACACAGCTGGGTATTTAATGTGCGGTTCCACCCGTACTTAGACTTCTTTACTTGTTATATTTACGTTGGCGGACACGAATGCAATTTCTTTAGTATTTACAACAGCCTTTGAACTAGTAAAAGAACGCACTTCAATATTCATAAATGAATAATTCCGAACACTGATTTAGCGATTAGCTGGTTTAGAGGTCGACTACTTAAAAAAACTGTCTGCTAAGTTAAGAAAACTGGTTCACATAACACTAAAAAAATATCAAATATTCTTTAGACAACTAAAATGACTTTTCTTTTGAACGAAGAGCTGATTTCAGGCTTTGGCAACGCACATAAACTTTCATAGCCGCTCGTTAAATAACTTGCAGTCAGCAGAAATTCAATAACAAATTCATGCACATTGATTTCACCAACAGACTTCAACCAGACCAACAGCAACATGAAATCAAGCAAATTCCACTACGGCTTACGGCTATTGAAGCCAAAGCTTTGCTCTTAAACTTGACTACCCGTAAAGGCTACCTACATACATGCAACAGACACACACTCATCCTTATATAAGTACATACATATGTACGCACATATGCATTTGAGTAGCTACTAAGCCACTGGTGAAAATTGCTTTTATGTTATGTCAATTTGCCAACTCAAGCAATAAGTGGCAATTGAATATATGTATGTATATGTTTAACACTCACAAATTCATGCATATACATTTTTGCGGAGGAGAGCACAATTAAGTACTGTTCCACGTAGAGCGGTGAAATCATTAACATTATCTTTTACTTATATGGTTCAAGATGTTTGCGACACGCATGGAACCCCCTGGTCACCGTTGAATTGCGAGCAGGAATGTTGATGTCATAGCCTTTGATTAGCATTAAGCTAATATTTGTACTGTCATTACTTTTGAGTATATTTATATATCAACATACCTACGTATATACGTCTGTAGTAAACTTAGTAATAATATTGGAAAGAGTAATTAGGCGGTGGTGCACGTTTTGATGTTATGATTTAATTAAGCAAGCAAACAAATGAAGAGCTTCGAGAATACGCCTGATGAAATTGTTTATTGAATACTTGACCCAAGAGGAGTTCAATGGAAATCAAAGAATGGAGAGTCCCAGGAAAATTTCCAAACAGCAAACCCGCACACTTTTTATAGCGACTCTGTACACGAAACTGAAGACTAATTTATTTTTTGAAAGTTGCGCCTCGAAAATCCGGCGATTTTTTTCTTACAAACCCAATTTCTTCGGAATTGACTATATGTTATGTATGACAAACGAAATAAGTGTGGTATATTTATGAAAAATATCAAAAATTTTTGTATACGAGGTGTGTTCAAAACGTATCGCGAATTTTGAATTTTCGCTGGTTACGTATATTCGAATTTCGAATTTTTGGTGGCGTTATTTTGGTACTCATGTCTCTCACTTATGCCGACAAGCTCGGCCATTTTGAATGTTCAGTTAATTGTTGACAGCTGCTTTGCTTGCACGTGTTTTGGATCGTCTTCGATTTTTACCTATTCAAAAAAATGGATCAAAGAACCTGTATCAAATTTTGTGTGAAAAACGAAATTAAGTGCGCGGATGCATTCCGAATGTTGACTGTGGCATACGGAGAAGCTACCTTGGACCGAAGAAACGTTTATCGGTGGTACAAAATGTTCTCAGAAGGCCGAGAAGATGTGCAAAGAAGAACAAAAATTGGCTTTTGCACCACGATAACGCCCCTGCTCACGCATCGTTGCTTGTGTGCGACTTTTTGGCCAAAAACAACACACTAATGATGCCGCAGCCACGATTATTCCCCAGATCTGGCCCCCTGTGACTTTTTCTTGTTCCCTAAACTGAAGAGGCCCATGAAAGGACGACGTTACGCTTCTCTTGACGAGATAAAGACGGCATCGAAAGAGGAGCTGAACAAGACACAAAAAAATGATTTTTTGAAGTGCTTCGAAGATTGGAAACACCGTTGGCACAAGTGTATAATATCTCATGGGGATTATTTTGAAGGGGACAAAATAGATATTCATGAATAAATAAATAATTTTTGAAAAAACACAAAATTTGCGATACTTTTTGCATGTATGCCTTATTTTTCAATCTTTCAAATTTCTTTGCTGATCGTGTTACTAAAAGTAACCTGTGCCGTACTGGCAACTTAATAAACGCCGAATTGATTTGTATCAATAATTTAATTTTGTCGGTCGTGCTTAGGTCCGTAATTGGTTGTTGTTGTTGTTGTGGCAACGACAAAAACACTCCCAAAAGGTTTTGGGGAGTGTTGTCGAATTAACAGTCCTTGGTCTGAATTAAACCCGGTACGCTCCGTTACTTCCTTGCGGTACTGTCCGACTGTCGTGGTAGCGATTTATGACCAGTGAAACCTTCTAGGTCATGTCACCCTTCCTTCCGTTAGGAAGGATAAGATGGGTAATGAGAGGTGAGAGGCATCATATCCGTAGATCAACCATCGAGTTTCACGTCATTACCTTTGTGCATATTAGTCACCTCTTATGACCGGTATGCCTACCTCGGACATATTCTAAACCCCTAACCCGTAATTGGTCTGTAGTTGCAACACAGTTCCTTACTTCCACACACACACAAAGCTGCACCTATTTTTAGCTCTTTAGGGTATTCCCCACTTTGGAAATATTGGTTGATAAAAAAAATAACAGTTGACTTAGGAGTTCTCTATATTTATTTAAAAATCGCGCAGAGATTCCAACTGGTCCGTGTGCAGTTTTTAGGTTTAAGTTTATAATGACTGAATCAACTTGTATATGTCACATTCGTAAAGGGTGAAAGGCTTAGAGATATTTTGCGAATCGTGCATCAATATATTGAACGTTTTTTGAAGATTTAATAATTATTGCATAGTACTCGCTGAGACTATTTGAGTCTGTTATAAGCATTACTTGTGCAAGATTTCACTGATTTTAGTAAAGTTATTAGTTTCTTTCCTATAAATTAATTCCTTTAGTATAGACGATGTCCTATTTGCGATGGAAAGATTTTGATAGATTTTCTTTCCATTGTTTTTTCCGAAAATCTTTTATGTTTGTTATCTTTATTTTAAAATTTAAATTAATTTTGAAAGTGAATATTGTCTGGATATTTCGTTTTTAATTTATAGAATTTCTTTCTTTCTTTAATTACCTTTAGCACCAAATTATTCATTCATGGACTTATAAACTTATCGCAAGACATTTTACAATTTGTGTTGCTTTTATTATTTTCGCGTTTAACGAGGAGTGAAATCCTAAGGAGGAATCTTTTTGTAAAATGTCATGTGTTACATACCCATTTTTTCAAACAAATTATACTCTTTAATTTGGTCCTGTTAGTTAAGGTAATTTTTTCATTTTGTCCGACTAACAGATGTATAAGTCTGTGATCCCTTATTGAATATTTTTCTAGTGTATAGAGGTACCTCCTTTCTACTTTATCCCCTTTAATATGGTCTGTTACTGTAACAACTCTCATTTGCTTTCTAGTATAAATTTAATGAGTAAGTTTATTTAGATGAAAGAGCCCATTTTGCTATATAGTACTCAGGTAATTGATCACATCATTGCCAACGTTAAGGAGACTTAAGTTGAAATCATAGTCACAGAAAATTTCTTTTTCAAAACGCGTTCGCTAACTTCAAGACATCAGACAAGCAGTTTCTATATACACAAGAACGGTAACTATAAAATTTAATTTAATTAATACAAAACTACTTTTATCGAACCCTGTGCTAGATACAAGACTCGAAATAATAGTTTTGTGCACAAAAGACTTACAGCCACCTGCTCTATTAGATTCGCAATTAAATTAAAGCGCAACTGTTCTCAAATTCGGCATCACAGGAAAGGACAGGCCTCGACTGAAATGTAAGCAAGAGTGGGGTTACTCTGTACCGCGATGCGAAATAGATTTCTTTCGCTTTTGAACAATGTATGTAACTTGAGCTTTCGAATATCATTTGCTTTCGCATCGCCATACAGAGTAACTCCCCAGGTGGAGAATGACTTAAACTGCCTTGGCATTTCCAACTGGCGTCAGTAAATGGTGGTGGTTATATGCGGCATTTTCTCTAACAAAAAAGCAGTAAAAAAGTTTTTTAAACTTAATACACGTGCAGTTTTTCGCGTCAATTTTTAATCTATCGGCCTGAAACACACAACTTTTTATTTTTTTTGACTTGCATTTATTAATTATTTAAATGTTTTTTTTTTTTTCTTTTAATGGTTTTTTATGTTCGCAAAACTATCCAAATTAGTATGTGAGTAATTTTCAGCTAATTTAATGTGTGTTTCATATCCAGTATGATGTAAGATTGTCTCTCAAACACATAAAATAAGAGTGCTTTGCTGCCTCAAAGTAACTTACTGTTCTTTTTAATTCAAAATTTGTGCTGAAAATTATTAATTGGGATTATATGGATTGAAGATTGCATAAAAAACATGAATTGGAATTTCGAGAAATTGCATACAAAAATTATGACAAGTAAGAAAAACGGTGTCTTCGGCTATCCCGAAGGCTTTGTACCTCTTATAGTACGAACTCTGCAAAACCCATATTTATCGGAACGATCGATTGTATTGGAGCTATGCGTTGTGTTGGTCCGATCTTGTTGTTTCCACCAAGTGATTAATATATTACAAAATGGCGGCCCCATACCAAATGGCATCGAGATATCTCTAAAACTGAAGGACTAATATGCTTTCAAACAGGCAGACAGACAGAAGGACAGACGGATGGCTAAATCAACTCAGCTCATCGCCCTGATCATTTCAGTATACTTATTGGTTGGTCTATCTCTTCTTCTTCTCATACTTACAAACGTCGGACCAAAGTTATAATACCATTTCATGTACATAAAAGGTATAAAAATTATGATTTTTTACGATGATTAAAAAAGATCCAAAATAATTAAAAAAAAATCAAAAATAATCAAAAGTAATCAAAATAACGTTCTTGGATTATTTCAGATTTTGTTTTGATGTTTTTGATTTTTTTTGATATTTTTTTTTTTTATTTGCTTTTGATTTTTTCTAATCGCAATCAATTAATAATTGCCTTTTCTTGAAAAAGAATTAAAATAATCATTACCGATTAAAAAAGCTGTCTAATTAATTGATTACTAATTACTTATCAAATTTAACAGATCTGATTTCAACCAGTGATTTTGGTGATGGTGATTTTGATTTTAGGGATGTTGTTGTTTGGTGTTAACGACAGTGTTAAAACAATTAATAATTAACAATTTTGAATTGGTGCCCCTGATAAATTGTATTGAATATTTGAATGAAATCAATCAAGAATTACCCGGGTAAATGTAAAAAATAGTTAATTATTATTAATTCATAATACAATTAAAAAATCAATTAGAGTTTTTTCAATTGTAATTAATTTAATTTTTAATAATTTAATAGCAACAAGCAATTAAAATTTTAATTGCAATTAATAATGGAGCTACTTTTAGTTGTGAATATTGTAGGAGACGACTAAACTCCAGTAGGCGGCAATTTGTCGTGACCACAACAACAACAACAACAGGCGGTTGTTTGAATGGGTGAAACAAATCACACTTAACACCGCAGAATACCGGCTAAGGAAAATTCAGATCAGTAAACTACCTTCCTTAAATAACCATAACATTCAATTTTGAGAAAAATTTCAAAAACCACATAAAGCTTAGAGTGACCGCCATATTCATGTAGGATTGGTACAATTAAATACAACCCTACTCCTAAATACAACCGTGCATAAACACCTGACCGAACAACTTAACGAACGAGAGGACTGCGTCGACGCCAATGACGATAACGAACAGTTCTAGTTTGAAACCTATATCGCGCGCACGTAAAACGTAAAACCCTAAGTGCTAATATAATTAAACTAAGTACATCTAAATTTAAGAACTCAACAAAATAATCTTAAAATACTAACTAGATCTAACTACTCGAATTAATAAAAATGTGAATTAAACCAAAAACTACGGCTACATTAATTTTAGAACCCACAAATGGTGCCAGAAGCGGAACGGGCAAAATTATAACAAATTTTCTTTTCATTGTGTGCGCGATAAATGTACTTGTTAAATTCGAATAAAATATGAAAAAATCAGTGCACAAAAACTTAAAGCATAAAACGAAACTTCTCAAAGTTCATAGTGCGTAATTGTGTGGTGGTTTATATAGCCATAGAGGTACATTTTGCACATTGCAAAAACTGTACAAACCCGGCATATTTGGTGGCGTCATTTTAAAATGCCGTTAGGAAAATCAGTGCCTCGGGAATTCGGAAATTTAAATAATCGTTTGCTTTATGCTCGTAAATAAGAGAAGTCCAGCGTAGACGTACCAACCCTTATGTTGCAGCCAGTGAAAGCAGCGTAAAGAGAGGCGCTAGTCTTTCAAAAACAAAAAACCAAACAAAACCAAAGTAGATGTGTTAGATACTCAATTTTGTTTTATCCCGAACAACACAGAGTAGACGTGTTGGTGGGAAAAAGAGAGGAGTGCGATTTCAATAAGCGCAGAGTAGATGCGCCAGTGACTCAATTTTGATTTCTCTCGAACAACACAGTGTAGACGTGTTGGTGGGAAAAAGAGAGGAGTACCATTTCAATAAGTGCAGAGCAGATGCGCTTGTGAGTAGTGAAAATTCTGCAAAGAAACGAACAAGCATAACAAAAACTGGCGCAGAGTAGACGCGCTGGTGATTAATTTCAAAACAGCAATATAGAATATACCTACGTGTGAGTGAATACAGGAAAATATTCCAATAGGCGCTGAGTAGATGCGCTAGGCATTAATAAAATGAAAAAAGCAGAGTAGATGCATCAGGGATAGTTGAAACTGAAAGTACAGCGCAGAGTTGACGCGCTATATGAAAGAACAATAGAATAGCACAGATCATTTGTATGTGCAAGTGAATCCGAAATTAAAACCATAACAAATAAAACGAAAGCAATCAACTATAACTTTTACAACAGTGCAAAGCAGATGCACTAGCAGAAGACAGGACCAGAACGAAATTCGACCGTCGGAGCTGAGAGCGGAAACAGGCGAGATATTTTCGTTTGAGCGTAGATTTTTTTTGTAATTAACAATATGCAGGTGTAAGGTATGTAGTTGGTATGTAGTTACGTGCAGAGAGGAAAAGAGACATGAAGTCCAAACATCATAAACTAACTTTTAGGCTAGAGTAGTATGCAAACCGAAATACGTTCTAAGAAATCTAATTGTTAAAAGTACGCTTGAGAGAAAAGCAGTAAAGCAAGCGTTATATGAAATAATAAAATCTAATAAGAATATGTTTTGATATAGAAGAGATATTGTCATTGAAAAAAGAAAGAAACGGAAGTTGTCAAGAAATCGCATGCTTTTCGTTAATTACTACATTCAAATATTATTTATTTGAAATATCTATACACATAGGCATATATGCATATTTAAAATAGATAAAAATGAATAGAGAAGAGATTTTTGCATTATCCGTAAACGAACTGAAAGAGAAATTAACGAGCTTGAATCTGTCGACAAACGGACTAAAAGCTGCGTTACAAGATAGACTCTGCGAGCATTTTGGTATGTCGAACGGAGCGAATGATGGTTCCGACGGGGGCAGCGACTCATTTGAGAGTAGCGTGTTACCGGCAGCGAGTATCGGACGTCCAGCTTTCACTTTACGTGATATTGAGGGTTCCCTCACAAGCTTTACCGGTGTAGGGCAACCAACAGTAGAAGAATGGCTGGAAGATTTGGAAGCTAACGCTACTGCAGTTCAGTGGGGGGATTTCCAAAAATTTATTTACGGCAAACAACTATTAAAGGGTGCTGCGAAAATGTTTATTCGTAGCCAGCGTGGTATATCTTCATGGCACTCATTAAAAGAAAGCCTGAAAAAAGAATTTGGCATTGTTGTATCATCCATCGAGGTACATCGGGCTCTAAGAAATCGCCGTAAGCGGCCGAATGAAGATTTCCGTGAATACCTTTATAGTCTCATGGAAATAGGTAGGCCCATAAACCTAGATGACAAAAGTTTAATAGAGTATTTTGTTGAGGGAATCCCAGACTCCAGAACAAATAAGGCGAACCTATACCAAGCTTCCTCCGTACAGGAATTGAAGGCTCAAGTGGCCATTTATGAAAAGGTGCGTTCTGGGCGTCAACCCAGTTCTAGCTACTACCAGAATAAACAGGAGGACAAGAGTGTTAAAAATAAAGGAAATGAAGAAAAGCGGTGTTATAGGTGTGGCGAGCAAGGTCATTTGGCCAATAATTGTCAAAAGAAACGACAGTCCACATGTTTTGGGTGCAACCAGTCTGGGCACCGAGTCGCAGAGTGTCCAAAAAACAAACCGGAAGTCAAACAAGAAAACGCTAGGGTAAATATGATGGAAGGGACACGTTCTTCGTCAATTGGATGCGTAATATTCAAAGATATGTCAATAAACAACTTTAGGTTTTCAGCACTGTTAGATACAGGCTGTGACTTGTGTCTTATGCGTTACGACGTCTTAATGATGTTAGGAGAAGTTGCGTTGAGTAAAGATGTTCGTAAGTTAAGGGGAATAGGGAACAGTATTCTAACCACAATCGGCAGTTTTGAAATTAGGCTAAAGGTGGATGGAATAGACTTGAGCATTACCTTCCATGTAGTAAGAGAGCGTGACCTTGGATACCAGGCGATCATAGGCAACAATGTCCTAAAGCAAGTTGACTTAGTCGTATCAGAAAGCGACGTTTTATTCAAGGCTAAAAATAAAGCCATAGGATCAGAACCAGCACCACCACCTACAGCAGTTTTTGAAGTTCTCACAGAGTTTAGAGATTTATGTTTGTCCGCAGAGTCAATGTCGGTGAAAGAAACCAAGGCAGATTTTTCACATCTTAAAGAAGATTTAGGTAGGGAATTAAAGGAACTTGTCCAAACTTATTCACCTAAAAAATTACACGAGTCTCCAATTTGTATGAAAATTCTTGTAACAGATGATATTCCGGTATCCCAAGGGCCTAGAAGAATGTCATATGCTGATAAAGGTATCGTTGACAAACAAATCACGGAGTGGTTACAAGAAGGGATTATTCAACCCAGTTATTCAGAGTACTCATCACCAATTGTCTTAGTGGCAAAGAAGGATGGTACTAAAAGGTTATGCTGCGATTACCGTCGTCTTAATGAGAAAATAACGAAAGACAATTTTCCGATGCCACTTATGGATGATGTCTTAGAGAGGTTACAAGGTGCACGCGTGTTTACCACGCTAGACTTAAGAAATGGGTTCTTTCATGTACCAATCGAGAAAGAGTCAAGGAAGTACACCTCATTTGTAACCCACCAAGGTCAATATGAGTTCTAGTACGTTCCTTTCGGAATTTCCAACTCCCCAGCAGTTTTCACGCGTTATATTTCTGCCGTGTTCAGAGAGTTAGTAAAGGATGGCATCGTGGTGACCTACATGGATGACCTTATTATCCCCTCCAATACCACCGAGCAGGGTTTAGATAAGCTAAAAATTGTGCTAAATAGAGCAGCTGAGTATAACTTAAAAATTAAATGGGAGAAATGTCAATTTTTAAAGTCGAAGGTAAATTTTTTGGGGTACATTGTAGAGAATGGCACCATAAAACCATCGGAGTCGAAGACGGAGGCTGTTAGGAATTTCCCAAAGCCATCGGACAAAAAATCTCTTCAGAGATTTTTAGGGCTCACTTCATATTTCCGGCGCTTTATCGAGGGATACGCAGTGATCGCCAAACCATTGTCCGATCTCTTGAGGAAAGATGCGGCATACATTTTTGGGGAAGAGCAGCGTGCGGCTTTTCAACAGTTGACGTCAGCATTATCTAGTGCTCCTGTACTACGCCTCTTTAACCCAAAGGCTTTAACTGAGATGCATACGGATGCTTCCATGTACGGATACGGGGCTGTGCTCCTGCAGAAAGACAGTGAAGATCTGCTATTACACCCTATCCAGTATATGAGCCGAAAGACAAAGGAAGTAGAAGAGAAATACCACTCCTACGAACTGGAGGTATTAGCTATAGTCGAGGCCCTGAAGAAATGGAGGGTGTACCTTATGGGGATGCATTTCAAGATAGTAACGGACTGCAATGCATTCACAATGACAATGAAAAAGACGGATGTTCCTTTAAGAGTATCCCGATGGGCCATGTTGTTGCACGACTACGATTACGAAATAGTACATAGAAGTGGAACAAAGATGCGCCACGTGGACGCATTGAGTCGTGTGGTCTGTTTAATGCTTGAGGATTCACTGATCCATCGTTTAAAATCAGCGCAGATGCAAGACGATTGGATTCGTGCTGTCCGCAGAGTATTGACCAATGAAACATACGAAGACTTTTATATTAAACATGACTTATTGTATAAGGATCACACAAAAGAGCTTGTTGTAGTACCGTCACTAATGGAGGATGAAATAATTCGCACAGGGCATAAACAAGGACACTTCTCGGTAAAGAAGACGATAGAAGCTATTGAAAAATCTTTTTATATTCCACAGCTAAACTGCAAAGTAGCTAAAATTGTCAGAAGCTGTGTGGAATGCATTATTTCAGATGCCAAAGCAGGGAAGAAGGAAGGGCATTTAAACCCTATTGACAAAGAAGATAGGCCGTTAAGCACTCTCCATATAGATCATGTTGGGCCAATGGAACAAACCAAGAAAGCTTACAATTATATACTTGTAGTAGTAGATGCTTTTTCAAAGTTTGTGTGGCTATACCCCATGAAAAATACCGGTGCGGACGCTGTGGTTGACCGACTTACTAAACAAGCAGCCACTTTCGGTAATCCCAGGCGCGTTATTACTGATAGGGGCGCGGCTTTCACGAGCAATGCTTTCAAGGAATACTGCGCAAATGAAGGTATACAGCATCTTCTCATCACAACTGGTGTCCCACGTGGCAACGGCCAAGTTGAGCGAATGCACAGAATCGTAGTACCTATGTTGTGTAAGCTATGTACCGAAACACCGGGGAACTGGTACAAGCAGGTCGATAGAGTTCAGCAGATTATTAACAATACACCAACGCGAAGTACAAAACTTTCGCCTTTCAGAATCTTGACCGGATTAGAAATGAGAGTTACAGGGTTGCCAAATCTTAATGAATTAGTTGAAACGACATCTGTAGCTGAATTAGACTCTGAACGCGAAGAAATTCGCAAACAAGCAAAAGATAACATATCCCTAATACAGAAAGAAAATAAAAGAAATTTTGATTCAAAAAGGAAAGAACCTTTGAAGCACAAAATAAATGAGTTAGTCGCCATTAAGAGCACACAGTTCGGGAGCGGTCTTAGATTGAGGCCCAAATATTTTGGTCCATATAAAATTATAAAAGTCCTATCTCATGATAGGTATGAAGTTGAGAAGGTGGGCGAGAGTGAGGGCCCAAGGCGTACCACTACTGTTGCCGAGTACCTCAAAAAATGGGAACCATCGTTCGGGTCGAACGATTAGCCAGGATGGCCGAATGTAGGATTGGTACAATTAAATACAACCCTACTCCTAAATTCAACCGTGCATAAACACCTGACCGAACAACTTAACGAACGAGAGGACTGCGTCGACGCCAATGACGATAACGAACAGTTCTAGTTTGAAACCTATATCGCGCGCACGTAAAACGTAAAACCCTAAGTGCTAATATAATTAAACTAAGTACATCTAAATTTAAGAACTCAACAAAATAATCTTAAAATACTAACTAGATCTAACTACTCGAATTAATAAAAATGTGAATTAAACCAAAAACTACGGCTACATTAATTTTAGAACCCACATTCATAAAAAATAAAATTTGTTCATAAAACTTTTTAAAATGACATTGGCATACAAATTTTGAATTAGACGACCTTTCTAAACCCTTTTTTTTATGAATAATGTGGTAAAAATATATCCCAGGACATTTAACAAAATCTTAATTATTTCACACAGCAAATTGCGAGGCAATTATTTTGTAACCTTTCGATCTTCTTGCCTTAATATCTACTTTGTGCATGAACTGCATATTTATATATTACACTCACCAACCCATGCACTAACACACACACACATATCCACAATTCTCTAATGCAACACAAATCCATACTTAACGCCTAGCCTTCGTCGATGTATTTAATGCTTAAGCGCACTTCGCTTCTACACACTTCCCAAGTGAGAACACTGCAGGTGTTCGGCCATTTGGCATTTTCATAAATCAATTTTACGCCAAAAGCTTCCCAAAAACACTATAAATTCAACGCCTACACCCCAAAGGCTGCTGCTGGAGCCACCCGTAACCAATGCACCGGCACTGATGCTCCTGGCCAATAAATATATCAGCAAAACACTTTCAAATTTTATTTGTGTGCACTTATACAAATATACATACACACTGATATATATGTGAATAGTAAAGCCGCCTAACTTGCTAGAATAGTTTCCGTATTTGGCTGGGTGTGGGTGTGTGTGTGTGTGTCTGCTGCACCGTTAATTCGTACGAACACTTTGGGCAACAGACAGCCGTAATGTGCACTGGAAGTTACTTTAAAAATTTATTACTTTTAAGTGAATTTATTTTATTTCGTTTTTTGTTTTTTTTTGAGGTTTTTTCGGGTTGGCTTAAAATATTTCTTTATTTTCTTTAAAATCTCGCAAGTATTTTTTTTTTGGTTCCAATTTTCGCATTACCTAAAGTTTTGCTGTATTTATGGCCTAAAACAGAACTTGTAATTTACGACCGTTTCAAATGTTAAAATTCTTGAAAGTTTGAAATGAAAACGATAAGATGTTAAGCATAAACTACACAGAATTTCTAAAGCTAACAGAAGGTAAAAGTTGGTATGACCAAACAGCAGGATTTAAAGAAAATTTGGTTAAGTCGTTAAGCGAAGATTTATGCAGTAGAATTTTTGGAAACCAATTTTAAATATTTTTTTATGTAAAATAAGTTTCACAAGCCAGAAAGGTATACTCAGTGCACTTAAGTCCGAGTATGGAAGATGTAGTAGGGATCAATTATGGTAACGCACTTCGCTAAAATTTATTTCAATAATTTTTAGGGACCCTTAATATACAAAGCTTTAAAATTAAAAAAAAAACAAAAGAAATCATTCAAATCCACAAAAAAATAAGCAAGAAGAAAATATACAAGCTCTCATAGTTTTGGTTGCTACCTTGAAAGCGAGAAGTGCTTATTTAATTTTCAAAGCAAATTTCAAATTAAAAAAAATCCCTTGTTTTATTTTATACATAAGTCGCTAAGTGCTTCCAAAAAAAAGCTAATATTTATGGCAATATCTAGTTAAATATTCTAAAAGTAGTTTTTGCTATGATCGCATCTTATAATTATTATTATATTCATATACCAAGAACAAGGGAAAGTGTCAAAAGTGATACGAGACATAATGCCATTAACCTGAAACTGAAAATAATTTAAGTCTCTATGCAGAAATAGGAATTTCCCGCTTACTTTAAAGTAAGTAAATAATGATCAGCAGTTAGAGCTTTTTGTATCACAGCACGCCAGTCATCCCTTTTTAGCGATAACTGACGCCAATTGGAGATCATAAGGGAGGTCAAGTCATTTATCATCTGTTTTTCCATCTCAGGCGACGTCTGCATCTTCCTCTGCTGCCGAAAGTTATACCTTCTGGGCCGGATCCTCTCTGTTGTTTCGCATAACAAGACCATTGAGCTTTAATTCGCTGCACAATGGTCATATCTATGCAAAGCTCGTACAGGTCATCATTAAACTTCCTTCCATACTCGCCTTAACCAATGAGGGAAGGACCATAAATCTTTCTGGGAGCTTTTCTCTCAAACTCTCTAAGGGCTTTCTTATCTTCCTTTCATCATTATTTTAAAACTGCCCATGATTTCGAGCCATTTATCAGGACATTTATGATAAGAAACTTATTGATCGTGATCCTTGTTAGCCGCGAGAGCGCTTACTTCTCGGTTGCTTGCCTACTGGTCCCAAATAGCACATTGTTTTCGATGTCAACAGTGACGTCACGGCCAATGCGAAAATGCGCCGATTCTTTATTTGATGACAGCAAATACTTCGTCGCGTCCTCCTTCATCGAAAATCCAGTTTCTTCGCTTCTTTATTCAGGCCAGAGAAGGCTTGTAACATTGCGGTTTAACTCTGCTGCTTGAATTATGTTATACAGCATCAAATTAAGGGGCTATTGGTATTGATCCTCGTCATTTCGCAAGGAAATCAAATTGAGACGTTGCAGCAATGAAACAAATACTACTACTACACAAAGAGATCTTGAGTGTCGATTCTCTTATCAAGACTAGATAGTACCATATTTGCGATTTTGAGAAGACTGATTCCTGGGCAGGATTGGGCAGAGCACACTGAAGTTCCAATATGTAGGCATGCACTCGTCCGATCATATTCTGCATAGAAGTTGATGTATAATTTTCAACCACTCTAAGCCTCCGCGTTTGAAGTGGTGCCCCTGTCCCTTTTAGTCGCATTGTTATTTTTGAGCCTTGGAAAGTGGCCTTAGTGTTAATCCGTCTAAAACGGAAATTACTCTTTTCACCAGAAAGTACAAAATACCAGTTTTTGTACCACCATGCCTGAATAGGGTCAGGCTCAAACTCTCTCCAGAGGTCAAGTACCTCCGCGTAATCTTAGACAGTAAACTCAACTGGAACAAACATATTGAGGACAGATCCAGGAAGGCTATTACTGCCCTATATGCATCCAAAGCAGCCGTGCGGAAGAGATGGGGCTTGAACCCCCGAATTATGCACTGGCTGTACATCCTCTTCTATGGCCAGCACTCGAGCGTAGCAACAACATAGGCAGGATGGGCAGAGTACAGCGATCGGCGGCGGTGCTTATTACGGGGGCACTTCCATCAACGCCCACAAAAGCTTTGGAGGTCATGCTCAACCTACTTCCGGCTGACTTGTACGGTAAACTCCAAGCAAGCTATAGCGCTGTGCAACTGAATGCCGTTCAACACTGGAGCGACACCACATTTGGACACACAAGCCTTTTGGAGACCATACCCAAAAATCTGAAGGCGGTGGACTACACTACGTCTACCGGCTATGAGCCAAACACCAAATTCTCCACCAGAATCCCTAAAAGGCACGAATGGGAGGACGTGCACATTCTAAACCCACAATCAACCTCTATTTTCACAGACGGCTCAAAGCTCAATGGCAAGGTGGGCAGCGGCGTCTACTCGGAGGAACTTTCACTCTTCTTAGGCCTCAGACTACCTAGCCACTGCAGCGTATTCCAGGCTGAACTTTCAGCCATAGAGGAGGCCGCGTGCTGGCTGCTCTGGAAAAACTGCACATCAGTGTCTATATACAGCGACAGCCAAACAGCGATCAAAGCCCTTCAGGGTAGCACCACTGCTTCGAAAGCAGCACTCGACTGCAGGCAATCGCTCAATGAACTGGCCTCGAAATGCGCCACAGCAGTGATATTGGTCTCTGGGCATAGGGACATACCTGGAAACTGCGCTGCTGACAAGCTGGCAAGGAAGGTCACAGAGCAATCAGAGGTGGACCAAACATCTCCCCCCCTCTTGCCACGACTAAGCTCTGGCACCTACGCGAATTCCAAGAAAAAGCTAATTCTAGATGGACTAGGGAGATGACATGTGAGGTGTCCAAGCAAACGTGGCCCTGCATATGTAGGAAACGGACCGAGTCCATACTCAATCTAAAACGGTCCTTCCTAGTCCCCTTGATTGGGGTACTCACTGGACATTGTCTAATGGGAATACATGCTGAGCGCATGGGGGCCCCTTCAAATGACTTCTGTCGCAGCTGTAGGGACGAGGAGGAGATAGAAAGTTTTGAACACTTCCTCTGCAGCTGCCCTGTACTAGCCAGGACCCGTTCGGAGTGCCTAAACAGGTGCCTATTCGCTAGTTTAGCGGACCTGGGCTCTGCCGAAATCGGAGACATTCTGCACTTTATTAAGCGGACAGGGTGGTTCGACTTTAAGAATGTTTACCAAATGAGGAAGGGCCGCAACCCGTTCAGTGGTATCACAATGGACCATTTGGCCCAAGTGTGCTTCTCGACGATGCAGAGAGGCAGCCACCTCAACCTAACCTAACCTATTTTTGATCCCCGAGATTGCCATCCTAATTTCGTCATAGTCAGTTGCTGCGTTGTATCGTATTCTTCTTATCTCATACGCAAAAGAGGCGCTGGTCCTTGCAAATTTCAATAAATTAGGCTAAGGGCTAAACTCAAAATATTTCGAGTAAAGCTCTGACATTTACTTTCAACATTATATCCAACAAATATCTACAAATAAAATAATTCTATGACAAAATGCAGCCTTTTTTATGTACAAAAACTGTTTAAATTAATTAAGTAAATTCAATAGTTTTTTTAATGTTTGTTTCAATTTGTTTTATGTTTATATGGGGAAATCAAACGCAAACATCAAATTCTATAAATTTACAGTTAACTAAGCATTGCGGTTTTCTAAACAAATTGAAAATTTATGCGCTGAAAAACCATTGGCGAAACTTATGCATAGTACATATACACATATGTATTTATGAACTAGGGATGATAATTAGGGAGGCATTTTTAGATTCTAAAAGTTCTGGAATTGTACAAGAACAATTCAAGTATTTTAGAGACTAAAGACTAAACTTTTGTGGTTTATATAAAAAATTCTGTGAATTTTTCTCCTGATGTGTAGACTCTATTTATAAATATTTAAATTTTTTATCGATTGCGTTGCCTTCTCAGCAACTACAAATTTGCTGCTGCTTTTTGAAGTCTTCAACATAAAAGTAGTTTTTAAACATTTTTTTTTTCCAATTTCTTATTTTTTTTTTAATACCTCGATTCCTGCGCTATATAATAACATTTCTTTCCTAGAATATATCATGGTCATTCGTGTTTGGAATCAGTCTAAGGTTTAAAGTGTCTAACTAAGCGGGACGTTTTTTGAAAAACGAGCGCACAATTCCACCAATGGCTGCATCACCCAGCATAATTTTTTTCTTGATTATGACACTGTTGAGTAGTTCGAAACTGTGCTTTAAATTTCAAGTATCCAGCTTAACTGCAATTTTCTCAAAAACCGATCTCAATATTTCTAAGGTTTAAAAGAGTTTTCTAAATATTTTGTTGCCTACGCCACCTAGCGGAAATTGTTTCCTGGATTGCTTCATTGTCACCGCGCTCTGAACTCTACAAAAAGCTTGTTGTCGCTAGTCAAAAGGGAAGTTTCACAAAATTCGATGGCAAAATCAGTTTTTTTCAAAGGAAATTTCGAAGTAGCTCGCTCCAGGTGCCAACAGCCGGAATTTTTTTTCTTCTAATAAATTAACAAGCAGTAGACTATTTATAATCTTATCGGAAAGGTACTAGATAATCGTTTTCAAATTCCAAACTTCTTCTCGAATTTGAAAAAAGAAGGGTCTCCTGCGCCAACTAGCGGTTTTTTTTTTAACAACTTAACAAGCCTATATATAAAGTCACAATCTCAGCGGGAAGTTAATTAAATAACGGTTTCCACCTCCAAACTTATTTTCGAATTTTAAAAAGGGATCGCTGCGCCACCTAGCGGATTTGCTATAGTTTCCTTGCACTAAGACTTGCTTCTAAATATGTTCCAAATGCCAAGACAATAGTTTATTGGGAAATTACTCAAAAATCGGTGAAAAGTTTAATTTATATAGAAAAAAGCGAATCATTTTTAAAATTCAATAATTTGAAAAATAATTTTAAATTTCGATTATTTTGCAAAAAAGTATGCATATTTTTAAACTAAACTATTGGAAGATAACGAACACCCAAATCCCTATGCTGGGTAATATCGGGATCCCAGCATTTCAAATAAAATACCGAAAATATCGGTATTGCCAAAATCAAAAAAATTTACATACCTAGTGTGTACCCTTCAGTGAAACATCGAACTGGGTAGAAAAAGTACTAGTTTACAGCTAGGCCGAAGGGTATCAAACTTGTAGCAACATCAATTCAAAACATGCAGAATATTGGCGTGTCCAGATTTGGAAGATTCCAAGTACAACTTTCTGTTTCAATATCGCTGCTTATGGAACCAGTGCTCGTACTACCTCTTCCATGTCAGCAGAATACTACCCACAATGCACGGAGGCACTTAAACAATTTTGTCTCTACCATTATTTAGATAATTTTTTGTGGTCTATTGTGAATTAGTTTATGACTGGCATATCACCAGCTAAAATCTGAAAATTTAAATTTCGTAACGCATCTCCAAGTTAAAAGTACAAGTTAACTTATTGTTTTCTGATTTACACCAGTTGTACGGTAAATTACAACTGGTTAGATAGGCAGCAGAGTACATATATGCAGCGAGTATGTTTATGAGTAGATCTTGTATGTATACATATATAATTACAATAGCGTATAGCTTTCGCTAGTTAACGGAAATTTACAATGACAGTACAAAATTAACCAACCAACCGAGGCTTGCTAGTTCATCCGGCAGCAAATTTTCATTCTAATATTTAAAACAAAAAAAAAAAACTGACGGAAATTTGAAAACTATTGGTTTTTATGCAAAACTCTGCATAAATGTTTGTGTGCCAAATAGTTTTTATTTATAAATAATAGCCAATGTGTGCAACCAACCACTTAACCAGAAAATACTAAACCATTTTTTGAAATATTTATGTTTTGCCGAAAAAACAATAAATGAATTTTTGTAAAACCAAAAATGAAAAATTGCGTTGTTTTGCATTTTCCATAAATTAGTTCATCTTTTTTTTTTGAAATTCATAAATTCTATTCGCATGCTCGCGTTACGTTGTTTGATTAACGACTAAACCAGAATGATAACCACAGTGAATTAGAAAAGTCTATGTTCCAGTGAAACCGTATACCTAGGGGTACGTTTTTATGGATAATACTTGTTGTATAAGTCGAATCAATAAGAGCTGATGTGTAAACCATTTTAAGGGTCGGGTGCCAGTGAGTCATCTTTAAGCACACCGAAATGCTACTAACTGGCAGACATGAGTCACTATAGGTCCACAAACTTGCCTCCTACAAAAACATCTGTTTCAAAACTTGATAAATTTTGATGCAAATTTGTCGAATTTAAGTGAATTTTGCAGACATATCTAAAAGCTAGTTTCCGAGTCTTGTTTTAAATCTTGATACATTTTTTCATAAAAAACTAGTCGAATACGTTTTGCTGCAGTATAGGTTGAAAAATAAATAATTTTGCTTACAAACTAAATAATACCTAAAGCGTAATGAGATGCACCTCGCTGGATTTTATATGGATATAAAGCCTTCCACCACTATTTAGCAAAACCCTATTTTCCTGCTCCAGAGAGGTCACGGTAAACTAAAAACTTAAAAAAAAGTAATCGTTTTACATAGGTTGATAAGTTTCAATAAAAATCAGCGATAAATGTTTTGAGTACTAAGATCAATTTGAGGCATTAAACGTTTTAGGGAGTGTTGTCGAAAGTGACAGTTCTTTACCGGATATGAACCCGATACGCTCCGTTCATTCCTTGCGGTACATGCACGACTGTTGCGAAAGCAGTTTAGTATGACACGTTGACCTTTTAGATCCTCGCACCCCCTCATTTCGCAAGGAATTAGAAGGTTGGTAATGTGAAGGTAGGCCGCCGTGGTGTGAAGGTAGTGTTGCCGGCCTACCACACCGAAGGTCCATGGTTCGAGCCCTGGTACAGGTAACATCACAAGTGATTTGAAAAAAGTTTTTCAAAACGGGGTCGCCCCTAGGCAGTGGTTTGGCAAACTCTCCGAGTGTATTTCTGCCATGACAGGCTTCTCAGCAAAAATTCGTCTCCTTTGTAGATGCCGTTCGGAGTCGGCACAAAACTGTAGGTCCTACCAATTGGTAGGGAAAATTCAAATCGGCACACCACAAATTGGAAGAGAAGCTTGGCGCAAAAATCTCTTAGGAGGTTTATGATGATATACCTGTTGTATATCGCGCCATAGAGATAGAGAGAATGAGAGGTGAGAGGCTAATATCCGAGGATCAACCATCAAGTTGCAGCAACAACAGAAATACATACCTCGGGCATAGTTTAACCCCCTAACTTGCAGCTTTAAAGTATTGATCCTTAGCCTGAATTGCACCATTAGGAAATAAAAAATTTCTATGCAAGTTGACAGAAGAAACCGCGAAAGCAACAACAAAACACTTGAAGTAGGTGTGTGTATACAGCAATGAATTCGCCGTGATATCACATGGTATAAATTCGCTTTAAAACTGCCCAATAAATGTAGAATAAAATGACAGACGAAACAAAATTAAAAAAAAAAGATTTGTTGAAATAAATAGAGAAATTTAAACTAAAAATATGAAGAGTAAAACAGAAATGAATTGCATGAGATTATACAACCACAAGAAGCCCAGGTCCAGACCGAGTTTTAAATCTTTTCCTCCTGAACTGGATGTGGTCATCAGTGTGGATATAACGTAATAATTTTGTGGCGTTTGTAGCTTTTTTTAAATAAAGCGCAAGTTTCAAATTTTTCATTTCAACAGTAGAGTTTTTAGAAATTTTCTTTTATAAGGCCTGAGAAAAATAACTTTTTATGTTGAGGCAAAAGATCAGCACAATGGATTTCTAACCCTTATCAAAGGACTGCTTTTATAAATTCACGATTTTGAACCATCACAGGACTGGCATTACAGACTCATAAAAGAACTGGCTCTTTCGACACATTACATGGTTTTCCCAAAAATTCTGGACACTCTGGCAATTGGTTACCTATAATGACAACCCTATGTTAAAGTTTAAGGTAATTTTCATGGAAAGAATCATGACTGTGACTGTTACAGAACTGTTCTTTAGCTTACAGAGCATTTTGAATAAAACAGAGAAAGGTTATTGCGATGGCGGAGTGAAAGATGACAGTATTTTGCAATATTTTTATCCCAGCTGAAAAAGTATAGAATTATTGTTCGGATAGATTGTTTTTTTTTTTAAATTATTAGCTAGATTCCTGTAAAAAAATTCTAAAATAATATCTCATGGAAACTTTTGTTATTCTAAATTTTCTAACTCCTTATATGGATTAACATTATAGCTTCTTTCACATCATAAAAAAAACAGTCAAGTCAGCCTTTGTCAATGGGAACGTAAGTATTTATGAGAGGTAATTTGGGTGCATAACGACTACAAAATATGTCACTTGCAGGGATATACCATTCAAATGAAAATAGTCTGCAAATAAATATCTTTGAAGTGAGTTGAAGAGCTTTTGTTCACAGACTGCCAACTAGTTGGAGATTTGAATAGAAACTAACACCCAGCGGATTCCATTAAATAAATCGCAGAGAACTGTAACAGCAAAAATGGCATCGGCATTTTTCTTTCTATAACCCTAGGGCATGCATGCCCTAATTTTCTTCCCTTTACATTTGATTCATATAGATCATAGTAAAATCGTCCTGCTCCAATACATATACTATCACGCAGCAAAATCTAAATATCAATTGAATGCAGCACTCTAATTTCCATTGTATGACAAAAAGCAATTACAAATTTTACAAACATTTTTTTTTTTAAATAACAACAACTACAAACAACTAGCCAACAAACCAGTTGCTTAGTGTTAGTGTCCCGCCACAACAGCAAACTGGCAAAATTCGCTTTGATTTATGTATATTTTTGATTTAATACGTGCAGATAGGCGCACACACATAAGTACATACTTACTGATTTATTCATATATACGTGAGTATGTGAAGAAATACAATTTACAGCTTCATATTGCGTTTGCTCGCTTATTTTCGGTATATGCCAAAAATGTGTTAGCGCCTATTTGATTTATTTATTTATTACTCACTGCCACTCACATTATTTTATTGCTACCAATGTTATAATTTAATTTTTATTTGGTTTTTCTAGCTTCTATCATGGCATAAGCGATTAATGAATAAATGTAAACTATTTAATTGTAAATGAAATGTATTTCAAAAACATTTTTAAGTGCATAGATAACATGTAATTTCAATAAGCGTAGCCGGTGGCGTATGAGTAACCTTTTCTGTATCAACCCTGCAGTGAAACATCAAAGTAGTCAGAAAACAAATCGAAACGAACCACTGAAGATGGCAGACCACGAAAACCGCTTTGTTAGAAAATAATATTTGAAGTAGTTGATAACAGATGACGTAAAATTTGTTTAGTATAAATAAACTTTCCACCCTATCGAAAAATCATCAAAAGAAACAATACAATTGGAATTTTCTAACTCAATTCAAACTAGACGGAAAAAAGTTAAAATTCTAATTTATTATTACTATTTTTATATTTTTTTTTTGATGAGTTTAGCGACTTTTTTCTAATTGATTTTTTGGAATACTAAACAGCGCAGATTTAGCTTAGGAGTAGTTTGAGTTAAAGCCGGCAGAAATACAAAAATGGAGTAGAAGAAGGTCGGAGAGAGTTGCTAGGTAGAACCAGCATTTCAACTTGGAGTGTCCTAGTCCGATTTAAAATTTATACCACTTACCCTGATAAGAAGGTATTTATAAAGGGATTTTCGCAGGATATTTTAAAATTCTCTTATGGGGAAACCCCCTTTATCTATACAATGGGCTCAAATAGAACAATATGCTATTTAATTTATGGTCCGCTTAGATCCCCTCAGAAGGTAAAACTAGATAGATTAAAAATTGAGACACTGGCTTTCGTATATACAGACCGTTCGACCTGTTTATATGGATTCAACTTATTGCCCTCATAATCTCTATATATAATACAATTCTAACAAATCGATTTCGAAGCTGATAAAAATCTCCTCTGGAACTTGTAAAAACCGGTCCAAGGTCAGGGTCTATATATTTTGCATGTTCATGAAAGGTATGCAAATTATACAGTGAAACTTAAATATAAGTTATGAATGTAACTGAGTAAATTATATCTAAGATTTCTTTGCAAACGGTATACAAGGAAATGGAGATAATTTCAATTCTTTTAGGATATATGAAGTTTAAGCGAAAGACTTTTTGGGCACTTCATTCTAGTAAATAATAATATAATAAAAAAAAATATTTTAGCCGAATCGAATGATTGTCTTTAACAACAGCGAAATTCCAAAAATAATAATGATAATACTCGAAATGGTGAAGAAATTAATTATAAATAGTTATACACCATTATTATCCTAATTTCTGCAAAGAGATTAACTTCAAAGCTGCCGGTTAGTTTTACAATGAAAGATATACAATGCCTTAAGCCCTAGAATCGTTACATGTACACATGCCTTTTTATGTAAATTAAACCAAATTAAATTTTAGCAACGAAATGCTAAACACTACACAGCCTAAAACGCATAACACAAGGTAAAAAAACCATCTAATACAATAATACAGTAATACAACAGGTTATTGGGCGCATTCGAATTTCGTCAAACGTTTTTTGTGCTCTTGAACTTTAACATTAGCATACATGTTTTCGACAGCTTTAGTCAGATAAGTAATTTACTTAGCTGTCAACGCCACTAGCAACACAGTTACCGACAATCTAAGACATGACGCTTAATTAGTGCTGGATCAGAGGAATGAGTGACAGGTGGTTTAAGAGATTGGCATATAGCAAATTACTACAAAGTATACACATTCTATTTGTTTAAATTCCGTACAAAAATGGTCAATGTTTTTGTACATCTCGTGGAGCGCACCTCAAGTTACATTTCCCGCTCCCATAATTTGAGCAAATGTTTTCGTTTTTCATCATTAGCTTTTCTGCTTTGTTCAGTGCTCGTGAATCCACCACAAAAGCTTAATGAATTCAGGTCGATATTTTGTGTATCTTTTCTATTAATCTTAATGCCAGTGACATGTAGGGTATCGTGACAATTTAAAGCAAGTCGTGATGGGGGGGTGAAAAACACATAATTGACAACATTGACAATGTTAAGCTAAACTGATAAACGCAATGTAGGAGCAAACGCCAGATTTTTGCGGGTCAAATAGGCAGTGCGAACATAGCACTTTGTTTTTTGTTTTTACAAAAAATAGAATCAAGTTCTTATTCTCTTCGTGAATTCATATGTGAATCTCACATCAGAAAACTGTTTACGCAAATATACATATTGTTCATTATAGAGTAGCCAATTTCGTATCGACTGAACCAACACGTCCGCTACCTTGGAGCACGGTCTATTAATTTTCACCCCTAGAATTTCACTCTAGGCAGAGAAAGGCTATTCTCGCGAGTACTCACCTAATACCGCTGTGGTATGAAAAAAAATTTGAAACGAAACGTGAATATTGAGGCACACAATAAATTTGGTTTTAAAAATGTACGCAAAATTCGAAAAAATTCAAGGCAATTTTATCAAGGTCGTACATTTTTTTCAGAATTTTAGGAATTTTTTCGAGTATGCAGTTTTGTAGTTCATCAAATTTTAATACCGAAATATGTCAATCTTAAGGTCGTGACACATTTTGCTGATTTTTGGTAATTTTTTTTCCAAAGAACTAAAGTGTTTTCTTTCAAAAAAAAGGAAATTGCTTTCATAACCCTTTACTGAGGAAAATACAGAAGCTCCAAGAAAATATTATTACTTATAAGTTTTAATCTTTTCTTATAAAGAGAATGGATAAACAAGATAGGATATTCAACAATTGTAAAGCATAATGTACATTTTACATATCAACATTTTAATTACTTCTCCGTCAGAGTTACGTAAATAAGTTTTTAACTACTTTAGAGGCTTTTACTTGGGAACCAGCATTAACACCAATAATAATGACAACCTATAAATCCAACGAAGGATCACTCTTGCAAACAAGTGCTACTTCTGACTGAATTGGCAATTGAGATGTAAAGTTTTCTTCCGAAGCAAAAAAGTAACATTTCATAAGTCAATTATCGTAACTGTCCTGGTTTATGGTGCAGAAGCTTGTACACTGACAACATGTGATAAGGGGGCTCTAGAAGTATTCGAGAGAAAGATTCTGCGAAAGATTTACGGACCCTTACGTTTTGGCCAAGGCGAGTAAGGCTCATCGGTATGAGCGACATGCAGACACCGACACAGTCCAACGAATTAAAATCCAACGTCTTAATTGGCTTGGTCATGTTGTGCGAATGAAAGAAGATGTTCCGGCCCAGACGGTATTCTTAGCGGCACTCACCGGTGGCAACCGAGGAAGAGGGAGACACCAACCTCGATGGAAGGACTAAGTGGAGACCGATTTGTTATCCCGTGGTATTTTCAATTGGCGCCAATTGGCAGAAAGACGTAAGGAGTGGCAAGGTATGGTAAAAGGACAAAATCGCTTCGACGGTTAAGCGGCATTCAAAGAATAAGGACGGTTGAAAAGGTGAGTTCAACTGCAGAATAGTAATGAAAGGATGATGCAGTTTTTGGCGGAAGATTATGTCACTTTAAGAACCTTTTACATAGTGTTTGGGCTTTCAACAAGTGGTTCATAAAATTCAGCAAGCTTAAATAAATTTTTGTCATTTTCTTCTCTGTGGTTTGTTGAAAAACCGAAGCGAAATCTCTAAAGATAGTATTATGTTGAGTTAATCGACTATCTATTTCCATTATTATATGATTTCAATATCCATCTCATGAGTTCTGGACAACTTTTCAAAGTCACGTTCGTCGGAACGAATACATCGTAACTAAGTATTTTGCGAAAACCACTCCAACCGCTAAGTCTATCTTTAATTGTTGATGTTTATTACAAAAGAGCAGAATGCATTGTTTTTGAGTAAGGTATTTTTAGTTTTGTATTAGCAAATATGCTAAAAGACTGCGTTTATAACTTAAAAAAAAAATATTTTTTAATATTAACCTAAAAATTTTATAATACTAAGCAATAGAGAAAATGTTGAAATTTTTTTAACTTTTGGCCTTTAGCATAACAAAACTGACACCATAAATTTATCAATAAATGCCCATAATTGGCAAGGTTTTTGGCCAACTTTACCCTGGCAAGTTATTATAAATACTTAAATTTAATAGGTCATAAAACTGCAAATCCAAGTTTTTTTATAAAAATTCGGATTAAAAAGTGTGGAGTTTTGATAAAACTTGGATAAGTTTTCCTAAGTTCTGAACAAATATTAAAATTGTTCTTGAATGTTTTTTATTACATACTGGGCTATACTTTTATAAAAAACTTGTGAAAAATTATCGCCGCTATCTATTTTTTTGCCTTTGTGTGCTCTGATTAAATTAATGAGCCTGTCTACTAAAGTATTTTCAGACCGCCTGAATTCGGATTTTTAAAGACGTGAGAGATAAGGCAGTAGATATTTAGCAGCTTACGATGTTATTTCGGTCTGTTATTTTATTATTACCAGAACCAATGTGTAAGCATACTTCGAAACCGGCTTTGTCGTATTGAAATTTTGTAGAAGGTCTGAAAAGACTAGTATATGTATATGGGCTTAGTATTCAAACGCATAATCTACTAACCCATTATTTCATATATTTATAAAAATGCACTTTGGCATTGGTCTAAAATAAGAAAACTGTAAATCAGAAGCATGAAATAGTATTGTGTTATTCAATCGAAAGTAAAAAAATAGCAGTTCATTGACGATCGCCCCTGGCTATGCCACTCAGACAGAACGTTCCAATAGATAACAACAATAATTAAAGGAAAAGTTGATTCAAGAAGCAAGCAAACAAAACGCACAGTTCGGTAGTGCACTGGTTCGATTCAATGCAAAATTTTTTGAAATAGCATGACTATAAGAATTAGTCTGACGAGAAATTGTGTCTGCTTTGGAAATAGTACTATACTTTTTAAATTTTTAATTTAAAAAAAAAAAAAAGGTAAACCAAGGGCCACTCTGAGGTCATAACATACATATACCAATAACCAAAGCTCAACAGCGATTATAACCGACGGACTCAATTGCAATTACCACCAGCATAAAGTAAATACAAATGCCATTTCAGTCGCTGGCTTACTGCAATGCCGAAAGATTTTAATGGCACCGTAAAGGAGAAAAAATTTTATTACATATGTTTGCGAGAGTACAACTACACTAGATAACAAAGACAGATCAGACCATGCGATTTTTTTTAATGAAATGCTCGATTTGGCCCACATATAGCAAATATTTTAAATATTCGTCACTTATTTTGTCTGAAAGGAAAAATGCTATGTAAATTATTTGCAACATGTTGGACCAACAAGTTGCATGCCTTCCGCGGAAATTGTAAAAAAAATATGGAGGAGAAATTATAATGCTGTAACGTTAGTATTTTATTTTAACTGAGGCTAGATCGTAATGACTGGTAGAAAATTATTTCCATCCCGACTGGTATACCACAAATCATTATCCTTCCTATGCCAGCTATACCAAGAATTGTCAATCCGTCAAACAACAAAGCAAATGCTTTAGACTTGTTTTTGTTGTTAATGTATCGATGCTTCGCCATGACAAGTCAACACTTTCCTTACCTAACATTGTCATCAATATCTTCTAACTCGATTCAAAGGAAGCTAGCGGTTTCAATAGGGTTATCCTATATTAAAATTGCTGTAAGAAGAGTCTGCTCTGTTCGCTTAGATGAACAGATGGTTGGTGCCATGTGGAGTAAACATGTGACATGCCAGGGTTTATTCTAGATAGGTAAGAGTTTAATCTATTACAATATCATCGAAATTTGGCAAGTGTCAGTGGGGAAGCTAACGCTTGAAAGGAACGCCATTTACCAGGTGAGAGCTGACTAAAGAGTTTACCGACTCTGTGTGAATGTTGTTGTGGGCCTATCGATGCACCGAAATAATGATTCGATGTAATGCTTTCGACTCTTCTCCTTCTCCTCACTGTTTCTGCAGCTGTTACAGTAAAGGCGTATGCCCATTCCAGCGACGTGAGTTGGATAGAGTAAGAAACCTTATTACGTACGAAGTTTTCGCTTAGCATGGATACCCACCAAATCATACTTCTCAGTTGCCACATTTGCCCGAAGACCTTCTTCTCTAAATCACCCAGCTGAGGTCACGACTTCTTTCATAGCCGACAAGTCATGTTTTAGTAAATACAGTTGAGTTTTTTCAAAGAAGCGAAACCGCTTTTTTAATGGCTCACAGCTCCTAAGAACTGCAAACAATTGTTTGAGGAACTTAGAGTTTGTATGTAGAGGTCTAGGGCATAAAATTGCTTTAGTACTACTTTCTTAAAAGAAAAAGCCCAATAAACATGAATTGCCCTCTTACAGAAAACCATCAAGGTTGTTGCTTTGTTTGCTCCCTCTGTAGCTTGCGTGTAGCACGGCTCATATGTTTGTTTTTACTCCCTTGTGAAGAGGACAATTTGGGGTTTTTTGTATTAACTTGCGGGTTTTAATTGCTAGTCCATCGAAGATTGTTGCTAGTAACGCCGCTTTTAAATTACGGAAGTTCTACAACTATTTTCCGTACCACTAACAGAAGCATAATGACCTTCCAACAGCCGTAGTCGTAACAGTTGATAGTCGCCAATAAAAACAGCGAAGCTAGAAGGGCCAATAGGGGGCTCTTAACTTGCTTATAGAACGTGTTTTCGTCTAGCCGTTGAGTTACTACTACTGTAATCCTTCCAGATTTCTAAATGAGCTCCAAAGACCCTGCCGAGTAGATCTATATTTAAATGAACATGCCCAATAAGTTTGTTCATCAAGAGCTTTCTCTGTTCTGTTTTTCTGTTGCACAGTGTTATTAAGAAAACCACTATTAAATTGAAGGAATCTGTGCCGAAAAAGTTCCAAATTAATTTACACCGTTTAATGGTATTCATATAAATTCACTCAAAAATATATTCACATCTCTTTGGCGATTTTCCCTTTATATTTTATTTGTGAAGCTTACATTCAATTCCCATTGCTGCATTCGGCTTAGCAATTCCGCTAACTAGTCACTGTAGAGCTCTGTTCTACAATCCCGCTGTCAGCCGCTTCATTGGCGCATAATCCAGTGGAAAATTGAATTTATACCACATGTCTTATATCTGCATACATACATACAACTACGGGTATACGTGTCCGAGAATCGTTTGCCTTTTGTTTGGGGTTTCAAAACTAAAAAAAATAAAAATAAATGTATAACTTCGTATTGTGTGTGTGCAACTTTATTTTACATTTTAGTTATCCCCAATCCTGGTTTTTAGACATACATATGTAGGTATTACTTTTTTTCGTGGTACACTTGACTTGGAATTGGGTAATGTGCATTAGAATGTGCCGGAGAAATGAAAATTTTTTTTAGGTCGATAATAGGCTGAGGAAAATGTGCATATCCGCAAATGTGTGTCTTAGGGTAGCAAAACTAAGTAAAGTTATGCTTTTCCTACTAACCTTTTGTGGTCTGATGCAGGTAGCAATGCTTTAGATTTCTTATGGTCTTCTCGCTGCGGACTTAGCGTCAATTTAGAGAAAGTGGAACGTGCCATCGAACCTACTAGAACTAAACGGCGTGTCCCTAAATGTGGCCAATGAGGAGAAATTCCCTGGTGTGGTAAAAGGCTGAACCGAAAGGAAAACGTCATTAAGCAGCGAAAGAAAGCGAATTGGATAAGGGGTCATCGTATGGCATCCTGTTTTTTTTTGATAACGAAAAGCTAAGCTCTTCAGGTCACTCCAGACCTTCTTTCCCAAACATAGAAGGGTACCTAACAGCGGCGACACGAATCAAGGGACATTCCACAGTCTAGACAACCTCAGTTTTCTTCCCGAAAGTACAGCTCGTGGCGTGATTACTACAGTTTCGGATTGTAACTTCACGGTAAACATCCACAGTAGCTTGGACTGAGTGGAGCCGTATCGGTGTTACGGTGTAGAAAGCAGGTTATCCGTATACACCCACGGCTCTAAATTAAATGTGGGGGTTATTTTCAAAGGATCATGGCCTGGAACTCTTTTCGAGACTACCTGATCACTGTAGTGTCTTCCATTCTGAGGAAAGAAACTATGGGCAAGGACATCGTTATTTTTAGCGATAACCAAGCTGCCATTAAATCCCTTGCCTTTCACTCATTCAACTCTGAATTAACACTAAACTGTCGCCGATCTCTCCAAGAGATGGCCAAGCAGAACTTTGTGACCCTCACGTGCGTCCCGGGGCACAGAGATATTAAGAGAAACTGTAGGTCTGAAGAGATTTCAAAAGAACGTTTAGTTAAACACTTTGCCACATCCAGTAAACGAATGTACTTACCGACAAGCTAACGAAAAATTGCAACAAACCAAAGAGATATCGACAAGTTCACAACCTAAGAAAGACAGATATTTCGAAGTTAATAGAAATACTAACTGGGCTTTGATTTATTGGGAAGCAAGCGGAGAAACTAGGTGTCCCCTATCTGTAGGAGCTGCAAAGACGACGAAGAGAAAGAAACTGTGGAACACCCCATCTGCAACTGCCCCGCACTTATCGGCGCCAGACGGCGTTGCCTGGGAGTTCCCTTCCCTGGTAACATAAGTATGACCACAATTACTTGATGGCCTTCAAATTGGTTCGAAGAGGAGGTGGAACGGTGTTTCTAAGTGGTATCACAAAGGGCCTTCTGTTGCTGGCCTAAGTGTGCTACTGCGGCAGCCACTTTAAATTAATCTCTTTTAAATTACTTTTCGTTTCTTTTGCACCATAACAAAAATTCCGAAATCGCTAGGTTTAAAATTTTTTTGGAAGCAACAGATACAACATTTCAGACCGCTATCCAAATTCCAGCACGAAAAAGTTTTTTTTTCAACGCAATCTAATGTGCATATGTATGAAGGCATATGCAGATTACTTCGCATCACAGACGTTAGCCATTCTAAAAGTTTAATTGCATTTTACTAGTATTTGCATTTTTTTAAGTGTCTGCGGTATCGGCCAACCCTGGCATTGGGAGCTCGCCATTTTCACAAAATCAGAAAAGGCGCAGTTCTGGCTTCTCGCAGCAGGCGAATCTAAAAATTTAAAATCTGAACTACAGGGTGTTTTTTTTACAGGTTTGTTTTTCGAATAGAGATAAAACTGGCATTTTGTGGTCAAATCTGGCAACTCTAATGTCATTTATGTTCAGTTTGGTTTGCCATTTCATCATAAACAGGTTGACAAAAGAACAACGCTTGCAAATCGTGCAAATTTATTTCGAAAATAATGGTTCAGTTCGCGAAGTTTACCGTGAGCTCCGTCCATTTTATGGTCGACATAATCGTCCATCAGAGCAATTAATTCGGTTAACCATGGATCGTTTTCGCACTGCGTTTACTCTATGTGATAATACGGATCCGCAGAGACGTCGAACAGTGCGCACCGAAGAAACAATTGCCGCTGTAGAGCAAAGTGTTGAAGAGGACCCGAATGAATCGATTCGCCACCGTGCACAGCAATTGGAGCTTTGTCCATCAACTTTATGGAAGATTTTGCGCAAAGATCTTGGCTTGCGACCTTACAAGATCCAGCTTGTGCAAGAATTAAAGCCGCGAGACCATGCAATGCGTCGTGATTTTGGTGTATGGGCCGAAAATGAGATTGATTTCGATGCTGATTTTCATCGCAAAATTTTGTTCAGTGATGAGGCTCATTTTTGGTTGAATGGCTACGTCAACAAGCAAAATTGCCGCATTTGGAGTGAAGAGAATCCACATGAGACCCTTGAAACGCCATTACATCCACAAAAACTGACTGTTTGGTGTGCTCTATGGGCTGGTGGAGTCATTGGGCCATACTTCTTCCGCAATAATGCTGGAGAGGCAGCTACCGTTAATGGAGACCGGTATAGAGCCATGATAACCGACTATTTTGTTCCCGAATTGGATGGCATGAATGTGGATGAGTTGTGGTTCCAACAAGACGGCGCTACATGCCACACAGCGCACGTCACAATCGATTTATTGAAGGAAACATTCGATGAGCGCATAATTTCGCGGAATGGACCTGTCAATTGGCCACCAAGGTCGTGTGATTTGACACCATTGGATTATTTTCTTTGGGGATATGTGAAGTCGCTCGTCTACACCAACAAACCAGAAACGTTAGGGGAATTGGAAGCCAACATTCGTGGCGTTATTGCCGACATACGGCCCCATATGCTCGAAAAAGTGGTTGAAAATTGGACCTGTAGAATTGGCTTTATTCGAGCCAGCCGCGGCGGCCACATGCCCGAAATCATATTTAAACATTAATGGCATAAAATTATCCTTCCAATAAAACCAAATTAATGCACCTTAAAACGATTTTCTTGTGTTTTATTTCAATTCGAAGTTCTATACCCCTAAAAAAACACCCTTTATCAATGATGAACCTTTAGGAAATAATACTAAAATCTGTAACTATTACAGTATTTTTTTCGACATTCTAAATAAAAATCAATATAATTCTTATTTATGCTTAGCAACACATTACTGCAATGCAACAGAAGAAATAGGCTGCAAACCCCATGTAACTTATCTCTAAAAAAGAGTGGCTTGCGATGTATAACTTTCGTGTTATGTTTAGAACGAGTCCCACGATAAAGGTGAATATTACTTTTGCATAGCATGCTCATAGAGGTAGAGAGCGAACTTTTCTGACTGTACAAAAAGGGAAAGAAAGTGGGTCAGTATTTTCATAACTTATGCTTATTCGAAGCGGATCAGTTCAACCCGTGATCCAAATAACCAGATCTTGCATTAAAGATGTAAATATTTGGCTGTTACGTCACGCTTTTGAAAACATATTTGTTTCGTTTCAAATGTCCGAAATGTAATAAGTAAGGGAATAAAAAGGAAAACAAAAAAACAAATTTTGGCGTTTTGGTAAACGTTCTGGCTGCAAAACAGCACCCACAAATGGACGAATTTGACCTTTTCGTAACTATTTTTACAGCCACTCACAAAACACTTAATATTTGAAAATATTTTTAAATATAACGTGAAAATCGCGACTAAACGAAACTTAAATTAAAATCTCGAAAAAAGGTTATAGAAAGTGTGAAGAGAAAAATCAGTTAAACTCGCTAAAAACTTCAAAATCGTGACGTAATTTCTTAAAAACCTTTTTCACAAATAAAATTACAAGTACACGGTTGCCGGAATGTGTGATCTTTAGTAATTGGATCATAAGTTCAACCCGTATATATAGAAAGAGGTTAAAACTGGTCGCATGCTCCCTTGCGACCTATCCCATACTCATACTAGACTAATTGCATTTTTTCTAGATAGCAAAAATTGTGTGCGTCAAGTGCATTCATTTTGGGTTTATTGTTATTGCAATAGCTATTGCAACTAGTTTTGTTGTTGCTACAGTTTAGATACTTTTTTGTGTGTCGTTCATTCACTTCTAAAAAAAAAAAAGATATTGCTATTTATTTCTTTGGTTTTGCTCCTTTTTAAAGAGTTTTATGAATACAAGTTTTTTATTCTCTGTTTTTGTTTTGCACTTTATTTTCCTGTCGTCTACCCTGCTTATCAACTTTGTGGTTTTTCATTTATTGTTTTCTGGAGCTGCTACCTATTTCACATTTACTTCTCTCTCAGCACTCTCATCTACTACTCTCTTCTTTTAGCTGATTGTTTTGCTTATTTTGTGTTGTTACTATTTCCTGGCACATCCTTCTTGTCAACAACAATTGTAAAAAACAACTTACAACAATAATAGAAATAACCCAACAATAGCATTGTAGAATGAGGGAAACAAAAGCGTTGTTGTCAACAACAACAACAATAAAAAAAACTATAGCTTTGGCAACAGAAACTCGTACTAAGTATTGTACTTGTAGACACTTCAAAGTAATAGTTTTTGGTGGCAAGTTTTTACTAAGTTTTTAGTACAACTTAAACTTAAGTATGTCGGAATGTACTCCTATAATAGGGGGGTAAACTTTTGTCTTTTGATCGCTAACACTTTATTCAAAATTTGGACAAAATTGTGAAAAAAGTTGATAGGTCATCAATTACAAAGCCAAAGTTTTTCATTAAAGCAAAATTTGTAAAATGGCTATTAGCAAGGTTGGAATATACATTGTAGCTCTAAACGGCAAAAAATACTAAGTGTTTCGTTAGTAAAAAGTATTCTACCGCACTTATCTTAAAAACAGAGGTATAGATGTTTTAGTTCCGGAGCCAACGAAATCTCTGTCACAGTAGTCGGTCGAGTACCACAAGGTGCTTCTACAGGCAGGTAGCTACGAAACCGGTATCTGATAATGTCTGAATGTCAAAACCAATTTAGCCATGTATGGTTACGATAAAAATAATTATTGGAATTGAAATACAAAAAGAATACAAATCCGAATAGGAAGATGTAGAGCAAATTGAAAATAGTTATTTTATTTAATTTTTTCAATGAAATTTTTTTTTTATTTTATTTAATTTTTTTATTTTATTTTATTTTAATTTATATTATTTTGTTTTATTTTATTTTATATTATTTTCTTTTATTTTATTTTATTTTATTTTAATTTATTTATTTTATTTTATTTTATTTTATTTTATTCCACTTTCCTTGAGTTGACATATAAAAGATATATGTACCAAAGAATGTATGAAAGGAATAAGCAAATGGCACATTAGAGGAAAAATGCATCGTGACGCTACAGGGCATCATAGCTTAGTTGCTAGAGTACTCTAACAGCGGCTTTGGTGCAGACACTTGGGTTCGTATCCCAATGTCCGAGAAGGGGTCTGATGAGAAGTTGGGCACTTCGAAACATGTCATCCCATACCATCGCGGTGCATATCGTTGTAATTTTTCCTCTAATATCAATTAACAAACAAACATAAAAATTCGGGCTTTGCTACAACAACAATTACCATAACTATTATTTTATTTTATTTTATTTTATTTTATTTTATTTTATTTTATTTTATTTTATATTATTTTATTTTATTTTATTTTATCTTATTTTATTTTAATTTATTTTATTTTATTTTATTTTATTTTATTTTATTTTATTTTATTTTATTTTATTTTATATTATTTTATTTTATTTTATTTTATTTTATTTTATTTTGTTTTATTTTATTTTATTTTATTTTATTTTATTTTATTTTATTTTATCTTATATTATCTTATTTTATTTTATTTTAATTTATTTTATTTTATTTTATTTTATTTTATTTTAATTTATTTTATTTTATTTTATTTTATTTTATTTTATTTTATTTTATTTTCTTTTATTTATTTTATTTTATTTCATTTTATTTTATTTCATTTTACTCAATTTTATTTTATCTAATTGTACTTTAAATATAGCCTGTAGATGTTTGTTGCTTTAAATTTTTCCTTTAATCAAAAATAATAATAATTGACTGAGAAATATTATCAGCTGGTCCTGAGCTCGTAAAACTTACAAAATTAATTTTATTTTATCTTATTTTATTTTATTTTTTTAATTTTGTTTTACTTAATATTATTTTATTTTATCTTATTTTATTTTATTTTATTTTATTTTATTTTATTTTATTTTACTTTATTTTATTTTATTTTACTTTATTTTATTTTATTTTATTTTGTTTTATTTTATTTTATTTTATTTGATTTTATTTTATTTTATTTTGGTTTATTTTAGTTTATTTTATTTCATTTTATTTTATTTTACTTTAACTTAATTTATTTTATCTTATTTGATTTTATTTTGGTGATGTGCTACTTCACCTTTTCCCTACATTTTGGCATTAGCTACATGATTAATGCCCACTCCAAACGGCATATCCGCTATCTAAGGTACCTATCTCTAGCTGAGAAATTTGTTCAACACATGTAAAAAATAACCTATCCCCAAAAGTTAAATCTCCCTAATGTATATGAATGCATTAGAATGTGCGTCTGATAGGCAAAAAAAAATACAATAAAAAGCAATAACAATAGCAGTAGCGATACAGACATCAGCTGCAGCAGCACTAATGCTATCATGTTGCATGCGACAATTGTTACTGTACGTATGTATGTTTGTATGCATTGTAAGTGCCACTACCACTCCGTTCTAGGTACTTTGAGTTGGTCACTTACACTTTGCTGCCGCTTTTAAAATAACTCGACGCCAAGTACTACAGCTGTCTTTGTTGCTGCTGCTACTGCGGTTGCAATCGCAATAGAGCATTCCTACTATAACGGATGTGGCACATTGCGCATTGCAACATTCTCCGCTTACCGTCATTCAGTTCCAATCGAGAGTTTTCATGATTTCCTGCACTTAAGCAGCCTCAAACCAAAAGCTATAGCAAAAATGAAGACCACAAGGGCATCTACAAACGACGGGCGCGGCAGGATAACTGCATAAACTTCATCTTCAATGACAACAACAATTCAAATTGCAACTGAAGCGGATAGAACGTCATAGTTGTTGCTATTTCTCTCATAGTATTATGTACATCGATGTATACTTATACATTTACATGATCATATATTGCTAAAACCCAATGGGTAAGGAGAATACATACAAAGCACCAACTTTTACCTCAACCCGATATAAATATTGCAATAGGTAATATTTATCCAGACTGAATCCAGATACGCCAAATGTTTTCTGGGCATGTGGTGTGCCCCCTACGACACCAACCATCTGTTTAGCCTTTCGATGCTGCAAACTTTTCAAACCCAAGTTCGCTCTATTCCAAACCCCAAGTAAACTGCAAGGTTCCTGTGTCTTCCGTTATGTAAGAAGCATTCGCCGATTTTCCACTGGGTATATACATATATTTCTACAATTACTTTTTGTCTTACTGTATTTCTTTATTTTTTTCTGGTTTTTTAAGGTGGCAGACATTCAAACAACGATTTGGCCACACTAACGGAAGAAGGAAGAAATAAAGAATGGAACTAACTTCACATCCGCGTTTAACGTCAATGCGCCAACGGAACGAAGGAGACTTGTATTGGCACCAGCTTTGTAAATTTATTTTATGACAGTCTAAACTGATGCGGGTGGCGCATCGGAGTAAAAATTTAAGTATATATCATCCACTCCAACATCCAAGTTTTAGAATACTGTGAAAGCTGGCTAGCTGTTGTGCGTGATTCGGTCAACAATAAACGTTAGGTGCGGCACAATGAAGAGCGAGGTTTTTGGACTAGCTCCAAATACTCTTTCGGAAGAATGTGTCTTCAGTAGACATTTTTGATATGGGGAAATAAACCTTGGCATGGTAAAAACTCTATTAGAAAGGCAATGATTGAGATTGAACTTATTTCAGGAATAACACAGCAAACTCTTGAGCTGGTATGATGAGCTAGGTACGAAGACAACACATTTGGAAGCCGATTCCTCAGAAGAAGCAAAAAATAAACCAAATTTCAAATAAATCCGTATTTTATAAAAATATTTAGATTTTGGCGACACCATATTTGACCGAGATCTCAGTTATCGATTCGTTTATTGAAAAAAAACAAGACAACTTTGCCATTTATTTCATAGGGCCTGCGAAAAAAAATCGCCTTATTATATTATATATATATATATATTATATTTATAAATTTCGAATATATTTTTATGATGAACTAAGCGCCAAGAGTGAGGTGACTGGACCTCATCACTGTGACTTCAGAGATAGCATCTCTGCGGCCAACCTTCCTCCCCCACAGTAAGCCTAATCCAAGAAAAATTAATAGGCATGCTCGCGCTCAAAGCCATTTGTGATAGTTACAGATTTCAGTCATGTATTCTGTTCATTGGACCAATACACCAAAAGCTTGGGCTGGCGCTGTGCAAGAAAAGCCCAACATATTTACCCTCATCAAGTAATGGGTGTGACAGACTTTGGAAAATTTTCAACACTCAAAATTAAAGCTCAGAATCTTAAATGTAGAATGCGCCACACACAGTTAACCAGGAGACATACAAATTCAAAGAATCTCAAAATAAGTGGGGAACATTTATATGGCTGCACACAATAAAGTATTCCATAACTACAGCAGGCATTACAATAAAAATACTTTTGAAACAACTTCTTTCCGCACATAAACAAAGTCGAAATGTACAAAAAAAACAAAAGCAAAACAAAAACCACTTTAGAGAGAATGGAAATACCTAACAGCACAAGCACAACTTTGAACAATTAGATGACGACGTAGGTTAGGTAAGCGGAAGCACGTTGGTGCAGCCTCCCTGCAGGACACTCACTAACTAGTGAAGAACATGGAGGATTCAGAGCTGGATCTACGGTACACACATAAAAATTAGTTCGATAGTAACTAGACTTCTACTAGATGAAAATTGGCAGACTAAGCATCACGAGATATTTGGAATTGTATTTGGGAACACAAATTTTAAAAAAAAGTTTTAAAGACTACCTTTATATGAATGTTGTGAAAAAAAAGACATGGTGAATTTAATTTTTTAAATTTTAGTCAAAACAATTGGAATCAATGTATTAGATTAGAGCACTTTTTAGTTTTTCTTTTACACAAAGCTCTATCCTTTCACTTCACTAAATTGTTTTATTTCACTTAGTAATTGAAAAACTATACCGTTCTCTTCTAAATTTCAAATGCAAACTGAGAATTGGCGTTTCTAACAGAGCACCACAGCAGTATTTATTCTATAGCTCTCCGGTAAGTTACTTAAAAATCGATCGAAAGATTCCAAATTTTGAAAGAATTTTCCATATACCGCACACCGTGCTCCACCCCGCGGATTTTCAAACAGTACTTATGGAAAAAAGCGGACGAGCAACAAATGGAATTAATATAAATGTAGTAATGATAAAAAATGATATTTTTCCCATAATGTCCTTTACTAACAAGGTCAAAAGTTTAATGTTTGTAGAAAATAATTTATGTTCTAAGAAATAGTCTTTAAGAATTAGCTTGTTCATCAAATAAATAAGTTTCTAAATGCGGTTCCGGTATTGAGAGTAAAACCACTACTTAGTGAAATGCCTAGAGTTTTTAGCTAGTACAAAGCCATACAAATATTTTGTCAGGACGCACTAGCTCCAATTTGCATATTTATAGAGTGTCAGAAAAAGGAGATAGTTCAACTCTCAATTTTCAGGCACCATATTAGCTACCTGACAATTAAACAAATTATGACATTTTGAGCTACCAGGTTCAATAAAAAATTATTTTTCGGCCGTTTTATTTGTACACTTATAAAAAAGATAGAAAAGTTATTTTATATAGTTCTTGAAAAACTTGTAATTGCAAACTAAACATTTATGGAAGAATTAAGTAGTCATGAGGAAGCACATTCTGATGTCGATCTGGGATTTAAGGATTCAATTTTTGATTTTCCTGTCACACGGAAATCATTTGGGCTGGGTTCGCAATTATATTACATCAAATCATATAGACCAACATTTTTGCTGCGTCCTGTACCAAACAGTATTGAGACCCAGCTTACAAGCAGCTTGTTCAGATAGTATATGCCTAGCCTTGCCATGTCACCAAGTTAAGACCTCAAATGCTATTCTTCTTTTCTATCCACCTGAAAAATAAACTTTTTATTTGAAATCCCAACCACCTGACCGAAGCAGCTATCTTACCGATAAATCCCATTCCCTTTGTGACAGAAACCGTTCACTTTTCGGAACGAATTCCTGACACTGCTTGTCACCACACTTGAAGAAGTTACTTGGTTTTTATGGCACATTAATCCTTACAGTAAACAATTTTTTAGGGTTAATTCTCGACAAGCACAACCAGGTAACGAAATCACTCGGTTTAATCCTACCAAGAAGCTTTTCATTATAACCATCTTCAATCCGTCCAACTCCGTGTTGACATGAAACTAAACAGGGCTGAGTAGTTTTACACAATATATTATATATATGGCCACTAAATACTCTTAAACTTGACCGCAGTGATTATAAGGGTTATCTTGAAATAAAAGAAAATAAATTTTTAAGCCCAGAAATAGTTATATTTTTCTTGATTTCTCAGTTCCCTCTTTTAAAGATTTCAAATAAAAATTGTGAAATTGTATCCTTAAATGAAATTTTTCATGATATGAGCTTCCAGAAAAGTTTCCCTTTACCATACATCCGATTGGGCGACGCTTTGCCGAACTTTCACATCAAAAGAAGCTCAATCCACATATCGTCGGTGACACTGCAAAACCGCGTAACGCAAATATGCAAAACCGCGCAAGGGACTTTTGTGTCAAAAACTTTCATAGGCTGCCATTAAGATCTATTCATTTAATCTCAAGAAACCTGAATGTTTGTTTGGAAAATAATTGAGAGAATTGATCTTGTGGAAACTTTTTCCATAAAGAAATGATTCGTCTTCAAAATACGCAATTTGTAGTTGAAAAAGAGCCAAACTGAGATCTCGGTTTTGCAGTGTCACCGACGATATAATGAAGTAAGATTGACAACCTAATTAGGACAATGGAACTACCTTCTTATTTACATCATGGTTCAGACTAGACACCAAAAGCTATCGGGGCACTATTGTCACTATATCTGTGTATCGCTTATCCCATTGATGATCTTGGATTGACCCCTATAAGTAAGGCGTCTAGAATATACCCAAGTTAGACATACCGGTTGTAAGAGGCGACTAAAATACACAAACGTAATGACGTGCAACTCGATGGTTGATCTACGCATATGATGCCTCATATTACACATCTTCTTCTTCTTTACATGGCCTACAAGGTTGCACTGGTCATACCAAATCGCTACCACGACAGTCGGTCATGTAACGCAAGGTAGTACCGGAGCGTATTGGGTTCATATCCGGCAAAGGATTGTCACTTTCGACACGACTCCCCAAAACCAAATCAACTTAGAACCGCAAATCTGAACTAATTTCAAAAATTACTTAATTTAGATTTTAGTGTAAAATAAATGTGTGGACAGTAGTCAGACGTTATCAAAAGAAAGTTTAGTGTTGGGATGGATAAGCTTTGCGCCTTATACTCATAGCAGTAAATAAAAGAGCAATGTTTTGTGACTGGATTGCTTTTTTACAGGGCCAAAAAAAAACAGCAAACTGTTAGCGGCAAATATTCGAGCTGGACTAATTGTAAACACTAGCGGATTTGAATCATAGTTCGAATAGACCAAAAAAATCCAAAAATTTTCGATAAGACACCACTGCCAATCTCCAAAAGCTCTTTCCCACTACCAAATTGTTCAAACTATTTCACAATTAGAGCTTCCTTTAAACTAAGAGCACATACATAAATTCCTCGCAGCTGAATACGCGCGTTAGTACAAAATCGCTCTTCGTCAAATTCCTAACATCAAATTAGATTTTGCGTTGTGGAAGAGTAAGCGCCAAATACGCATGTAAACTAACAGCACCAGCAGGATAACATACGACATCGTTCTTATTACCTACAAACAATGTGTAGATATATATGAATGTATGTAGTTGCAGATTCAGTAGACGTACGAAAACATATAAACACATACACATACACATACGCACTTCATTTAGTAAATTCCCAGCTCACTCATTAGTCAAGTCACATCAAATATTACATAGAAAAGCCAACGAACGGACAAAGCAGACAGAAAAGTGTCACAAGGGATTATATATCTTTACCACGCACACAAATAAAAAAAATTATATTTGTGCGTGGAGGCCGCCAAAAAAATGTGGACCATATATCAAGTTTATTTTATGCGATCGAAAGACTTATAATATGAATTCTAAAATTCTTAAGATGTATCTCTTGCATGAAACATTAGCCATACTACATCCTATCTCTCTTTAAGTATGAGAGAAGTGCTTGGGCTACATCATTTATTGCCAAATTACTAGGCTTAGTATGGCTTATAAGGTGCTACCGTCAGCAAAATGAGTGGTCCTCATCAGTAGGGGTTTTAGGACAGGATGTGCACTTACTAACAGTATTTAATTTCATGATAATTTTGTGAAAACAACCATAAAAAGCGCATCGTCATATACCAAATTGTTATAGAATTTCAGGGGGCTCCCTATATCGGGAATCGGAGCCAAGCCGCTTATATTTATATAAAATATATGTAACAGTTAACTATATTGCTTCGCCCTGCCCAATGGGCTTGATCACTCAAAATTGCCATCAGGCTCTTCTAACGGAAGTCGGAGGAAACGCGCAGTTTCCACAGGGTTGGACCAGAGTGATCTAGGTGTTAGAAGAGTAGGTTCGACTGAACAGGAGAAGAGATGTTTGGTATCATGAGAGGACATACCACATGCAGGACATATGTTTGTTGTAATTTAACTTTTATCGTTATATTGGTAAATGTATAACTTAAAGTTTATGATATCCATTATTTCCATTACTTGAGGGGTTTTGGAGTTATCGCCCAATATGTTGACCAGGGTATAGATATCAAAAGAAAGCTGCAATAAGCGATGTGATTAAGTGCCGTATCTCTACTGGTTTAGGATATATAATGATTAAAGTTCAGACACGCAGTGCAGCGTGACCGGATTTTCTAGTAAGAGCTGGTGATAATGATCGCGCCATAAATTCTGCATATTATTACTGGCTTAAGACTCGAGAAAAATAGTTTGGTGGTGAGAGAGGAAAAAGCAAGGTTTTCGTTTTCTTTAAAGAGGGAGTCTGCAGAATTGCATATATTCAGCCACTTCACACGCGATAATTGAAAGTTTTTAATCGAAATAGGTTAGATATACTGCCAAGAATGTAAATAGCTATTTTTGTGAGCACCTATCGTCTTATGAAAAATTAAAAAATCTGTTTTTTTTCTTTTCAAAATTTTAAACTTCTTTTAAAAATCAAATGTGAACTTGTCGCTTGCGAGATAGGAATGACCTACTACATTGCAGAAAGTGTTACCACAGAATAATGAGAGGATAAAAAAACCCTACTGCCACGTTAAGGAAATAAACAAATGAATTGCGATCCATTGAGGTTCATAGCAGTCATGAATTAAAGCAAAGTAAACTCAGTCCCCAACGCCTAGGCATATAACCACTAACTTATAAATAAAAGCCACTATCTTATACATAGGAGTCATAGCCATCTAAAGTATTCTTAAAAAGAACAAATCATAAGATTCATTTGCAAAAGCAAGTACCGCTTACGAAATTTTTTATTGGGAACACCCGCATAAACGTTCTTATACCCCATTCCTCGCTCGTTCTTTCTCCATATGTATGTCTGAGTGATTACAGAGGCACATTTTTAAGGTTATTTGTGGACTATAAATCTATACGTTTAAAGGGTGATACAATGGAAGTACAATTTTTTTGTATTAATCGGCTAACTCTTGATTAACGGGGTAACTACCGATAGTAACCGGGTAGTATTACAAAATCTTAAAAATAGAATAAGTTGACTTTCTGCATGTTTTCGCGAGTTCATCATTCCCAGAAAATTCATGCAGAATTAAGCAGTCTTGGCACTGGTTTTATGAAACTTTCCATTAAGCTAAATAATTTTGAGTTTGAATTCAGTTACCTTGCAGAACATTGGAGGACATTACTTGTTCTAGCTCAGTAGCAAAGCAAAGCTTTCAACTCTCCACTTTTACTTCCCCTTCGGGCAGTTTTAAATTGGCTTCACTTTGGCTAACTCCAAACCGGTGCCATTTCAAATAGTTTATAGATAGTTGTTGTTGTGGATGAATAATTATCGGTATCGATTTTACAGAATAATTCAATACTGTCTTTCTTCGAGAATAGTTCGCAATTGAACTGCAGGGTAAGAACACGAGACAGCACAATACTTTTGGATGCCTTATGACTAGCATGAAATAATTTCCCCAAATGTGTCACCCGTTTGTCACTTTTTTATGTAAACATACAAATTTTGCACAAAGAGACAATACAGAATTTGCAGAAAGGATATTTTTATTGTGATTTATGAAATGCATGTTGGCAATAAATATGTGACACACAAAATAGGAACAGTAACAAATAGTGACAGTGACAGATATGGGATGATTTTTTTTCTGCCTTTTTAATAAGCAAATACAAGCAGATATAATCAGACGACATGCCAGAAACCAGGCTTAATATGCGATATAAAAGAACGCATGGGAAATCGTAGTAGTACACTTTTTGCTAGAGATGGTATATAGTAACAACAAAAAAAAAATGTTTTTTGCAGAGTTGCCCGTGCTGCACGGAGCAGCTCCCTGTCATAGGAAAGTTATGCAAACTTTTACAAACGTACCACGGTGATGCTCATGAAGCACAATGACATTTGCAATTAAGTACCTACTAGTTGAGAAATTTGACTTGAATTTTTTTTTTTGTTTTCGCAAAGGGATTTCGTTCCATTTTCCCTGCGGCTGGTGTTACACCGTTTTGTTATGCGTAACTAAATGTGGCATACTCGCGCCTTTTAGCGGTGATTAGTAGCGATTAATGTGGCATGTTATGCGAACATGTATGCTTTTATGAGTACATTTTCTTGTGTTTACTGGTGTGAGACTACATATAAACTTGTAATGGTGGTACTCCTTCATGCGTATTTGAGAAGGAGTAGGTGGAGAAGGAAGCGGAAGGATAACAAAAAAAGGAAATAGTAGAGGAGAGGGAAAGGACATTGGAAGATGAAAGTGCATTTGTATATGAAGATCATGAGGATAAAGGCGTAAGACTAAAATGGATATGAAGATGATGAGGATAAAAATTAAGATGAAGATGAATAAAAATACGAAGTTGAAGACAAAGATGCAAATGTGCATGACGATGCAGATGAGGACGCACACGCTTTTTAACAGTTTTATTTCACATCTCCTTTCGAGGAATTAGGTATATAATGACAGATCTCATTTCGACGAGCAAGTTTAAGATCGCTAGATTGCTCTATTGCCAAATATTTAGAAAATTCCTAGATAGGGAAACCGCGCTATAATACACACTCAGCTGAGACAGGGTGTTTTGAATTAAAACCTGAGGTAGAGCTTTGTTGAAAAAAAAATACAGAACTAAGGCGTTCTTTAACTAAATTCTGGAATATGTTATAATATATATTACCTAATAAATTGATTACAAAAAAGCAAATCCAAATTGTGGTTTGCTACTTTCAAGTTTGTTACTTTAAACCCCTCCTTAAAATAACCGTAAAAAAATAAGGTAAAGACTAGCTCGTACATAATTCCCCTATACCGTTACAACGGTAACGTATCTGGGTATAGATAACAAGGAAAACTTCGCTACTAGCTTTTTGTTGCATTTCTGTAACTTACCTGTAAGGAAACAAATAAAAAATTAGTATAAGTAAATATTTATAACCGTCGAGGATTGTAATCAAACCAGTTTTGTTGCATATCAATAGCTATGCTACCTATGCATTTTAGTCTCAAGTTTAATGGAATTGTGGATAGAGTATAAATCGCATAATATTGCTTGATATTTCATACAATTGTCATATAATATCAGCAAATTAACCCATATATGTTCAGCGCCCTATTTTTGGAGCGCCTAGTCTTTACCAGTTATTGAAAAACATTATTGTTTATTTACATCAAGAGCTTTAGTACCATATTTCCGTAAGTGCGCCAACACTGCCACGTGCTTTGTTTTCAACATAACCTTAGCTTAGTTCTTAAATTTGTGAAAGAAGTTTCGTGTGTTTTTCGATTTTCGATGCTTCGAAATAATAAGTAAGTTTGTATAGTTTTCTTCAAAATGTGTAGTTTTTTTTTTTTTATAGTGCATGAATTTGTCAATTTTATATGAAAAACAAAAAGAAAAAGTTTATTATATCATTTCTGTGAAGTTTCGTGAGCGATTTTCTGTCACTCCTCATTTTTGAGACGCTGAGCACAGATGCTAACATGATTTTACATGAACTGTTTTGTACACATTTGTTAAGGCTTAGCAAATATATAACACATTTTTTCAGTGCGCTTTAATTTTTCGGATTTGATAATATTTTATGGTGCTACTGACCGATTAGATAAGAATGTGGGATGCTATCGAATTAGTATCCATCGTCAAAAATGACACTATCAGCTATTAGTGTGGCCTTTAACAACGCTTTTCAGTTTATAAACCATAACCCGTTTTAAGTTTTTTCAATCTTAATTTTGTTTCTATTTACTTAAATTCAATTAATAAAAGTAAAATCTGGACTGAATTTTTATTTTTCCTTAGTAAAACTGAAGTCATAACTTTTATTGCCCTAGCCACTTAATACATTTTTAGTTCTCCCTGGTATGGCCAGTGCCCCAATTTTGCGGCGGTTATTTTCTCAAAAACGACGAGAGATATAAGAAAATAGCAAACCACGGTTGCTTTCTTTCGTTCAAAATATGCGTGAAAAAAGCTGGGCTTATATGGGTTAATGTAGGGAACATTTTAGGCTTCACAAATCTTCGCACAGAATTATCCTAAAACAGTAAATGAAGTGTAAGCACAATTTGTGTTTTAGTTTTAAAACATATATTATTAATATAAAATAAAATAAAATAAAATAAAATAAAATAAAATAAAATAAAATAAAATAAAATAAAATAAAATAAAATAAAATAAAATAAAATAAAATAAAATAAAATAAAAAGAAATAAACTAAAACAAAATAAAATAAAATAAAATTTAAAAAAATAGAATAATATAAAATAAAATAAAATAAAATAAAATAAAATAAAATAAAATAAAATAAAATAAAATAAAATAAAATAAAATAAAATGAAATAAAATAAAATAAAATGAAATAAAGTAAAATAAAATAAAATAAAAAGAAATAAAATAAAATAAAATAAAATAAAATAAAATAAAATAATATAAAATAAAATAAAATAAAATAAATTAGAATAAAATAAAATAAAAAGAAATAAAATAAAATAAAACAAAAATAAAATAAGATAAAATAAAATAAAATAAAATAAAATAAAATAAAATAAAATAAAATAAAAGAAAATAAAATAAAATATAATAAAATAAAATAAAATAAAATGAAATAAAATAAAATAAAACGAAATAAAGTAAAATAAACTAAAATAAAATAAAATAAAATAAAATAAAATAAAATAAAACAAAAATAAAATGAAATAAAATATAAGAAAATAAAATAAAATAAAATAAAATAAAATAAAATAAAATAAAATGAAATAAATAAAATAAAATAAAATAAAACAAAATAAAATAAAATTAAATTTAAAAAAATAGAATAATATAAAATAAAATAAAATAAAATAAAATAAAATAAAATAAAATAAAATGAAATAAAATAAAATAAAATGAAATAAAGTAAAATAAACTAAAATAAAATAAAATACAATAAAAAGAAATAAAATAAAATAAAATAAAATAAAATAAAATAAAACAAAAATAAAATGAAATAAAATATAAACAAATAAAATAAAATAAAATAAAATAAAATAAAATAAAATAAAATGAAATAAATAAAATAAAATAAAATAAAATAAAATAAAATAAAATAAAATAAAATAAAATAAAACAAAATAAAATAAAATAAGTATTCATGAAACGAGCTCAAGGCCAAGAATAATAATTTTTCACTTTTTGAGTTTTTATGAAATAAATGAAATAAATAAATGAATACTTGAAAATATACAGGCCGTAAATCAACAAATATTGTTGGTATAAAAAAGCAATAATAAAAAACCGAGAGCACACGGTAAGGCAGTTCTAGTGATAAAACAGATCTGTCAAAAAATCCATCATGATCAAACTACTAACTCCCAGATGTTCATGCCAGTTTGTTCATGCATATGGTAAAGAAGAATAGAACTAGGAGTTTAGGTGACATCAAAACCAGCGTATTGTTAGCTTAATGGTTAGCAATGCATGCCAAAATTTCTCTGATGAGTGAAGTCTAGCAGCTTCCGAAATGGATCTATAAGAAAAGCTATGGCAGTTGTCTCTAAACATTTTTCCTACTCTATTCAATAATAAAACTTTTAATAATTAATTAAAAATGATTATTAAAAAATAAAAACAATAATAATTTTCATAAAAACTCACAAAGTGAAATTTTATTATTCTTGGCCTTGAGCTCGTTTCATGAATACTTGAAAATATACAGGCCGTAAATCAACATACGAGTATATTGTTGGTATAAAAAAGCAATAATAAAATAAAATAAAATAAAATAAAATAAAATAAAATAAAATAAAATAAAATAAAATAAAATAAAATAAAATAAAATAAAAAAAATAAAATAAAATAAAATAAAATAATATAAAATAAAATAAATTAGAATAAAATAAAATAAAAAGAAATAAAATAAAATAAAACAAAAATAAAATAAGATAAAATAAAATAAAATAAAATAAAAGAAAATAAAATAAAATATAATAAAATAAAAAAAATATAATAAAATAAAATAAAATGAAATGAAATTATTTGAAATAAAATAAAATAAAATATAATAAAATAAAATAATAATAAAATAAAAATAGAAAAATAGAAACTGCGGTGTGAAATTGTATGGGATGGGAATGGATTATTTTATATCGGAAATATATTTTTATTTAATTTAATCGGCATGGTTTAACGACGGAAAACTCCAAAACATGATTAATTTTAAAAAAATCATACTTCAATATATTGTTTACTTCATACAGTGCTGCGACTCAAGTATTATCTTGCAGTTGAACTCGCAATATCCTTGGAGGCTTACTCAAATGTATTGAGACTTATTTTCACTGATACATACAAGAAAGTTTCCATCTACTCTACTAGAATTTTCTGCAAACTTGTAGTCACCACATTTTACAAGTATTCACTAAAACCAAAAAAACTCAATTAGCCAACGTTTGTAATTTCCGTTCAAATATGACAAAACTGTTGATAATGAAATTGCTAAAATTTGTGTGTCGTTGTGGCTGAGCTTACAAAGAGATGGATATATAAACTAGTACATCCGAAAACAAAGTACCCAAATCTGCGGACCGATTATTTGAAAGAAACACATATGCTGGTTTGCATACCCAAAGTCCTAATGTAGTACGATATCGTACTTTGAATTTGAGCCTTCAAAAGTATACATGGTTTCGGTGTCATTATATATTTTCGACACAAGTTCACTTTTATATCAAATATAATCATTTAAGTGAAAACGAAGACAACAGCACCTGACATTTTATCCACTAAGAATTCTTTTTAAGTAAAAAAGTTTGGCTGACGCTCTTTTGAATGGAAGAACAAACAGCTTGACTTTGTGCTATTTCGTTTTCCAATTACACACTTTGTCCTTTATGTGGGTTATGCTGACAGTTAGCCTGTGGCCCATAAACGCTTTCATAGCGACACGGCTAAAAATGTTTGCCTAAATTTTAAACCATTCGTCGGCTTAAACAATTTTTTAAACGTTTTTGTAATAAATTCCAAAATGTTAAATTACCTACACCAATTTAGAATTTATTGCAAATTAGATTTAAAACTTAACTGAAAAAAATTTCTAAAATTTTTTCATTTCTTTTCATTTGTTTCTGAAAGCTTCTTCAAGTCATTGAATTTTTCTCATTACAGTTTTGTGTGCGCTGTAGCTCAGTGGATAGGGAAGATTACTCCGATGTGGGGAGTGTCGATTCGAATCCTGCCAACTGATAAAAATGTGTTTTATGTTTTTTGATTATTAAGACATTTCTGGTTTAACATTTTAACTCTTTTCTGCACCCTAATTTTCTCGAAAACGGGCACAATTTAAATTCTAAACCAAACTTGGTTTGGACATATATGTAGCCCTGAAAAGTTTAAAATTTAGGTTTACATTTTTAACCGGGTACCTGTTTGGCAAGGTGTTTACTACCTTTATACCCTCACTCTCCGGCAAAAATCCAAACACAGAATTTGTGAAAACTCCCAGCTCGCTAAAGACTATAATGCTATCTTCATCAAGTTTCGGGGTAGTTTTATAAAAGCATGGAGCACAAAAAGTGGACTGACTATGCGGTATTGATCACTATTTGGCAGGAAAACTTCCCCTTCAAATCTCTTTGCTTTAATGCGCCCTCAGGTACCAAGTTAAGTTTTTCGAGCAGCCCGTTTTGATTAAGCGCTGTAAGAGATCTGAATCACTGTCAGTAAATAGATTTCACTGGTTCCACTGAAAATTTAAAAATTTCGTGAAATACTGTTTGCCTTTTTCAACAAACTTTTCAAATTGTTCCAATATATGATAGCGAAGTTCGCTAAACCTTTCTAATACAAGGTGGCGCAAAAGTAATCCTCCTATCAGAAAATGCTATAAATTTTGCGATTGGCCCCTAAAGTCAGTTCTGTTTTGACATTTGTGTAGTAAACAGATGCAAAATACACGTTAATAAACAATGTTACGCTACACTGCTCCAGAACGCGGAATATTGCTGACTATTTATTTGACCAATAATCGGTCGGGGCCAAACGGTTACTGTGAATGGTGAGCGCTACAGGGCAATGATCAACGAGTTCTTTTTGCCGCAACTTGATGAATTGGGATTGGAAAACATGTGGTTCCAACAAGACGGTGCAACAGCACACACTGCACGTGCCACAACCGATATGCTGAACATCGGAAGCTTACTTTTGCGCCACCTTGTATAACTTACTAGTACTGAAAAATTAACCATCGAGAAGATAAATCTAATTTATATAAATTCGTATAAAAATTTCTGTTGAAAACAGGATGGCAGTATTCTTGCTTTGGTTTCCATAAATTGAACTAAATTAGGAAGTTATTCAGTTATCTGTTATAATTTTGACAGCTCCTGCTATAGTTTATCAATTTACTAACACAGCTTGCTTTGCACCCATGGCGTATGAGTAACATTTGTAATGAGGAGTTCAGTTGGCAATTTGCACTTACTAGGCAGTCAGCGGAGAAACTAAACAGCACACATTCGAGTTCATTAACTAGAGTCTTGTATGCTTACTCATGTCAATTCGTTTGGGACTTTACTGAAAAAAGAAATTGCAAGCAAATCTTGCGTAATAGAATATAGTGGTAACGATATAAAAATAATTACAATTTAATTGAATTGTTGGTATACGCACAGTAAGAGTGTCAAAAATGGACAAATAAAAACCACCATGAGCAATAATATATGCCACCATATAGCGGTGCTTGTGTTATATTATGGCGAAATTAATAGAAATAGCTGTTTAGCTGACAAACCAACAGTGTTCTGAAACCCTAATGGTTAGCTGAGCGTGCCCAAATATATCCTATAAAGAAATTTAGCAGCTACCGAAAGTCAGCTATAAGAAAAGCTTTGACGATTTTCTTAAAATTTTAATTTTCTATTCTAATAAAAATTGTTAATAATTAATTTCATAAAATAAGAAATAATAATATTGGGTTGTTCCAAAATAGAAACCTAAGCGAAATTGGTATGAGGAAAACATTTTGTTGTACATAGAAAGGTGAACAGAACTCAAAAAAACCAATATAAGGTGAATTCTGCAAGCAGAATCTAGTCAATAATGGAGACACTTTGTGGTCAATTTAAATTTTGATACAACTGGGTTTTTAGTAAGCGGTCTCATATCTCTAGTCTCAAAAAAAGGGTCACTAATTTGTCAGCTGGTTCTAGGCAGGTCACAAACTGAAAAAGATTGGGTTCGAAATTAAATAAATTAAAAAAAAAAAAATACATTGTAAGGTTAGAACCATAAAAAAAAATTATATAATGAATTGACCCGATCCTGGTTTCGAACCTGCGTCTCACGCGTTGTATATGTATTCAGGCTCTCTCAAATGCTGTACTTAAGATGTATGCAAGTGTGTTTTCACCACATATCATACGTGCATCTTTTGTGATTTTCTCTTACAGAAAACCGAAATCATCTGAAGTCACAAAAATTGTCTCTAATGAAAAATCTCAAATTTAATAAGACAAACTTACAGATTACAGCTACAAATATAGCTGAAAAGAATTTCTTATATGCAAAGAGCAAATGCTGCCTTATTTCAAACCATAGAAAAACTTTGGAAAAATTTGGTTTCCATAATAAACTACCGATCGAGTAGCGCCGTACGTGGATGCTACATTAGCCCTTAATTTTACTTAGGTTTCTTTAAAAAAATATTCAAGCTACTATTGCTATAGTTTTAAAACTCCCTATAGGTATATGTATTTTGTATTTGCTACATAAAATTGTTTCCAAAATAAAATAAATATAAGTTATAAATTAGACTAGTTGGCCTATATGTTCTAACTAGTATTAAATAAATATACAGCTGGTTATTTTAACTGCTGGGTACGTATATGCAGGTCCTTCTATGTGTGCATCTCAAATGCGCAAGTCAGCATATTGCACAAAATAATTTTAAACTTTCGCTCATCCGCACAAACTCAAATAATTCGTATTGACTTTATCGTTCTAACGTTTCTTATTTACTCAGTTTACGCTTAAGCTTTACATCAGCTGCTTCAACTTTGCTCTGGCATAACATGACTTTGTTATTTCGGTGTTGCCATTTAACACAGCTGGCGGTTTGTTGTTGATTGAAATTGTTTTGGTTGAGACTTTTTGACAGCAAGCGGTGCACGCTTATAGCATAGTAATTGCTAAAATATATATGTATGTATGCACGTTTGTTTGTATTCATGTCTATAATGCAAAACAAAGCAAATATAATTTATACTACTGCGCTATAAGGTAGACAAGTGTAAGCCGTAAATCACAGGCTGCATGAGGTAATGTGACTTGTACACACATACATATAAACAAATACATATTTGCCACATCAAACCATCAATGAAGGCGGCTATTGGTCGATGTCGTGGAGTCAAATGGCGTCAACAAACTTTTACGTAATTATTGAACAACTTTTATTATTGTCGATATGACGGGATTGTTTTGAGTATCGACTTATATTTCTTCATATTATTTATCTTTCGCATTAGAGATCGTTAGTAGTGGGAACAAATGTACTCTTATACATATATTTTGCTTTATTACTACGTCACTTTCAAACTTAAAATTTTTAAAGATGTGCACAAAGTTCAGAATACAGATATATGACTCTTCAATGAGCAAAATAATATAATCTTAACTATAGTGTACTAGCTTTTAGCCGTGGCTCCTCCCGCACGAAGGAAATAACCAAAATAACAAAAGTTCTTCTGAAAAAATTGGTATTCATCCGTCAGATAAATATTTAGGCTGACAAGTGAAAACCACCCTTACTTAGGTGTAATTTTTTTTATAAAATCTTAAAGATCCAAAGTAACGGTTCCCAGACAATTATTATTCTGGATACCATATTTCATCAAAATCTGTCTTGCCGTTCGCACCTGATTGAGTAACAAAGTCAAACTTCTGGACATCACAGCATTCAGATTTATAATGTAAGTGCCCATATTTCCATAAATATGTTAGGCATTGGAATCGCATGAACCTTGTCACCTATTCTATACTCCTAAGAAAATTTACAAAATTTCGTAGAGATAGATTCAATAGTTAAGACGTGAAGGACTCTCAAACACACTCACAAACTTAAACATTTATAATATTAGTAAGCCCAATCTTATACCATACGTATCGAAAAGATGTAGATCCCATCAAAACTGGATGTTTAAGACGTGGTGGCGTCTTAATTGCTGTAAGGCGCTCACTCCTCTCTTCTTTCGTCCAGCTCCCTAACAATGACTCTCTTCTAGACCAACTTTGTGTTTCTATTTGCGGCCCATCTGGTAACCTGTTTATCTGTGCGTCGTATATTCCGCCTGACAGTAACGACTCGTTGTACTGGGCCCACGTATATATTATTCTCGACACTTACGAAAATAATATGAATAGCCATTTCTGCATTTTGGGTGATTTTATTCTTAATAAGGTTGGTTGGTCAAAATTGCATAATGATGTAATTTTAACTCCAACAAATGTTAATTATGCGCATGAAATAAATTTTTTAGATACCCTATTTAGTTGTAGCCTTGTTCAGTTTAACTCTTATGCGAATATGCTAAACAATATATTAGATCTCATATTTGTTGATGATAATTTAATTTCTAATTTGACGGAGTGTCAATTTCCTATTTCTAGGTCGGTTATGCATCATGTGCCGCGATCTTTAACCTTAGAATTTGTAGACTTTGCCCCTATAGACCCAACACCTCAAAACATTCAATCGTTTAATCTCAAAAATGCAAATTTTGAGTTACTCAACTCGAGCATATCGCAAGTTGATTGGGAGTCTAGTTTCTCTGGTAATACCGCTGCCGAAAGTTTCGACATCCTTCTGCTTGAACTGTGGGATGTATTAAGTAGAAATCTCTCTCTGCTTTTGGTTAAAAAACATAGATTACCTTGGTAAAATTCTAGGTTAAAAAAGTGGAAAAACTAAAGGAACAAATTTTTTAAAAAGTACGAAGCAACTAACGATATATTATTTAAAGAAAGATACCTATTTTATGTGAGAGAGTTCAATGTACTCGATAAATTTTTATACAACAAATACATTTTGCACTGCGAGAGTGAATTGAAAGAAAATCCTAAATCTTTTTGGAACTATGTACGTTCAAAAAAAGGTTCTGGTAACAGGTGGGTTAAATATAATGGGGTTTCCTCAAATGACTTAGATGATTCCGTAAATCTTTTTGCTGATTTTTTCAAGTGTAACTTTGTTGTTGACTTTGATTCTACGGCTAACAGCCTTTTTATCGATACACCCAAATCCCTGGACTTTGGGTCAATGTCTATATCCGAAACAGATATAATTAATGGAATATCGTCCTTACAATCTTCACCGAAAAAGGATATTGATGGGTTGTGTTCATTTTTATTCAAAAAATGTAGCTATTCCCTTAGTGTTCCGTTATGCCATATCTTCAATGTTTCGCTACTCACCGGCACTTTCATTGATCGGCGGAAATTGGCGTCTATCACTCCAATATTCAAGTCAGGCCACAGAAATGAGGTAAAAAGTTACAGGCCAGTCTCTAAATTGTCTACTTGCTCCAAACTTTTTGAGAAAGTGGTCAAGGAAAAGTTAGCATTTGCGATCAGAGGTTTAATCGATCCATGTCAGCATGGTTCTGTTGAAGGGCGATCGACCGTCACTAATCTTGCTGTATTCTCTCATTTCTGTGTTTCTGCTTTTAAAGACGGTTGTCAAGTTGATACAATTTACACTGATTTCTCTAAAGCGTTTGACACAGTATCCCATAAAATACTGCTGTCAAAACTTGAAAACTTAGGTTTCCACTCCATTTTTTTGGTTTGGCTTAAGTCGTATCTCACTGATAGAATCTCTTTCGTCCAAATTGAGTCTGTGAAGTCTTACAACTTTCTTGCAACCTCGGGTGTGCCACAAGGTAGTACTCTTGGTCCCATCTTATTTATAATTTTCATCAATGATGTCGGCTTGCACCTAAAGCATACAAACTATCTATTGTATGCAGATGATTTAAAACTGTTCAGCAGGATCTCTTCTGAATCGGTCGCCCTGCTTTTGCAGGAGGATCTGCATGCACTTAAAGCTTGGGCCATTCAAAATAAATTGTGCCTCAATGGTAGTAAGTGCTGCCACATAACGTTCTCCAAGTCTATGAATGCGCGTGCGTCTACATATTTGGTGGCTAATATAGCTTTTGCATCGGTTCGAGAATTTCGTGATTTAGGAGTAATTTTTGACTCTTCCTTCACTTTTGTTAACCATGCCAACCATATTATACCGAAAGCATATTCTAACTTGGCCTTTCTTCAACGCTATGCGAAGGATTTCAAAGACCTCTATACCATGAAAATTTTGTTTAATTCTTTAGTGCGATCAAAATTAGAGTATGACTCAGTTATATGGAATCCCATGTATAAAACACACTCTGTTAGAATTGAAAGAATTCATCGTAAATTCACACGACTTGCTTTTCAACCTCTCCATTTTATTAGTCCTCTGCCACCCTATCCTGCCAGGTGTATGCTAACTAATGTTCAGGCGCTCGATATCAGGCGAGCTGTTCAAAATCTAATGTTTATCTTTGACATAATTTCCGGTGCCATTGATTGTTCAGCTCTTCTTGGACAGACATGTTTTAATATCCCCAATAGAGCTCTACGCTCTACTAATATTTTTTATATTGGTATTCTGAGATCGAATTATCTCAAATTTGTCCCACTTATAAGAGGGCTCAACAAGTTAAATCGCATCTGTAGAATTATTGATCTCGATTTCGCAATGTCAAGGTCCCATTGCAAGGCAGATATTGAATCTTACTACCGAGATAACCGGCCATTGATTTAATATTTCATCAGTTTTAAGTTTAAGTTTAAGGAATCTGTAAATCTAGTCAGTAAGGTTAATAAATGAATTGAAATGAAATGAAATGAAAAAGATACATTATTAAATGCTCTTAATTCAAAGTGTCCTATAGTTACGAAATTCCATATGTACATACTTTAAACCTATGAACAGAAAATATGGCGCTCTATCACATCGAATTCCAGGATAACGCCAAGAAGTTTTTCCACCTATAATATTTGCACAACATTTTTTTATGCGGAAAGTTGAAAAAAACATTCAACACTATATTTAAAACTTAGAATTTGTTATAGGTTATACCACACCTTTTCCAACTGTGTTTTGAAAAAGCACATCTATTTCAGATATTCCAAAACCTCAAATTTATTTCGGGATAAGTCAAATGTATTTGAGATTTTTAAAATGTATTTTAGTAATTTTCAAATGTATTCAGAAATAGGAAATGTATTTGAAAATTAGTTAATTGTACTTCAGTACAAGTCGAATGTGTTTCCGATTTCCCAAATATGTTTCAGAAAACCTCAAATGTATTTCAGAAACAAGAAATATATTTCACATTAAGTCAATTGTGTTTCAGATTTGCCAAATACAGGGTGGCTGATGAAAGCCGCTACCAACAAAAAATTAAATAACTTTTTTTCTATTTAATGAATCTGGTCAATTTTTTTTTTATTTTGCAGATTGACTTTTACATTTAACAAAAATGGATAACTGGGACACTGAAACAAGAATTTGGATTGCCCGCCGCTATCACGCACTGGAGTCCGTAGTTTCGGTTCAAAGAGAGTATAGGCGCACGTTTGGCGGCAATCCTCCGAGCAGATGGACCATAATAAGACTTGTAAACAACTTTGCCGAGCATGGGACAGTCAACAGAAGACCTTACCATCGAAACCCTTCAGTTCGAACGGAGGAAACAATCGCTGCTGTAGCTGCTGCCATACAAAACAATCCACGTGTTTCGACAAGAAGCTTATCTGCTCAAATGGGTGTAAGCAGACAGTCATTACAGTCAATTATGCACAAAGATTTGGACTTATTCCCATATAAAATTCAAATGGCCAACAAACTGAACGCTGCAGACTTGCCGATTCGCTTGGAATTTTGCCAGAAGATGCTTCAAATGGTGGAAGAGGATGGAAACATGTTGAACTGTCTTTTCATGTCTGACGAGGCCCATTTCGATTTAAACGGCAACATAAACAAACAAAATTGTCGAATATGGAGTGCTTCCAACCCACAGATACTCCATGAGACGGAATGGCATCCACTTCGTGTCACAGTGTGGTGTGCAGTTTCATCACGCTCCATTGTCGGGCCCTACTTCTTCGAAGAAAACGGTCACACCGTTACGGTTACTGGAGACCGTTACTTGAGCATGTTGAGAGAGTTTTTCTATCCAGAATTACGCCGAATGAGAATTTCTTTCAACTCTGTGTGGTTTCAGCAAGATGGTGCAGCTCCTCATATAGCCCAACCTTTTATGACAGAATTGCGACGAAAATTTCCCAATAAGCTGATATCCAGAAACTCCGCATTCCGTTGGCCACCCAGGTCGCCTGACCTTACTGCACCTGACTTTTTCTTGTGGGGTTATTGCAAACAGGAAGTCTTCAAAGCAAAACCAACAAATTTGAATGAACTAAGGCAATCCATTCGAGAAACAATTGCGGCTATTCCTGTCTCAACTCTCCAAGCAGTAATGAACAACTTTTTGGTAAGATGCCGCACATGCATCGACGAGCAGGGGGGGCATTTAAATTCCATTATTTTTAAAACTAATTAAGCTATATTTAATAAAATTTAATGAGCTTTAATATGAATAAAAGAAAAATGAATTCCATACACTGAAAAAAAAATTATTTGAGTTTCTTAATATAGCAAAATTCATCAGCCACCCTGTATGTCGACTTAGAACGGCATATGCCAAGGCAGGTAGATTTTTGCTGAGAAAATGTTTCATGGCAGTATTAAAATTGGAAGGATAGCTGTCCTAGGTTTCATAATGGCATACGCCAAAGAAAACCTCTAGTCCACCAAAATCATAGAGTTATACAAGGCAGGTTTAATAGCCTCAAGCTCAACTGAAGCTCCGTCTACCATTTTCCTAGACCACTGCTGCACACGGGTTCATTAACGTGTCTTGCATCTGAGTAAGGTTCCTCTTCCAGCGTTAATTAATATTGTATAGGGTCGCACCAGCTCAGAAGTACAACTTGAAACCAACATAATATCGCTGCAAAATTGGTCGAGTCATATAAACCCAATTGGTATAATCCCAAATAAAAAAAGGGCATAATCCCAAGACACATATTAATTATCCTTTATAACGTGATCCAACACCGATGACGGGATTCACAGTTTTAAACACTTAAAAATAAATCTTCCTAGAAATCCATTAAATTGTTCGGGATTTTTGAGCTCAGAGGTATCATAACCCTAACCGAGATAATTACACCACCCTACTGTAGGAAGAGTTTCATAATCCCAAGATTTTTACTTTGAAAATTACATGGCAATGTTTCGATTTACTGAAGGATTTTCCAGAATGGAGTTATTAACTATTAATACCAAGACAGCGATATCGTACATTAATATGAATTAATTGTAATTCAAATTTCAACCGAAAAACTAATAAATAATAGCACTGGAAAAAGTAAGTACTTCAAAATACTCGAACTCAACAAGTGAACTTTAATTTATATTTTTGCATTAAAATGTAACAAAAAGCAGAGATATTAAGAGTTAAGCAAACACTGCGAAGAAAGTGGAAATAAATCCACCAAAATGAAAACAGCAACCGCACACTTGTATATGCATAATTCATATTCGTATGCAAATGCCAGGGACAACACTTCAATTTCCCCTGAACGAAAAAAAAATCCGAAATAATTTAATGCAATTCACTTGTTCAGTTGCACGACCATATCCGTCTCAACCAATGCACTTAGGATAGTATTTTGCATGCATTTGAGCGTGAGTAAACGAGCGTGTTGGCATGTAAATTATGACAACAGTATGTAAACACTTTAGTAAATGTAAAAACGCATGCAAATTTGACTTTTAATACCACGCAAAGGTAAGTAAACGAAACTGAAAAATTTTAAGAAAAGTTAAAGTTTCTGCAATTTTATTTCCTTTTTTTTTCAATCCATAGAGAAAGCGCTCTTTTTATCTCCCTGATCTTCGTCACTCGACTCAGTTATACTATGTTGTTGCTGTTGTTATGCACAGCACTCCCACAAAAGCCGGTTTTATCGTTCCATGGGCTGTTATTTCAGTGTTACCCTGTAACCCTGACTAATTTGTCGGTTTTACTATTAAAACGTCATAAGGAATTGTATAAAAATATACTTTTTATTTAAATACTAGAGGGACCGGCAGACTTTGTCCTGCCCAGATGTGTACCTGAATAGATTTAGAAATATTGGCTTATGATAGGGATTCATTATCTATATCACTATACATATCCCGATCTATATTCCTATTCCTATCCCTATCCCTATCCCTATAGATATGTAACTATTTCACACACACACAATTCCACTTCACCATCGATCGATCCATTATTGAGCTTTTCTAAAAAAAAGTTATAAAAATTCGCACATACACAATGTATGCGAAAATAACATTTTTTTTTTAGAATTTTTTCGGAAATTTTATTGGGTATTCTCCTATTCTAGTCAGAGAACAATCTTAATTAGTGTCAATCATCCAAATCGGTGCAGGCGTTCTTGAGTTATGAGCGTCACTTTCTTTTATATATATATAGATATTAATATTTATTTGAATAGGTATAAAAAGAAATTGTGAATTTAAGATCTGTTTTGATTAGATTATTAATAGAAATATTAACTATATAAATAAATATTAATTTATTATGGCAACAATTCAATTAAGTTGTTGTTCTGACGGCATGTACATTTTGTAAAATTCCAAGACTATAAATGAGCTCAAGGCCAAAAATAATAAATTTTTTTTTTATGAAAATTATTATTGTTTTTATTTTTTAATAATTGTTTTTAATTAATTATTAAAAGATTTTATTAATAGCGATTTTATAAGAGTTAATAATTTATGAAATGACTAATATATTAGAACGAGAACGAAAAATCGACACTGATGATGGCACAACGCCGAAACCGGTTTGTCTCAAAACCAAATTTGACAAGGGATGACGAAAAATCGTTCCAATATACATTAATATATTAGAATTATTTTAAATAAATTTTTAAAAAAGAGATGTTATTCGTTTATAAAGCTATGTTATTACTTTTAGAAATAAATAAAATTTTAATCAAATGTATTTTTTAATTGACCTTCTGTTTTTTGTTAATTTGAAAAACATTTTTAATTAGAAATATTTATTTATTAAATTTCTTATTATGTAAGTGATACATATTCCAAATATCAGAAAAATATATCGGCACTAGGGCCACTTAGCACATGATTGATCTACGGATATGACGCATCTCACCTCCCATTACCAATCTTCTAATTTCTTAATTTCTTAGGGAAGGGGGGCGGTGGGGCTGGGATGTGGGGCCGATCTAGCAGGTTTCTCGGGTTATACCAAATTGCGTCTGCTACAGTCGGGTATGTACCTCAAAGGCATACCACTTTCTATAACACTGCCCAAAGCCTCGGGGAGTCTGGGTTATAAATCTTGCAATAGATAGTAACATAAAATTTTGCAGCTTTGCCACTTTCTATATATGTATGTAATGGGGCTAGTGAAAATAAATAAGATTGGAATAATATACTATATAGCGCCAATACAACCTCTTTTCCGATAAACCGTGTTTGGGTTATATAACTTTGAATTAACAAATTAAGAACGCAAAATCCTAAACAGCTTGGACTTATTTAAAATTTCAATCATACCTGTGATGTGTTCTCATAAAAGGTATGCAGTCGAAGACAGCCCCTTTCTTACTTGTTTTACTTTACACAGTTTAACTGAATTTTATATATATGAAAGAGGGCGTGGTTACTGTCTGGTTTCGTCGATTCGGCCGAAGAAAATGCTTGTTCTCCAAAGTCAAAACAGGTAGAACGTAACGAAAAAGTGGGTAAGCGCTATCAATTTTTTTCTTCTTCCTGCACATGTAACTGCATATTGCTTTCCAAAAAAAAAAAATAAAATAAAGCAACAAAATCGACCATCGACAAAATCAACAGCTCGATTGTATATTTTTATTGCTTCGATTATACATAAATTTGTATGTATGTATGTTTGTGTGTTTTTGCGCTTAAATAGAATGTAACTGTCTACCGTACAATAATGATGTTGACAAAGTCGCGGTTTCATATGGTGGATGTATGATATTATTTAGTACTTAGTTACTTAGTAATAAAGCAAAAAGAGCGATTCAGTAATAAAACAGTCGATCAATTGACGACAACCGGCGATACGGTGAACCAAAAGCAAACTTGTAAGCAAATAAACCATATTAAATTACTACATGAAAAGCAATGATACAAAGTGGGTAATGAAGGTTGGGTGATTGCAACAAAAATAGGGAGAAAATTACACAACTAAAAGGTCAATTAGCTACCGCTAGTTGCTCATGTCATGGAAAAAAGCAATATTTTAATGGTTCTAACTATTGATATTTAAATTGTTGTGTTAAAGGTTGGAAAGGTTTTTGAAATGACTGCAGCTTAGGTCGTTCAAAGAGCTTTTATCAGCCATTTTAATACCATAGAAACTCGTCGATCCCACTGCAGGATGTATGTTACAGGCAACCAAAGTTGTAGATAAAGTCAAGAATATTTGGAATATTTATTTTGTGCTGTAATTTCCGGAATTTTATCCCCTTTTCTCTTTGCTTTAATGCTGATTTCTGTTTTCTTCTTAGCTTATTATTCGATTTTATATAACCAGTGGAACCTTCCAGATCACCTCTCCCCTCCCTCCCTTCTCCATATGGAAGGAGTAAATGGGTAATGACACTTGAGATTCAGCATAACCGTAGATCAATCATCAAGTTACAGGTCATTACCTTGTACCTTAGTCGCCTCTTACGACAGGCATACATACCTGGGGCACGTTCTAACCCTCTATCCTACAGGGGACTCTCTTTCCTTAGTCGTCTCTCTCTGCTCCTCCCAAATATTCCCTTGCCAATTAAAGCGACTCCTACCATATATATTAACTATATATAAGAAAAAAATATTTGACGAAACATACCTCGAAAGAGATTAAATCCGGGTTTCTCTCCCAATTTTTGGTATGCTGCTTTTAATTTTTCCTGCACATTGGTCGCACCTACATTTTTAACGCCGACTCCGACCGGCATCTGCAGATGAATTTTTACTAATAAGATTTTAACCCGGGGTAAAGCCGCGGAAGAAAATGATGAGCCCTTTTGGATATACGACTTAAAATTCGAGTTTATCCCTCTAGAATTACAAAGTATCAGTTTTTTCAATTGCAAAGAAATTGACCTGTTAAAGGGTTGAGAAAACATTTTCCGTACATTTTCTTCCACCTCAGTGCAGTGGCTTCGTTAGCTATGCAACATTATCAGAACGAATGTAAACACTTCGGCCGCGAAAGTATTCTTATATCCACCGTCCGGTTGATGCAGAGGAAGATGGTGATCACCATGTCGAGGGGAGGACCAAGAAGAGCCGGCAGCTTTTAAAACTGTCAGCACTTGCCAGAACGAAGAAACAAAATTGCTCTTCATATTGGTCAAAACCATTTATACAGTTGAGCCCCATTTAAGTCCATAAGTACATGAAGCATGCGTCTTAATTGTCATTTATAATTCTTCCATATTCTCACATGCCCCTTTACATGGCTTTTCCAATCACTTTTTCTTTCTTCGGTTTCCCCTACTTTAGTCGAGGTGAAATTTAGGTATTTGTTCCCTTCACAATAAATCTTTCTAACAGCTTGTATCTGCGTCCTTTTGCCTTGAGTCGAAGCAGCTATAACATTTTTCGTCTTTTCCTAGGTAAAAAATGTATCGTACGAGGCTTTGGAGAGTGTGCCAACTACCGGTTGGTACTACCCACTTGTGCTTGCAAAAGATTTCATATGACAATGTGGAGTTCCTAGATCATCTCACAACCGACACTGCTCCTTCTATGTTTAACAAGATACACACGCGTAGGTGGGGTTGGCATTTTCGTTGTAGACGCTTAAAGCTAAGTATCGCACCTCACAGGCCTAGAGTTGGCAGATCCCGTGATTTTTGCAGAACAGTGTGATTTGTGATTGTGACTTCTCAGCAACAGCTCTTTTGATCCGTGACTGTGACTGCCCCTTGGAAAGAAAAGCCACCAGCATTGATTGCAATTATCGTTTGTTTTGGTTATAAATCTTCGTTTGTAGTCTGAAATATTATTGCATAGTCTTAGTCAAAGCTGAGTATGACTGAAATTTAGATGAAGCTTTTTCGAGAGATATCCCATATCCAATTGGGTTAAATAGCTACAGCTAAATTCAAATCATACTTAACTTTGACTATGACTATGCCCCATTGTCTCCAAATGGTTGCAAATAGATTAAAGTTTTAGTAATTTTTTTAGTAAATTATAACATAAATTGGGAAAAAATTTTCCGAAAAAGGAACTTTTTTTTCTAGAAAAAGGAACTTTTCCCGCAGTAAGGCCCGGTTTTTCAGTACAAGTTTAACTCAATTTGTCAGTTAAACTAAGCTTAAACTTGTTACGCAGTTTTTCAGTCAACTTTAAACGAAGTTTAAACGTAGTTTAAGCGGTCAATTCGGCAGGGTTAAACTCTAGTTAACCTGTCAGCTGTTTTGCATATTTGATGCTTTTGGTTGTGAAACAATAAGCTGAACGCAATTAAGAAAGGACGATATTTTTATATTTAATTAAATACTGGATATATCATCTGACGAAAGTGATTATAGTGATGCAGAAATTGGCGAAATGCTAACTATTACAATACTGAGGAGAAGCAATGGCGTTGAATATGTATACAAATATTATTTGTTGCCGTATCTAGATAAAGAAAAAACCAATGTTGCCGTATAAAAAGCAAATATTAAAAGCGGCCTTAAACTCGCACTGAAAACCCGCTCTGCAGTTTAACTGGAGTTTAAATTTATGCCGAGTTTAAGCAAATTTAGTTTAAACTGAGCTTAACCAAGGACTGAAAAACCGGGCCTTAGAGTCCTTAAGCCCTCACGAATAATTTTTTTAAGGAAGTCAACAGTTTATTAATAATTTCTTGTTAAAATTGCCAGGGTAATTTGTTTGTGGAAAAACTCCATTCAAAATTGTCTCATAACCTTAGGGCTATATGCAGCACAATTTTTTTAATCATCACGAATTTGTGTCTACCAATAACATTTCACATATATTTTCAATGGATCTCGAATTGTGACTGCGCCATCTACTGATACTTAGTTGCAGCTGAAATCATAGATTCATATGTGAGCAGCCATTTGCTCCTATGACAGCTATAATTGCGTTTATTGGCAACCGTGATTGGGAACGGGAGCGGGGAGCAGATGCTGCCACAGTCACGACATTTTATTTGAAGCTGTCGCTCCGATTTACTGTGACCTTCCAATCGCTGTGACAAAATCACAGGTACACGAATATTTGCCAACTTTACACAGGCCCTTAAACAACATACTACCATCTTAGTATTCGGCTTTGCTCAAGCTTGACACTAAAATCACATTGGCTTTTTCTAAAAAAAAGACAGTCATTGTTGTTAAATTGCCTCCAATGCTCGATTTTGGCAAGACGGGAAGGGCCATAAGTCTTCCGGTCTTATCACACTAATCTCAAAAAAAACTTTAGCTTATATAGTTTGGTCATAATCAATATTTCATGGAGATAATTCTTACTGATGTTCGGCCCAATTTTTCAAAGGCTGGTTCGACTAGGCGAAGCTATCACAGCAACATCAACACTGACGTACCTTCGTGTATTAATCTTAAGGTGAAAGTGTTTTTAGTTCTCCTGTCTTTCAGAACCCTTTCCCTAAGATGAACTTATCCTTTTCTCATGCACCTCTACTTGTAGTCCCAGATTCTCTGCCTGCGAAATCACAGTCTACACAAAGCACCTCTGACAACTCGTAATTGAATTCAGCTTCGTCTGCTTTTAATACTCCGGTCAATTCACATTGCCATTTAAGCAACTGAGGTAGGCAATGGTTACGGTGGATGGCTGGAGTGTTGTCTCTTATTGTCGTTTTATGCACGGTTGCGTATTATAAATGTTGTTGTTTTTGTAGCATACCTGACTGTGTGCATTACAATAAATGAAAGCGCGCATGTAAATTGCCACAACAACAGCAACAACAATTCGTCAAACATCCAAGCTCCCATACAACCCTACAACGAAGCCAATACAAACAGCGCACACCAATAGCAATTGCATATACCAACAACAGCAACGGTAGCAAAAGCAATATCACAAATTTAATTTCAAGCTTACTTAAGATCGTCCATTACATTCGTTGAGCCATGCACCGTGCGCGCGGTGAGTTATCATCAGAGCAGTGCCTGGCAACGGACAGCTGCCAAGCAACATCCTGACAAGCGACATGGTACGGCAAAGGTGAGACTGGAAATAATTAGGTTTACTTTATGCCGAAGACAGCGTGCGCATCTTTAGAGGTACTTTACGTTGACGATATCTTTGCAGTATTTAGGTAGCAATCGCTTGCAGCAGCAGCAGCAACAGTTGTGCCAATTGCACGTTTCTTAATTTGGTTTTGTATTGCTGGGTGATTGGTGAAAACCATTATGGGGTTTTAAGGAATATTTAATTGCATATAAGGTTTTATACGATTTCAGTATTTGCCATGCTGATTTTGCTGTTTTTTTATTTATGTCACCATTTGCATGCCGTTATGGGAGTGTGGAGCTTTATTTTATTGCCTATTAGTAGGAATGTCTTGTAAGCTGCTTGCTTTGTAGCGATTTTAACATTGGATATAATTGTCCTTACTCTGTAGTTCTATTCGAAAGAAAATTTGTTCTTTCGAATGATTTGGACTCTGCAAGAAATTTTCGAATAGAGCCAATTCGTTGTTCGAGTTCCATTCTGTTGCCTTCGGATTCGATTTATTCCCCTTTCGGTTGTAGATAATTTGGTACTCCCTAGCTCGAAAGTGTACAAGAAAATGGTCGAAAGGTAGAAAATTCTATTCCACAAGAAGTTGGCAAACGGCAATCCTAAATAATCTAATTTCTTATTATTATTATAAAATAATTAGTGTTCTTTTATCAAAAAATCATGTTTTTCGCAGAAAGAGCTAAGCAATGGCTGTTAACGGAAAATAATTGAAAAATGTTAGGCAAAAAGATTGGGAAACTTAAAAAAAAATAGTTTTGAGGTTATATGTATTTATGTATTTAAAAAAAATTTGAATTTCATTTAATAAAAAAAAAAAAAAAAATAAGAACTACACCAAGAAAGTTTCTGGATAGTTTCAAAACTTCCTTCCAGTAGCACCGACCTCGCATCCGTAAGAATTACTTTGTAGTCCAGTAGTTCGTAACATAGTCGTCCAGCCAGTGCAATGCCGCAAGGTCAGCAACGACATCCATAAAGTGGCGGTAAATGCGCTTTTCAATTTACGCATAAAGTCAGCCGTAATCAGTACTCAGTCATGGCATAAAGTTAAAACAGAGCTACATAACCAATGAGAATAAAGTCACTCGGGCTCAACATTGACGAGGACACTACAATAAGCAAATTCTGTAAAAGATGCCAGAATCAAACTGAATATTGATACGTTAAGTACAAAAGAACAAAACAAGGACTTGAGAGCTGCGGACGACATTCCGCTTGTCTGGCTTTAGTCTGCATAAGTAAACGTTTAATCTATTTCGAAGTTCAGACAAAAGTTCAGAGTTACCCTTAGGCTCATGCCTGTATGACGGCATTCATTTACAGGAACTGACAAAGAATGGATATTGTTAAAATCTAGTCGGTGCACCTTTATAACAAACTACGTTTTTATGTGGGGGCGAATTTTGACATAATACTACAGAAGATGTAGCCTTACTTACCCTGCAGGAGGATCTCTTCCACGTTGGTACAGCAGTCTAGCAATCTATACACGCATAAAAATTTTAGCCTTAATTACAAACCATTCGTCAGTTTAAGCAATTTTTTAAACATTTTTGTATTAAATTCCAAACCTTTCAATTACCTACACGAATTTTCAAGTGATTTGGGTTTGGATTTAAAACTTAACTAAAAAAAGTCTAAATTTTTTTTTAATTTCTTTTCATTTATTTCTGTAGGTTTTTTTAAGTCATTGAATTTTTCTCTAAACGGTTTTGTGTGCTGCGTAGCTCAGTGGGTTGAGAACACGACTCTGATTTGGGGACAGTCGGTTCGAATCCTAGCAACTGATACAAATGTTTCTAAATTAATAAGACAATTCTAGTTTAAAGCTGAAACTCTTTTCTTCACACTCATTTTCTCAAAAACTAGCACAATTTAATTTCTAAAGCAAATTTTGGACTTATAAGTAGCCAGAAAAGTTTAAAATTTAGGCTCAAATTTTTAGCCGTGTAAGAAACTGTATATGTGGGATGGCTGGATGCTACTTTTTGAAGAAGACTAAGGTTTGTCAGCTCATTGAGACAATACTTGAAGCACAAGTAAAGTTGATCATTATTCTATATTATCAAATTTTTTTCTTTCTTTGAATGAACACGGGATCGCAAGTCGGTCTCCACCTGGTCCTTCTATGTCGGCGTGTACATACAGCTCGTCTTTAAACCTTTCTCGACACTAACCATATCCAATGCGCAAGCGACCTTAAATTATTTCTCTCCAACCTGTCTCTAGAATAGTCCCAGAGCTGCCATCAGGTGTTGTCAGTGTCCTAGCGTCTGCACCATAAAGCAGGACGGGTACGATTAGTGACTTATAGAGTTTATTTTTGTTCTTCGACTTTACTTCGCACTCATCCCGAGGTAGAATTTGTTTGAAAGATTAATGCTTCATTGAATTTCTAGGCTGATATTATTGTTATTGTTAATGCTGGTTCCCAGGTAAACAAAGTACTTTACTATATCGAAATTATGACGTTTTGCACTGGATTATCAATCGGCATCAGTAAAGGTTAAAGGATGACTGACTTTCTTTGAAAAGTTATAAAAAAAGACTAGACGAAGCCTTATCTCAAAATTTGAATGACTATCAAAACGCCCTATTTTAATGTAATTTCAATATATTTTCAGGTGAAATAGGGCACTTTTGAAAATGTTCTGGAATAGTGCCTTCTTCAACCAAATTTTGAAATAGGGCGATCTTCCACTCAGACATCAATATCTTGTATATTCTGAATAAAAATAAAACACAAAAATTTACTCAAGGCAAGGAATAATCATTTTTTGAAAGTTATATTTTAAATAATATATATTATAATTTGTAAACGATTTTATATTAATAGGAAGGCTACAATTGTTGTTGTTGTTGTTGTAACGACAAACAAGGGTACAATTAGATACAAGCTGCTACCCTTCTTCATCAAATAAGTTTTATCTCGTTCTCTTTGTCTCGAATTTTTTCTTTTATATTCAAATAAAAACTTTTAATAATTAAAAATAAAAAAAAATAAGTAAAAAAAAAACATTAAATATGAAAGTAAATAATAATAAATAATTAAATAAAAAGGAAAAACAATTTTCCTAAAAAATATTGTTCTTGGCCTTGAACTCATTTATAACCGTGAATACTTTCAAAACGAACAGGCGGAAAAAATAGCTTTCAACTTTACAGAATCGGTTCGTATGCACAGGGCTCAACGGCTCTTAGACCAAGAAACTTTTCAAAAAGCCGTGACATAACTGACACAACAGTCGACGCAGACCAGCCATGTTAGATGTTGACTTCGTGTGCAGAAGGTAGCGTATCGAGGGATAAATGGAGAGAGCAGTCACTCACTAGTAGTGAATTTTCAACCTACACGGACGGTTCAAAAATGAAAATTGGAGTATGGTCTGGGAGTCTTCAAGGTAGATAGTTCTATCGACTACCTGTTTCAAGCGGAAATGTATGACATAGAAATAGCAGTTCGATTCCTGCGGGTGAGTATAGTACCAGCAACTCGTCTTCGTTGACAGCCAGCGGCTTTAAAACCCATAAAATCTAGGTGATACAATACAAAGGCTCTGCATCATCTCAACACTTATCTCGCATACTTACTTGGATACAGCAATATTGAATTGAATTAAATAGTTGAAGAGATAGCCAGGAACGGTTCCAAAATGGACATATACGAAGCGGATAAGGGAGAGGTTTTAAGGAACATCGAGAAGCATACTTTTAAAGCAACGAATTTACTATGGACTGAGCGGTATGCTTACGAAGGGCAAAGCTAAATTGAGTCATGTTGACCTAGAAAAAGGAATAGCTTCCCACTAAAAAGTTTCCTTTGCAGAAGCTGTCAGACTTTCGGCACTCACAGAGTGCATTTGCAATGACCTTAACGTCTCCGAGATGAAGTGTGGGATATCTTATTCGCGCTCAGTTAGCCTAATCTCACGTATGCAGTCTTTTTATACTCGTTTATGATGCGATCAATTTCGAAAGCTTTAATCTTTCTTATAACAAGGATTCCGAACTTTGTTTGTTTATTATACCAAAAGGGTAAAAAGAAACCTACAAAAGTGAATACAAATCTTTAGAAATATATATATTTTCCTGTCAGCTGATTTTACTTTCTACTTTCGTATGTTTTTACAATGTTCGAAATCAGCCTGATTCTTATAGAAAGACAGTATGTTAGTGTATATTTGTAGTATGTATGCAACGGTTCTAGTTTAAGTCCTGCATGTCAAAATATATACATCACACCTTTACAATCCACATATTTGTATCTATTGTATGCTATCATATATTTTTTTTCTATTCAGCACGCACCATTCATACAATTATATGGTGTTATGTGAAAAATATAGATTGCGGATTCAATATGATAAGGTGAATTTTTTAGCAACATTGTACAAACGTATAAAAGTACACTTAAGCATGGAAGTATGTTAGCTTGCATAGTAATACAGAAAAGTTATACAAATATTGCAATTCTATGACATGATATAAATGGTGGGTACATTATAAAGGTTATTTGAATTCACATTTTTCTCACACTTTTTGCTCCATTTTTCCTTTTGGCTTCGAATAAATAGCAAACAATTTTTTGCGTCAACACATTTGCATTGTAAAATAAATTTTTGCAAATAAATTGCAGCAGTAATTTTCAATGTTGTAAACTACGTTTTTTTTATCATGAAGCAGTTTGTACGTTCAAACAATTTGGAATGTATTCTCACTGCGCGTACTTTTCACACGCAATACTCATACCTCATACGCCATGGCGTCCTGCGACAGCCGAGCTTTGTCAAAGAGAATGCGCAAACTATTTGTGATTATTTTTCATGAGACATGCAATGAACAGCGTTGGCAGCAATTGAAAACCAATGTACATTGTGAGTAATTACTGTTAAAATAATATGATAAATTTACATTGTAGTTAAGTGAAAAAAGTTCTAGTTTAGAATATAAATGAACTCAAATTAAAAATCAAAGTTCAACAAACCTTGTTTATTAAAACATATTTGTAACGAACAGAGCACGCGGCGTCATTCGTGTGCAGACACTTTTATTGAATTTTATTAAAGATGAGTGCATGGAGGGATAAAATAAAAAGATTAAATTCGTAAGTTTTTTGTACACCACTGTATCTACATATACAGTGCACTCGCGTTAATATGAACTAATTAAAACCAGGCCTGTTCAGTTTTGCGGGATTGTTCATATTTACGAAAGGAAACTAAGTTGAAAAATATTATATTTAATTAGTTGTAAGACATTTATTTTCTTATTTAAAGCCACAAAAGAAACGTTGGGTTTTTCATTTCTTCACATTACACAAATAAAAACTCAGTTACAGCCAAAAAGTTAGTTATACAGGGTGGCTAATGAAAGCCGCTACCAAAAAAAAATTAAATAACTTTTTTTCTATTTAATGAATCTGGTCAATTTTTTTTTATTTTGCAGATTGACTTTTACATTTAACAAAAATGGATAACTGGGACACTGAAACAAGAATTTGGATTGTCCGCCGCTATCACGCACTGGAGTCCGTAGTTTCGGTTCAAAGAGAGTATAGGCGCACGTTTGGCGGCAATCCTCCGAGCAGATGGACCATAATAAGACTTGTAAACAACTTTGCCGAGCATGGGACAGTCAACAGAAGACCTTACCATCGAAACCCTTCAGTTCGAACGGAGGAAACAATCGCTGCTGTAGCTGCTGCCATACAAAACAATCCACGTGTTTCGACAAGAAGCTTATCTGCTCAAATGGGTGTAAGCAGACAGTCATTACAGTCAATTATGCACAAAGATTTGGACTTATTCCCATATAAAATTCAAATGGCCAACAAACTGAACGCTGCAGACTTGCCGATTCGCTTGGAATTTTGCCAGAAGATGCTTCAAATGGTGGAAGAGGATGGAAACATGTTGAACTGTCTCTTCATGTCTGACGAGGCCCATTTCGATTTAAACGGCAACATAAACAAACAAAATTGTCGAATATGGAGTGCTTCCAACCCAGAGATACTCCATGAGACAGAATTGCATCCACTTCGTGTCTCAGTGTGGTGTGCAGTTTCATTACGCTCCATTGTCGGGCCCTACTTTTTCGAAGAAAACGGTCACACCGTTACGGTTACTGGAGACCGTTACTTGAGCATGTTGAGAGAGTTTTTCTATCCAGAATTACGCCGAATGAGAATTTCTTTCAACTCTGTGTGGTTTCAGCAAGATGGTGCAGCTCCTCATATAGCCCAACCTTTTATGACAGAATTGCGACGAAAATTTCCCAATAAGCTGATATCCAGAAACTCCACATTCCGTTGGCCACCCAGGTCGCCTGACCTTACTGCACCTGACTTTTTCTTGTGGGGTTATTGCAAACAGGAAGTCTTCAAAGCAAAACCAACAAATTTGAATGAACTAAGGCAATCCATTCGAGAAACAATTGCGGCTATTCCTGTCTCAACTCTCCAAGCAGTAATGAACAACTTTTTGGTAAGATGCCGCACATGCATCGACGAGCAGGGGGGGCATTTAAATTCCATTATTTTTAAAACTAATTAAGCTATATTTAATAAAATTTAATGAGCTTTAACATGAATAAAAGAAAAATGAGTTCCATATACCGAAAAAAAAATTATTTGAGTTTCTTAATGTAGCAAAATTCATCAGCCACCCTGTACATAAATTCATATTCTGTTTAATTTTTGGAAAAATTGAGTTCATGTCGAAAAAAAATCAGTAATCCGCTTTTGTTGTTTCTTTTGTTCAAGCATCTTAAAAACTCCCTTTTCCCTAAGCTTCTTCAACACATTTAAATCCAATTTATCAATCATTTCAATTTCAGCCCATTCCAAAGTTTTATTATTTGATGTAACCGTCTTTTCTGGCTCCACAGAACAGTCATTATCATCGTCGGAAATTTCCTATATTTCATTGTCGTTGCATTCAATAACATCATCGTTCCATTCTCTAACGTTGAAAGCAGTGAATTCAACCTAAAGTGAATATTAATAAAAATAAAACACAAACTTCTTTGACTAACGGTTCTAAAAAAAAAACCTCAGGTCGCAAGTGTGGAAAAAGATTGGCTGCACCTTCCTGCAAATCCCTTACATTCATAATTAAGTTGCTTTGAAGAACACTCAAAGAAATGCCATCTTCAGGATATTCTTGATTTTCTACCATACTTAAAACATTGCTCCAGCATTTGGATAGCACGACAGTGTCTACCTTACTCCATGCAGATTTCAAAGTAACAATCGCTTCCTTAAGTGTAATTTTCTTTAGAGCCTCAAGTAAATCAAACCCCTTTGCAGCAACAGAAGCCAAAAGACTGTTTCTGAAGTAAAGTTTCGTAATCCTAATTGCATTTTGATCCATAAGTTGCATAAGAGGGATGACATTTGGTGGCATAAATATTGCTAATCAGCCGTCTTCACTTTTTAGTTCATACTCGGGTGGATGCGATGGAGCGTTACGAGTATCAATTAAAAGGAGAGCTTTTACTGGTAATCCCTTTTCCATCAAAAACTTTGTCACCTAAACAAATTTTATTAGTTCTAAGCCACTGAGATAGAAATATGAGAGCTTACCTCAAGTATGAATGAACGATGGAACCAATCTTTAAAAATAGCCTCAGTCATATAATAATAATAATACACTGGGCAGCCAAAACCTTTACAACAACGGGGGTTTTTTAGCCTTTTCGACTACAAGAAGCTTGAGTTGATGAGATCCTGACGTATTTAAACAGCACAAGAAAGTTCCTCTTTTATTTTCCATCTTTGCACCTGGGGCGGTTTTTTCAAACGATGACGCATACGTCTTTTGTGGCAAAAGTTTCCAGTATAAACCGGATTCATTGGCGTTGTATAGTTGCTCACGACTTAATCCAAGCTCCTCTATTTTCATCTTTAATGCTTTTTTGAATGGGTCAACTAACTGGGGCTGTGAAGATAGTTTTTCTCCAGAAACTTGGAGCAACCGAACGCCATATCTCTTTTAAAATTTTGAAGCCACTGGCATTGAATACAAGGCAATTTTCCTTAACTTTAAAATAAATATCTTTTGCTTTTTCTTTCATCATAAGCCCGCTAACCGGGAGCTTTTTGTGTCTCATATTCAAAAACCACCAATACAGAGATTTTTCCATCTTTGGGTGCTCTGAATGAAGTAAAGTTTTCCTCTTTCCAAGACCGATAAAAGTATTGTTGACACATTTAGAGATAGCATTTTTATTTTTATTAATTCCGCATATTGTAGACTTTGTCACTCCATATTTACGCGCTAAATTAGTAACACTTTCACGCTTTCGTAAATATTCCACAATATCTGATTTTTCTCTTAAGGTCAAAAACTTATGCTCTTTTGTGTGCATTTTTTAAACTGATTAACATTAGAATTTTTTGCAAGAAACTGAAGTACTAATCATCCTCGCATGAAATTACCAATTAACGACGTCGAAAATTTGTGCTGGCGACTGAACTTAAGGGAAAGCAAAGCATGTACATGTGTATACGAGTGAACGCAAGCATTTCTCAGCGACGGTTATGAACATTTTAAAGTTTAATAACTACGGATTCCCCAATTTATTAGGCTCTTGAAATTCGATAGAACCTTGAAAATCAATTATGTTCATATTTTAGAGCTTTTGTCAAAAGTTCATATTTTAGAGTACTCAATGGAAGCAAAAAAGTGTTCATATTTTGGGGTGTTCATACATTAGGGTGTTAATATTTTCGCGAGTGCACTGTACTCGAAATTGATTTTCAATTAAGGTGAAATTGACAAAAGTAAAAAAAAAATTACCCAGACATGCTTTGATAATTTTTTGAGAAACTAAGCTAATTTTTCTTCATATAAATCTATTTTAAAAAAATTTGTTTCTATAGGTAAAGTGATTAAATGAGTATATCTTCTTTATTTGTCATCCTATTTTGATAAAAAAAAAACGGTTTTGCATACGTTCTAAGTTGAGGGCTGGCCAGCGGTGAGAGTCTCATAAAAATGCATTTCTTAGTTTACGAGATCCTTGAGTTCAAACAGACAGACAAAAATTCTAAAAGTGGTTCAGATGAACTCTACAACATTCCCTACGTCACCTACAGTGATTTTATCAAAGAAATATTTTCTTATATTTTTTTTAGGTTTTTGTTGGGCTCGGTGTTGTCGGCCATTAGGTGGTTGCAACCATCTCTAAAAATCAATTAATTTCCTCCACTCTTTAAAACAATACAAAGACTCTCCAAAATTATCTCTAAATGCTCCTCTTACTAAAGTAGTATATAGCTGCAGAGCTAAAATAGGACTTAAAGTGCTGCAAGGGTTTCGGGCTCGAATAATTTGAAGTTCAATTTTCCAAAAGGAACTTTGGATGTCGTTTTATTCACATCGCTGGTGAAGGCAATTGGCATCAGTAATGAGTACCCTGCCTAAAATACCAATATTACCGTTAGTCATAGATTTGAGCCTTGCTAGATTTGAGCAAGTACTACAGAAAACCCTTAAGCGGAAATTTTTAATTAGGAGCTGTCAATGACTTAGGCATTCTTGTTAGATTTCAAAAACCCCACCTGGAACCTGGAACTCTCGTGCATACATAACCTACATTTCTGCTCAGTCCAACACTGATCTCAACCACCAATGGGTAAAAATCTGGATAAAGAGTGATTCGCGGGTACCTCAAAAAGCATAAAATATAAAGTTGCAGTCAAAATCTTCTAAAAAATATGAGAAAATATGATTATCTGTTCAAAGATAATGATATGAACTGCCATTAAGTACCAATCAGCAAAAAAAAAGGGTTAAGAAAATTTGATTTATAATGTGGTTTGAGGAAGACCGCGTCAACGTCATGGAATGCCCATGACTGTGTCCCTTGACTTCAACTCCATCAAAAATTTGTGGACAGATATCAAGGAGTCAGTTATAATATAAAAAGAAAACACCAAAATTTTTTATAAACGGGATTACCCACACTTCCTAAATAATTCGTCTTTTAGTTGTGAGCACTACTTAAATTATGATCGAAAATCAATTGTCTTCATGGCAAAAGCGAGACTAATGGGAAACTGGATTCGCTTAAGCTCCAATGGCATATAGGTTTGGACCACTATAATTCGCGGAATGAGAACTTCTCACCATTTCACTATCTTTTTCGTTCTCTCTCATGGATCATATTGCTCATAAGATTTATTATACAATTTTGGTTGACTGAGCTTGCGAAACATGATGACGACTTAACCAATCTTCCACACATCCAATGAATTTTTAGACGCCTTCGTTTGTTACAAAATCTATAAATTTGAAGAAATGCAATGAACCAACGATGTGATTTTGATGGTTTCCTGCAGCTAAGATTGCGCTTTTACTTTCTCTTTCATTGCGACGAAAATAGAAAAATGTGGGAAAACGAAATCAATCAATTTGATGCGTCGACAGGGACAAATGCTAGTCGCAGGCTTGTAGGACGCTGAAGTTTTTCGCATAGTACCAGAATGTCAACGACTTGAGGCAAACACTGGCTGATAGAGTTCCCCGGAAAGCGCCATAGAGTAACATCACTGCATATCTCGCAAATTTTGTGCAAAAAGTTGCCAAAAAAAACTTCACAGCGTTACGTAAACATAAACATCATCGATCATCAAGCTGGCATCGTAAATCGCTTATAGCGAAAAGAATTTACTTCCACAATTTTTTATTCGTAATTTTTCCGCAATTTTCTCGGGTATTTTGTTTGCTTATCCAAACGGCAGCGAATAATTGTTTTATATAGTTAAGAATTGTCGTTTTGTTGACACTTCCACAAATAGTGTTTGAGGATTTTGAGACTTTGGATTTTAGTTCTTGGATTTCGTATTTGTAGATTCTGTTTTTTTTTTATTTCTTTTTTTTTTTTTGAGAACTTCCTTTTTTGACGGTCAAAGGACAACCTGGAAAAACTATTAAAATATATGTGAACGTGACGTTATACTTAGTTAAGTTTATTTTACTTAATTTAACATGACTTTCTATGGTAAGTAAAAAATCTTCTTTGCATTTTTTATCATAACTTTTAATCACAATATTCAAGGAAACGCATTAAAAAGGTAAGTAGATACAAACCTAACAGCTTCATCATCAAAGAAATTAATTTTGATAACTACTTCATATTTCACTTAAGCTCAGTACTTTAGCATTTCTTGCACTTTACTTTTGAGCTTTGCTGCTTTTAAATGTTTAAAACTTTAAGTCCATAAAACAAAAGATATTAATAAAAAGAAGTTGAAACAAACAAAAAAAATTTTCGTTTTTTGGCAGCAAACTTTAAATCCCTGCAAACATTCAAGCAAAGAACAAAATATAAATTTAAAACCAAAAGCGAACAAAACCATACTTATATATATATACAACATAAGCGCTACATATATACCACAAAGACAGCTGCACCTACAATTGCAACAACGCTAAGATATAGATAACTTTTAAGCCCCGAAATACCATACGCATACATATACAGAGCCAAATCGAAAAATATACTAAGCTGGAAAACAATGCCATAAGAAAATATGTAAACTGAAACAACAACAAAAGTTAAACGACTATCTAATACTACATACATACAGCTATGTTCAATATGAGAGTAGTGAAATTAAAATGGATATCGTTAGACGTAATAAGAAGAAGCTGTGATTTTAATAATTTTCAATTAAATTATAGCGAATTCAGAAATAAAACGAGATGTCAAAATTTACGTAAAGTTCAGGAAAGTTAATTAAACTTTAAAAAATGGCCATCAAAATCTAGAAATTTTTATGCTGAATTTCTAAAAACTTTGTAGTATGCAGTTTTAGAGACCATTAAATTTTAGCTTAACATTGTGCAAAACAGAACTAATTAAAAACTTCTCTGAATTTTCAGAATTTTTTTTGACAAGAAGAAAATACTCAATACATTTGGCAAACAAAATTCTGAAAATTTAGCGCGGTTTTCGAGCGACTTCTATCTTGCACATTATTGTACTAAATTAGACCGTTCACATAACTGCATACTCAAAAATTTTCTAGAAATTCTTCCAAAAAAGTTGCACATTTCGATGGCCAAGGGTACGAAGGTTAATAAGTTTCAAGCGGTTAGTATAGGGTGGCAAATTATACAAGGAATCCCATGAAATATCTCTTAAAGCGAAGAGTAAGAATTGCTTCTGAACCGAGTATGTCCGATCAACGTGGACCTGGTAGCTCGGATTCCAAATAATTGAGCCATATTTTAATATCGGGCTTTAGTTACGCACGGATCACTAAATTCTTTCGACCATCGCTTAACGAATTATCAAACACCTCTAGATTTATTGACGATTGCTTTAATATGGAGATTGAAGCTAAGTTTACAATCCATCGTAATTCCCAATTCCACAAAATCATGCACTTGTTCAAGACTATGATTGTTGATTATGTAGGAAGCTAGCTGTGTATTTCTGCGCGAAAAACACATGTATATACATTTTTTAAGACTGAGTGGCATATAGTTTAGATCGCACCAATCCCTTCGCTTTGTTTTAAATGAAAATTATTACAAACACAGCTTCTTCTTATTTCGTCGAACGAAATCCAATTTAATATCACTCCCATTATTGTGAACGCAACTGTATAAGTATTTTGTGTATGTACGCAAGCCACACCGGCACATTGCAGCAACAAAAAAAAAATAACAATCGATACTGAAAGATATGGGAAAAGTTTCAATAACATTGATTATGTTACGTTTACGCAACCGCTGCCACCTTACAGCATTTGCCGCAGTAAAAGGCGGCCAGACAGAGCGATGCATCAGCCGTGGCAGTAGGTTCGCATAGTCAAAGAAGCAGCTGCTGGCTGAGTTGCTTTTAGCTGTTGCCATAGAGAGATGGAATCCGCTTGTACGCCGCATAAATTTTGGCTTGTTACAAGTTTTAGATATTTTCTTGTAAACTTTTTTTTTATTTGATATTTTATCAAATTTTTATTTATTTTTCTTTGAATTCTTTTTTGCTATGAATGTTTGTTACACTTCCTCTTACTTTACAAAATCGTAAGCGCACAGCGGCTTTGCAGTTATAAATTCTGCTACTGGCATCTCTTTGCATGCATAAATATCTTTGAAAAGTATTCAATTTTATACATGTTTTGCGATTCCATGCTGCAACCAATGGTGGAAAAGTTCTTCTAACGACAGCATTGACTTTGTCGTAGTTTGACAGCCAATTTGAATTCCATTTTTTTGGAAGGAGTTAGCGATTTTTTTTTTACAGTTTTGCGATTTTACTTTTCATTCTCTTTGTTTTAGTTTGCAAAAGTACTTAATGTTCCGTATTGGTAGAATTATTTTGAAACTTATTATTGTACTGCAGGCTTACACTGTTCTTGCTACAAAACTATATTTGAAAAGTTAAAATTTGCCATGGTTATGTATGTACAGTGTAAGACAAAACTAAAGCACCAAAAGTCCCTCTGGTAAACACGTTTAAATAAAATTTTATGTGCAGGTTTTAAATTTTGTAATTGTTTTTATTGCTGAAGGCCACATATTAGTTATTTGAAATATTTGTATACCTTTCATGAACATGAAATGGTATTATAAATTGGTCCCGATGTTTGTAAGTATGAGAAGAAGAGATAGGCCCACCAATAAGTATACCGAATTAATCATTTGTCGGAATCAGCAAGATCGGAGCAATACAACGCATAGCTCCCATACAATCGATTGTTCCGATTAACGGAGTTTGACCTATAACGGTTGGAAATAAAGAGCTAGGAACGTAAAGTTGTGCTGGTTTGGTGCTTTTTAGATATGTAATGTGTGTAGTGAAATAGCTCCCATACAATCGATAGTTTCGATAAATGGGTTTTGGGCTATACATTTTGCAATTAAAAAGCTAGGAACGTAAAGTTTTGCAGATTTGGTACATATTATGTATGTAATTTGTATAGTGAAAATCACCCATATCCGGCCAACATAACAAATAGCTCCCATACAATCGATTTTTTCGATAAACGGGGTTTAGGCTATGTGTCTTTAAATTAACAGTTTTGCAGAGTTTGTACTAATTGTGGGTAAGGATCGGCCACTTAAAACCGTGGTGCGTATTCATGAAAGGTATAAAGTCTTGGGCACAGTCGAAGACAGCCCTTTCCTTACTTGTTTTTTTATTTTTTTTATTTATCCGTTAAACAAGGTTGGATGATCTGTAGAAGTCTAAAAGATTTGCTGGAAATAATTATTTCGTGATACTTCGCGAAAGAAGTTTACTCATATTTAATCGAAGGAAAACAGGAAATACTATTTCATTTTTTGTGGCCTTATTTGCGTACTACAAACGCTTTTCCATTCAAATAGCTCTCCTAGCACTGTACAGGGAAGTGCTAGTGCACGAAAAATACCGAATAGTAACGATCGAATACCGAATAGTAACGAGCTTATTGTTTCCCGAAGAAGTTTTATGAAAGAATTTGTGATTTCCACCATTATTACCATTTAAAAAAGTGTTATTTAAAACCAATTACTTCACTTCGGAGCTTTGAAATTCATTTGAATTCATATAGAAGAGAATTGGAGTGGTACAATATGACGGGGAATCTTATATTCTGTCAAATAAAAGTTTTCTGAAATATTAGAACGCTCTGAAGTTTTCTCTCAAGCCTAAAGAACAACGCTTACTCACTTTTACTATACTTTTTGATCGGTCCAACACGGTTGAGGCAGTGTAGGGGTTTGTAGACGTGTCTCCGGTCATAGAGTACATCCAATTCGTATGATTGAACTGGTATTGGATCGTTTCATATACAAAGATATTCATAAAATCTTCATCCTATTACTTGAATGTCGTTAAGGTGGATCTATCAGGAAGACATACTGCCGAAACGTATAGCGATTTGCTTCAAACAATTTTTTAGGGCTAATAATATTGACGTATTGTCATTGCATCTGCTACTTAACCGAACAGAGAACCTAGACAAAATGATGGATCCTAAAACTCCGTAGGAAAATTGCAGCGACAAAGAATCTCTACGCGAACAAGTTAAGCAGGCGGGGAAAATGATTTCCTAAGATATTTTACTTAAATAATATACTCAATGTCAACAAGATGTGAACTTGCCATAAATACCCACGCATATGCCACCATATAACGAAATAACCTGGTTTGTCCCATAGATATTTGTTAGTGCTTTAGTTTTGTCGCTCCACTTTTTGAGTTCATCAGATTCTGTGTACAAACTATTCTGGATGAGCTAGTAAAATACTTTTATTTATTCAAATTTATAATAACTAATATGTATTATTTCGGAATAAAAAGAACTAAACTAAACTAAAAATTGTTTTAAAGGGAATTTGGGTGATTAAGTTTTGTCGCACACTGTAAGTTAATGCTATGGTAGCCAAATTAGAAGAGGTTGCATCAAACTCCTCACGATAAGCAGTATACCCTAACAGAATTCAGAACATGGGTTGTAGAAGTTTTGTGTAAGATATGCTTAACATCGTCTACAAAACGGGTTGCTAAGATTTTCCATGATCTCAAAAAAAAAGATATACGCTGGACCGATTGGTACAAGTTTTTAGATAGGCCCGGAAATAAAATGTGTACTAACCTTTTTACTTATTTCAGGAAACCAAAAGTTCGAAATAAAAAATTATCATAATTTTTGAGTTTAGATACATTAAGGTAGTCTATGTAACTTTTTGTTGCCAAATATTCGTGCACTAGAGGGTTAAATTGAGTTTCTTTAAGTGTTGGGTAATGTAACAACAGATTTGGCAATTCAACAGATCTGTAATTAATAGCTCGCCGTCAATCCAAGTTTATTCTCAGCAAGTAGAACATCAGCTTGAGTATACTTTCTTTCTTTTCACTGGAACACTCGATTACCTCCGAGATATACTTTAAAACACTCATGACTTAAGACTTATAGAGGTTGATCTTTCTTCCTTAGGAAACTTCGAAATCGACTATTCAGTCCACTTTTTGGCCAGAGTGCTTATGCCCATATCCTAGGTGAACACATTTTCTTATGTTAACACTCAAGTCTTCAGAGGCATCAAGCTCACGTCAGTTAGTACAGCTTCAAAAGCCGCTGTAAGGGCTTGAAAAGCTGTTCCCTTAAGTCTGCGCTTCACACGCAAAGCCGAAAGCCTAGTGAATTTTAACGAATATTGTAAAAAGCAAATTTGAGTTCAGTGAAACCAAGGTTTGGTAAATACTATGGCGACTCTCATCTATTAGTTTCAATGGCTAAAAAGTTGATTACTGAGTTCTGTAATCACGCCAGAAATCATCAATAAAGAATATGAGATGATTTAGGGTGATTAGCGAAAAAAGCATGTGAAATAGCTGATACCACAGACATCGCAAGTGAACAAATGCATAACACCTTACAATATATACACGATCATAAGTGCAGCCGAGTGAATAATTCGTGGATCCATTGCATCATGCAATGCAAGAGGTTTCAATCGGATCGATTACCTTAAAAAAGTGTATTCGATATTCAGTTCAAGTAGATACCACCACAGTTGGCAAAAAAATTAAACTATCATAGTAAAAAAGAATTATATGCATATTGTGCTGTTTGAGATCGAGTGAATTTCTAGCTCATTTAACATGTCTACTAGCACTAGCAGATATCTCCAAAGCATGGTATTTGTAAGGTCATGGTACGTATGGTAACTATACTAGCCTGCTTCATTCTACTAATGATCTGCGAGCCGATTTCGAACTAGACCAAATCCCTTCCTTCTATTCAGGTAGCAGCAAACTAACAATTCGGACCTTATTGAAATTTAGCTGAATATGTTCCAAACTGAAAGACAACCTCAAATGAAGTTCGTATATGCGAGATTGCGGGGCATAGAAGTTATGTATTCCTACTTATTTACAACTTTGAGCTTGTGACCGCCTTATCTTGATTATACTTCCAGCCCTTGTCTTAAATGTGACTTCAAATTACGTATAATTTATCTTGATTCTAGTATTTAATATTTAAGCATAAAAAACTTACTCAAATTATTATTTAAATACAAGAAATACTGAAATTTAATCAACACTCATTGCTTGTCTCTCAACATTCAACTATAATTAATAAAAAAAGCGAAAACTATGAACGCTGGCATTATAAAGCTCTAATCCACGTCGAGAAAGTAGAGTAGGCCAACATCAACAGCAGCAACTGCAGCAACAGCAACTACATCATCAACATGGCAATCAGTAGTTATTGTTGGCAATGGACACTCTGTTGAGTAGTTTGTACATACAAGTATATATATACAATATATAAATACATACATACATACAATCATATGCAAGAGTAGATAGGCAAGTGAACATATAGAAAGGACATGGCTGTCATTACAAAGGAAAGACAATTGAAGACCGCAGCAAAAAAATACAATATAGCTGTACATAGTTTGAGAAATAAAAACAAAGCATAAGCGTCAAAGTAAGAGAAAAAATGCGCAAGCAAAATCGATTTTTGTTGCATTTTTTTATAATAATTTTTTCCTACTTTCACTTATGTATATACATATGTATGTGTGTCTGCCAAACCTTTTTTCTTAAAGTATGTCAATATATATAATAATGTCATCAACTGCAGCCAACATTACCTATCCAACAAAGCATAATTACTGATATCATATTTTTATATATGAACAGTTGTCTTCAATACAATAGTAGTGAAATTAAATTGGATATCGTTCGGCGAAATAAAGAGGAACTCTCTCTCTCTCTATGGCGCGACATACAACAGGTATATCATCATAAACCTCCCAAGAGATTTTTGCGCCAAGCTTCTCTTCCAATTTGTGGTGTGCCGATTTGAATTTTCCCTACAAACTGTGTTTTTAATAATTTTCCATATACCAAAAACCACATAAAAATTTCAAAGTTTACATAAAGTTCAGGAAAGTTAATTAAACTTTTAAAATTTTTTTTTTATTTTTAGAAAATTTTTGAGGACGCAGTTTTATAGCTATGTGTTTCCATACAAAATTTATTTCGCTTCATGCTTTGTATGGAAGGAATCACTCAATACCCTTGACGACGAAAAAAATTGTGAAAATTCAGGGAAATTTTGGAGCGAGTTCTAAATCACACAATGTTATACTAAAATCTATAAAACTGCATAGTCAACATTTTTTTAGAAATTCTGCTTCTTCTTATTTCGCCGAACTATATCCATATTAATTTCAATACTATCATATTGAACACAGCTGTATGTAAATTAATGTAAATTAAGCCGGGACAAAGAAAAAGATTTTTTTTTCCAAAATTGTATAAATACTTTTTTTTTAAAAACAGTATTTTTTCTTTCCTTAATGTTAACATTTAGATTTATATCAGATTTCTTAGATACCAAAACCGAATTTATGTAGTTTTCAAAGTATTTATGGCCATAAATGAGTTAAGGGCCAAGAATATAAATTTTTTATGAAAACTATTATTTATTTTTATACCTTTTCTGAACATGAAAAGGTATATTAACTTTGGTCCGATGTTTGTAACGTTTAGAAATATAAGAGATAGACCCACCATTAAGTATACCAAATTGATCAGGACGATGAACTGAGTTGATACAGCCATGTCCGTCTGTCCGTCCGTCCGTCCGTCTGTTTGAACGCAAACTAGTCCCTCAATTTTTGAGATGTCTCGATGAAATTTGGCATACGGATGTATTTTTGTATTATATTAGACATTTGTCGGATCCGGTATAATCGGGTCACTACAGCATATATCTCCCATACAACCGATCGTTCAGATAAGAGGATTATGGCCATTTATCCCTCATTTTGGAAGATTAAAGCTTATAACTTGGTGAGATATTTGCTTACAGATAATAAAAAATTTTGTAAAAAAAATCGCTAAGATCGGAGCTATATATAGTACACATCCCATACAACCGATCGTTCAGATAAGAGGATTATGGCCATTTCTCCCTCATTTTGGAATTCATGAAAGGTATAAAGCCTTCGGCACAGTAGAAGACAGCGCCGTCCTTACTTGTTTTTTATTATTTTTATTAATAAGAAACCGTTTTTTATTTGAATATAGAAGGAGAAGTTAGAGACAATTGTCATAGCTTTTCTAATAGACATGCTTCGAAAGTTGTTAGCTTCTTCATAAAAAAAATTTTAGCACATTCTGTTAACTATTACGCTACAGAACGATGGTTTTTTTGTCAGGTAAACTAATATTTCTATTCACTTTGAACACAAATTACAAAAGTGTTGACATCGGTCACCGTTATAATTTCTAATGATGGTTTTTTTCTGCTTACGGGTCCATTTTAAAACCTCGACTTTCTGACAAAAAAAAATGCAATTTTATTAAGAAGTCTAGCTGCTTCGGAAAAGAGTCTACAAGAAAAACTATGGCAGTTGTCTCTCAAATTTCCTTTCTAATCAAGTAATACAAATGAAAAAAATTTAAAACAATTCAATTGTTTGGGTGCAATGTAATTTTAAAAATGTCCCAGAATAATTAGTTTAGGTACAGAAAAACAGGAGGTAGGAAAAAAGGGATTTTTAATGTGAAATAGAAGACTGCTGAGTAAACTAAAACTAGGAAATAAATTTTTACGATTAAATGGATAATCGGCTGAAACTGAGCTAAAGCATTTTTTGGAAGTAAACCGAGGAACTATAAAACTATAACTTGCATATTTATATTCAAAAATTGAGGGATTTGTAAGCAAAAATTAATAACACTGCAGTCATGATCGAAATGCCTGTGAGTTTTAAATTCCTTTTTTTTTCGTGGTCATAATCTAAATAAAGTCTTCTCATCGGTAAAAGGCGCTATCTCGATTCAGAAATATGTTTCAGTTGAACAAAGAAACTCAATTCGAGGAGAACTACACCCAACTTTTTTTTGTTGTATTAGAAACTAGAACCTATTAGAAAAAATATGTTTTGAGTGAAAAGGTTACTTCGCAGATGCTACCACGGGGCGATGATATAAGGTTCTATCCAAGGTTTTGTGTGGAAGACAGAAGTCCATTCTCTACAAGCTGCTTGGAAACTGTCAGTACAACTTCAGATCACATAAGCCTTTCATCGACCAGATCTTAACCATGCGCCACAAATCCTGTAGAAAATCCATGATAAGAGGAGCGACGTACACCATTTTTTTTTTTTTTCAATTTCAAAGCAGCTGTTATCACGGGGAACAGGATTTGCCTGCATACTGCGATGTCTGAATATGACTTCCCACAAAAGCTCATTCGACTATGCCAGATGAATTTGCGGACAAAACCAACAGCTTTCCAGGGTTCGATAGGAGGCCCACGAGGCATTTGAAAATAAACTTAGCTTCAAATATGGCTTCAAGTTTCCATCTTGCAACTACCTTAACTTGATGCTGGATAGATAGTTCGTGCAACAGAACTTAAATACACTGCCACAATCTACAACAGGAGCTTGCCAGCTTATGCTGGTGATATTCATTTGATTCACTTAAGTAAGATTTCGGTGAAATTTGCTCTTCCGGCACTGTATAGAGAAGCGAAGAAATTGGGACTTGATAACGAGGATAAGACAAACTATGCGCATCCATGAGGTAAAGATTCAGCATACATATCTTTACCTACAAATTTTTAACTGTGAGGGCATTCGGAAGAAAACTCAACGGGGGATCAGTTTTGGCAAAAAGTTAATTTTTATAATCTTTTTTTTTTGGGTGGACACTTATCGACACATAGCATTAAACTAAGTGAAATCAATGCAAAAAACATGACAATATTTATCGTGAAATTACTCACATGCAAAAGTATGACATGCATTCATCTCAATTTGAAAGCTATAATAACTACAGTGCTACTGGGCAAAAGACGAAGAAAAAATTTAAAAATTCTTAAAGAAGGAAAAATTGTAATAAACGAAAAAGCCTCACACCAACAACAAACTGCAACAGTCAACATCAAAAACATCTTTATAATCATTAATTTTATGACGGATAGCAGCAGTTGCAGTGATAGCGCCAAGAATGGCAATGTCAAAATCAGAGATAGGCTAGTTAGCTTGACGATCTCGAGTACCAAGGAATGCGATTACTTAAATTGAAGTATAACTACTATTCAGTATTACCGCTATGAAGTTGTAATTATGTAATGTACGAGTACTTTTATTGTAGTCCTTCAAAACTTATGATTCGACTACTTGTTAACTAGTTGTACATTTTATTAAAACTATTACTTAAAATACAAATATTGCAATGCTTAATTATTACAATCCGGAAATTATATATGACCTGGATCATACTCCTGAACCCACCGTGACTTGGACATAAATGAAGCACAAACAAAACACAAAATTATGTAAATTTCGACTAAAAGACATATGTATCCAAATATTATTAATTTATACCGAATACGTTCATAGTTATGAGGAATTGAAATTTTATATAGCCTGGGAGTGAGGCACCGCCCACTTTTTCAAAATTATATATACCCTATGGTAAACCCAATGAACCTAAGAATATACTGTGAATTTATAAACGTCGGTTGAGTACAATGGATTATGATCGAAAAAGTGAAAAAAATGCAATTCAAATGAAATTTAAAGATTACAATTACGAACCCAATTACTTCAACTACTTTCCTTGATAAACAATATTTTCTTGTCTCCATTCTAACTAATTTTAGTGAAAAGATTTCAGTTCCAATTCATGTGTTATATAAAATACTTTTAATGACAATTACAGCAATGTTCAGAGCACAAAGGAGCATTACAGCTCTCTTAGTAATTAAATGACCAATAAATTGTTCATAATCAAGTAATTACTTATAAAGATACTAGTAATCGTTGTATTTTAATATTTAAAATTGCAATAATTTTAACGTGAAACACTTATTAACTAAAACTAATTAATTGTGGACCTTTATAGTTTATGTAATGTAATAATTACAATGTAATCGTAGTAATAACTACACATCTCTAGTCAAACGCAAAAACGAAAAGACTCCCTCTGTGCAACGCAACTATTGCCCATGTCAGTGAAACCGATTGACGTCGCATACTTACTCCTTGCAACACTTTGGTATCTTGTCTGACAATTTTCTTAGTCTGTCCGTTGGTCGTTCTTCCGGTCAATCTTAATCGGGTAGCTCATCGTTTGATTACGTAGTGGTTACATGGATGATTGGGCTGTATATGGCTAGTAGAGCAAAAATTGGCGGAAAACGGGTAGTGGGCAAAACAGGAGAACATAATTTTACACTGATTTTCTTTTTATGTAATTTCCTGATTGGTCTTTTTTCCAATGTTTTTTTTTTTTCTTTTTCATTTGCTACTATGTCATTTGTACAAGTACAGAAGATAGTTAGATGGGCGACAGATGTGCACGTGTAGCAGTTTGCGTGTGTTTGTGCATGTGCATGTTAACGACAAATACTCTCAGGTAAAAGGTAATTCAGAAAGAGAATCTATATTTATTTTATTTTTCTCGTTTTCTTCGTTTTTTTTTTTCTTTAACTAAATGTCTGTCATCTTTTACCTGCAAGTCATGCAACATCAAGAGCAGTCAGTGTCTATTGAGAGCTTTTGTGGTGTTTAGAAAAAAAAGAAGCAAACCGCGTCTAAGGACTCATACACATACCTACATACAGACATATACATCCAGCACGAATGCACACACAACCGTAATGCACTTAAATCAAATGAAAATGATTTACAGACACGAAGGTAAGTAGAAACCATCATTACCCAATATATTTGCAACCCGCAATATCTATCTTTCCCACTATAGCGCACAGGTAAGCAGCTCATTGTAGTATGTATGTGTGCTTGTGTGTGCACGTTTGTGACAAATTGCCTCCCACATAGCTTAATGCGCTTACCAGCCAACTACTACACAGCAAGCAAATTGGTAAGCGTTTTGGAAATTGAATTTAAAATAAGTGTAAACTTGGAATAGACCTCTGAAAATGTCTCCAACATAGAAATGTGAACTAGATACGGTAAATTCCTTAACTCAATAGTCGATTTGCTTTGCTTTGGGATAAAACGATTCGTGAGAGACACAATATTTAAATAAAATAATCGATACATACTAGTAAAAACATATTATGACTAATTAGTTAAAGTAAAGTCATATCAGATAATAGGTATAAAAAATAACCAATTAAAGAATGCTCAGATATTATTAATTCAGATTCGAATTATTCACATTAGAATAATAATTATACACATCAATTAAAAATATAGAATTTTGTTAGCCTGAAAGCATAAATAGAATATTTTAGACCTAGAAAATGAAAAATAAATAACATTATTATTTATTAGCACAAACGATAATTATATTGTTTTACATTTGACTAAATTAAAAACGAAATTAACTTATAAATATTAAAATAAGTAATACGAAAATATTCTGGTCTCTAAACTAACAAAACAAAATTATTTTACCCACTTTTTCAACTGCTGCACAGATGACACTACTCACGAAAATCGTTTTAAAATATGTAATTCTTAAACCTATTAATAAAATCGATCCAAAAAAATCACAACCCTACTTCAACCATGCTTGCATAATATTTGCATGGAAGAGGGTTTTGACCATCGGTGTAAGTTTGATATTTACAAAATGTTTTCGAATGTAAGTGTTTTGCAAGTTTCGTAGAGATATTTCTTGATCATGCTAGAATTTTATAAATTTGGCTACTATTTTTCAGGGCAACCAATCAGGAATTTATATAACTTATTTTAATTTTTTCCTCTAAAAATCAAAGAAGGAAACGATAGCGAATATTTACTGATAAAAAGAGAGTGAAAAAGTAAGAGATTTTTATTTCGAATAAACTCGGCAGCAACAACAATTCAGAAATATTGTGCGCAGCAGCAATGAAATATGGAAGGCTTCCAAACATTTATTCCAACACATTTTATGACTTTAAGAAACATATTTTACCGTCATTCAAAATCTTAAAAGTGCGTTCAATGCCACGAACCGCACAATGAAAACTTTGAATCTAAGTAATAACAAACAAAAAACTGTGAGGATATAATAAAAAAATAGACCAAAACGGCTAAGAACCACTTCCATTTTTATACAAAAGATGTCCAAAAATTATATGAGACGAAGATAATAGGCAATATATCTTTATGTCAATTCTGTTTTACTTCCAAAATGTCTGAGTACGAAGAAAGGCAATAATTTAAAAATTGGAGGCGCCCAGCCCCTCTCATAGTTGATTATTATTAGAATGCATTCCCACAACAGCCGGTTCTATCGCACCGGAATGGCCCGGGTTTTTTCATCCGGCCAAGGGCTGTTATTTCAGTGTAACCCTGTCCAATCTGGGGCAGGGCGAAGCACTGTTAACAACAACAACAACAACAGAATGCTGATTTTAAAAAGGTCACTGTTTATTGTACAAAAATTAAAAATCAGTAGATGGACACGCCCATATTTTTAATGCAGTAAGTCAGTAATTTGTTTGTGAAGTTTAATACAAGGTATTTCTTTAACTCTGGAATTTATACCAGTAATAGTAGGAGTGGTTCTAAGGGATCACTCATTATTTTCTCGAGATATTTCAATAAAAAGAGAGTTGGTTCTCATTGGTATACAAACACATACGTGAAAAAAAGCTAAGCAAATAGGATAGCAAAAACAACGTTTGTGATCAGATAGTTAGTACTCAATGTCAAATGAAACGTGTATACCTTTTATACTATTTCTTTATTTTAACATAAGGCGATAGAGCTTCGTAAAGTGGTTTGTCATAAAAGATCACTAATAGTTACATAATTTTCGTCTTCACCCTCGCTTAGGCTCTTGCTTTTATATAAAATAGTTTGCTGGGCTAAACATGTCCCTATGAATGTTCGTCTATGTATTTCATTGGTTTATTGCTTATCACTTTGACCGTCACGTCAATCTTTCACCAAGCTGTGTGTTGAGCATAGAATTCGCTACTAAATGTGCGCAAATTTTTGTTGTTGCACTTTTACATTTTTTTTCTTTCATTTTATTTATCGCATGATATACTTCATTATGATTTTTGTCTTTTTAAGCACGCATTCGCTGCATAAAATCAAATGTCCATTATTTGAGTTTATTTTAAATGAGGACAACGTAGACAAAGTCGATAATTTTGATATTTTCCACTGTTATTAAATGTCTTTTAGCATGACTTTTGTATATCTAACTTAACTCAACGTTAGTGCCTCCATAAAAAGGTCAACGAAACATTTTTTTGCATGAATTAAGCAACTACTTAGATTGTTATATCCTTTTTTTTGTACTTTTCCCATAAAATTTTGGGTTACACAAGAAAATGGCTTTTTATAATCGTGTTTGGAGTAAATTTCGGTTGAGCTAGGGACATACAGGGTGGCCAATGAAAGCCGCTACCAAAAAAAAATTAAATAACTTTTTTTCTATTTAATGAATCTGGTTAATTTTTTTTTTATTTTGCAGATTGACTTTTACATTTAACAAAAATGGATAACTGGGACACTGAAACAAGAATTTGGATTGTCCGCCGCTATCACGCACTGGAGTCCGTAGTTTCGGTTCAAAGAGAGTATAGGCGCACGTTTGGCGGCAATCCTCCGAGCAGATGGACCATAATAAGACTTGTAAACAATTTTGCCGAGCATGGGACAGTCAACAGAAGACCTTACCATCGAAACCCTTCAGTTCGAACGGAGGAAACAATCGCTGCTGTAGCTTCTGCCATACAAAACAATCCACGTCTTTCGACAAGAAGCTTATCTGCTCAAATGGGTGTAAGCAGACAGTCATTATAGTCAATTATGCACAAAGATTTGGACTTATTCCCATATAAAATTCAAATGGCCAACAAACTGAACGCTGCAGACTTGCCGATTCGCTTGGAATTTTGCCAGAAGATGCTTCAAATGGTGGAAGAGGATGGAAACATGTTGAACTGTCTTTTCATGTCTGACGAGGCCCATTTCGATTTAAACGGCAACATAAACAAACAAAATTGTCGAATATGGAGTGCTTCCAACCCACAGATACTCCATGAGACGGAATTGAATCCACTTCGTGTCACAGTGTGGTGTGCAGTTTCATCACGCTGCTTTGTCGGGCCCTACTTCTTCGAAGAAAACGGTCACAACGTTACGGTTACTGGAGACCGTTACTTGAGCATGTTGAGAGAGTTTTTCTATCCAGAATTACGCCGAATGAGAATTTCTTTCAACTCTGTGTGGTTTCAGCAAGATGGTGCAGCTCCTCATATAGCCCAACCTGTTATGACAGAATTGCGACGAAAATTTCCCAATAAGCTGATATCCAGAAACTCCACATTCCGTTGGCCACCCAGGTGGCCTGACCTTACTGCACCTGACTTTTTCTTGTGGGGTTATTGCAAACAGGAAGTCTTCAAAGCAAAACCAACAAATTTGAATGAACTAAGGCAATCCATTCGAGAAACAATTGCGGCTATTCCTGTCTCAACTCTCCAAGCAGTAATGAACAACTTTTTGGTAAGATGCCGCACATGCATCGGCGAGCAGGGGGGGCATTTAAATTCCATTATTTTTAAAACTAATTAAGCTATATTTAATAAAATTTAATGAGCTTTAACATGAATAAAAGAAAAATGAATTCCATACACTGAAAAAAAAATTATTTGAGTTTCTTAATGTAGCAAAATTGAAAAATAATTCGAAGTTAGGATGCAATTGGAAGGAAAGCGAACACTAGGGGCGCCTACATTGAGGTATGGGGAAATCTGTTGCTTATCTTACCAGACGAATTTTTACAACAAGCAGACCGAATGGATTCTTTGCTGCCCAAAAATTTACATACAAGTGGGTAGGTATAACGATCGACTTATCGAGTGTCTACTTTGTGCACAGGAATATTACTTTCTTCTCAAGTGCCTACTCAGCCGAAAGTAATACTAATGATAGATGTCAAAGGAACAGAAGAAAAAGTAAAAGTCTTCAGAATTATTGTCCGTATATATGTCAAGACCTACTGATGGAATTGAATGCATTTTTAGAATAGAATTATATACACGATTGCATAAAGCAGAGTACCGGTTTTGCTGAAAATACCTTTAGTAAGGTAGGCACATTTTACACTGTCAAGTTTTTCGTCGATCGTTTAATCTAATTCCTCAACTCAACTATCGTCATTTGTCCCAAAATCTTTTTTTTTCGAAATATTGCACTCTATATTTCCATACAATGCGATTTAAGTTGGGGATCATTCTTGTCTTGCAAGATTTATGGAAGGTAACAATAAATAAGCATAGCATAACTTCAGGATTAGCTGCTTTCAAGTTGCTGTGGAAAAATGAGTTATGTTGGCAAAGCTCGAGTCAGAGAGAATTGGTCGTAGTAATATAAAATCCTTTGAATAGCCATCGGGTTATTATTCCTGATGCTTAAGTCGACTAATGCATGGATAGCAAGATATTTCGCGCTACTAAGCACTATGGGATATTTTTAAAAGCACTGCTTGTCCCGTTTTCAGATATGTTGGCAAGGGTTAGAGAAAGAACAATAAATCGAAATCTATGTATTTTAAAGCTCAAACTCTAGTACGTTATTGAAATGTATCAAGATTTTGAGGATTGATTCCTTTTTGTTTGATAATCTTCTGGCTGACATAAAAAATTAAGAAAAACAACTTTCATAATTTTTCAAAGCTCGAATTATTTTCGAAATTAAAGAAAGGAAATAATAGAATAAAATTAAATGACAACAACAGTGAATGCTCGAAAATCATTGAATTTCAAAAAATTATGAAACGAAGTAACAGCCGGAATATAAAAAATTTAATTAAATGTTATCGTTATGAAATATTCGCAAATCTTGCAAAATTTTGAGAAATTATTAACCTTCGAATTATTTTTGAAGTAAAAGCCCGAATAGAATAAAATTTAATTAGATGTAATCATTAGCGAATATTCGAAAAAAATACAAATTGCGAAAAGTTATGAACGTATTTTTTATCGCCGCCCTCTGGCCAAGTGCATGAATGTGCCAATTTTCAGTTTTTGGAGCTAACAGAATCAGAAGCTTAATAACTGAATTTTCTACACTGCATTAAAATCCTGAGTACCACGAGTACAAGGAAACCACAATATTTAAAAATTTTGGTTACCTAAATTTTCGAAAAATAATAAATTTGTATACTTCCCAACATTTTCATTTTATCACATTTATGCTTTAAGCAAGACATAATGTCAAAAATTAGAAAGTCGATAAATTTATAAACACTTCCCAAACTTCCTACCCACATGCTATGAAAAATAAATAGATGTTTTGAAATCTTTATCTCACAGTATTCAAGACCTATTTTAAATTAAGAAATTTGGCTAAAAAAGGGGGCGCAAACCTCTTCTCCGGAGATGTATTTCGAGGTGCCGCCAAGGGTTGAGCTATGCAAGGCTAAAGTCGATTTACGGCCTGAACCTACAATCCCACTACACCTGTACATAATTCTTCAGTCGCTTAAGATGCACTATAAATTGCAAATATTAACCCTTTATACACAAAATCCAGTGAACATATCTGCCGTCACTCGCTACGCTGACTACTTTACTTTGTATTTCATTTTAATTTATTTCATTTAATCAATTATTTTATCTTTTATCTTTTACTATATTTATTTTACTTTATTCTTATGAAACTTTTTTTCATTCTCATCATTTTCCAATTTTCGACAAATTAAAATTCAGTCCGCATTCTGCGTTCATACAATAACAATATGCAATAGCAGATTAACTTGCCTAGTATTCTGGAATTGATTGATCGGGTTTGGTTTGTTGTTTTTATTGTTAGTTTCACATTTTGTACGTGGCTGTATTTTTTATTTAATTCAATTACAATTGTGCCCTCTTTTCCTCTTCTTTTCGTTTCGTTTGTTTGCTTATTTTGTGTGCTTGTTTTGATGAACTTTGGAAAATTGGACAAGTTCCAAACTCTAGTTAACAATGAATTGTTGGCAAATAGTTTCCAATATAATTTTTATATATTTGCTTTAATTACTATTCCAAAAAGGGCACTGGGCAAGTGTTGCGTATAATATATATTTACCCAACCAGCTAAGTAAACTAAAATAAATCTTTAAAAAGCTTTTCGAAATAAATGTTGAGCTTACAAAATTCAGATTTTTCCATTAAAAACGTTTTGATTAAAAGATTAAAAATTTAAGACTATAAAAAATTTCCAAAGAAAGCTTTTTGTAAATGTTTTTTCTAAAACTTTATTTAATGATATTTTTATATTATTTAGCTATTGTAATAAAATGAATAAATAAGTTCTAATCAAACATTGAATGCTGCAACTTAAACCAATTATTAGCAGATTGATTGATTCTTTTCTGAAAATATTTGGAAAAATTTTATGTTGAAAAGAAAAAAACTGGCAAATAGCTTTTTCTGCTTTTTTTAATTTTTGCAAACATTTGAATTTCATTTGTGAAGTGAAATAATTTATGACAGTTTTTTCTTGAAGATTGTAAAAAGTTTACTTTAAACTTTGAAATAAATTAAAACTGAAAAAGCTAAAATATCGCTTATTGTCGGAGGTTTATTTATTTTAAAACATTTACAACAAGTAAGGAAGTCCAAGTTTGGATAGAACCGAACAATAAATACACAGCTGTGTAAAAGCGGTAGTGATAAATTGGTATAGTGTTGTGAAGTTATGACCTATAGAGGTTTTAAACTTTTTCTACTACCATGTGGCAATCTTGTAAATAAAAATTAATGTGTGACTATGTGTCTGGGGTCCAAAGTACTTAACCGGTCTTTATGAAAGTTTCACAGTACATTCGTGGATTAACTAGTTACAGCATAAACTACATATAATTTTGAAAAACGTTGATAGTATAGCTCGTATCAAGTTTCGTAATTTTATTTAACACGGTTTTGAAGCTAATAACTGGAGAAATTTAATATTTTGTTCACTCATGAGTAGGCGGTGCCACTGCCGTTTTCTAAAAATTTACTAAAAAAGTCCATAGGACAACCAATTTAATGAATCTATCAAATTTCATTATTGTCGTTACTTTTCTATTTTTTCTTATTTTTCGAAATTTTCGATATCGAGAAAAGGGGCTCGATTGCGCCTATTTTAAATAGAAACCTACCTTGGCCAGAAAGCAACCTGTGTGCCAAATTTCATTCAAATATCACAATTTTTACACAAGTTATCGTGTCCACGGACTAGTGGACGGGGGACGGACGAATGGACGGATGGACGGACATGTCTAATGGATTCCTCTGTTCATTCTAAGAACTTTGTTGTATGGAACTAAATATATAGCTATCTACATTATTTTGTTCCGTTACAAACCTTATATGACCAAAACTATAATATCCTGTGTATTATTACACGCAGGGTATAAAAATGCTTGTTGGGTAACTTTTGATAAGTACAAAACTGCAAATGTTTTAACGGAATTACAGGGTGTTTTTTTTACAGGTTTGTTTTTCGAATAGAGATAAAACTGGCATTTTGTGGTCAAATCTGGCAACTCTAATGTCATTTATGTTCAGTTTGGTTTGCCATTTCATCATGAACAGGTTGACAAAAGAACAACGCTTGCAAATCGTGCAAATTTATTTCGAAAATAATGGTTCAGTTCGCGAAGTTTACCGTAAGCTCCGTCCATTTTATGGTCGACATAATCGTCCATCAGAGCAATTAATTCGGTTAACCATGGATCGTTTTCGCACTACGTTTACTCTATGTGATAATACGCATCCGCAGAGACGTCGAACAGTGCGCACCGAAGAAACAATTGCCGCTGTAGAGCAAAGTGTTGAAGAGGACCCGAATGAATCGATTCGCCACCGTGCACAGCAATTGGAGCTTTGTCCATCAACTTTATGGAAGATTTTGCGCAAAGATCTTGGCTTGCGACTTTACAAGATCCAGCTTGTGCAAGAATTAAAGCCGCGAGACCATGCAATGCGTCGTGATTTTGGTGTATGGGCCGAAAATGAGATTGATTTCGATGCTGATTTTCATCGCAAAATTTTGTTCAGTGGTGAGGCTCATTTTTGGTTGAATGGCTACGTCAACAAGCAAAATTGCCGCATTTGGAGTGAAGAGAATCCACATGAGACCCTTGAAACGCCATTACATCCACAAAAACTGACTGTTTGGTGTGCTCTATGGGCTGGTGGAGTCATTGGGCCATACTTCTTCCGCAATAATGCTGGAGAGGCAGCTACCGTTAATGGAGACCGGTATAGAGCCATGATAACCGACTATTTTGTTCCCGAATTGGATGGCATGAATGTGGATGAGTTGTGGTTCCAACAAGACGGCGCTACATGCCACACAGCGCACGTCACAATCGATTTATTGAAGGAAACATTCGATGAGCGCATAATTTCGCGGAATGGACCTGTCAATTGGCCACCAAGGTCGTGTGATTTGACACCATTGGATTATTTTCTTTGGGGATATGTGAAGTCGCTCGTCTACACCAACAAACCAGAAACGTTAGGGGAATTGGAAGCCAACATTCGTGGCGTTATTGCCGACATACGGCCCCATATGCTCGAAAAAGTGGTTGAAAATTGGACCTGTAGAATTGGCTTTATTCGAGCCAGCCGCGGCGGCCACATGCCCGAAATCATATTTAAACATTAATGGCATAAAATTATCCTTCCAATAAAGCCAAATTGATGGACCTTAAAACGACTTTCTTGTGTTTTATTTCAATTCGAAGTTCTATACCCCTAAAAAAACACCCTTTATATTAAACAGTGAAACTTGTTGCTGGTACGTGGATTCAAAAAAAGCAGTCTCTTTCATATGCTCAGAAAAAAACATGGTATAAATAAGTGTAAGTAGATCTAGCTATACATATATGCTTCGGACAATAAATGAAAAGAACCTGTCTATCCTATAAAACGTATTTCCAGCACCAACAACAGGTATTTCACCTCTACGAAAGCTGACTTCAACCGACGAGCGGAATTCTGTTTGAATTCAACAATCTCGTATTCCTTAGGCGGTTATAACCCTAAGATTTCAAATCATTTCTTTTTAAGAACAAAAGAAACCTTCAGAAGTATTTGTAAGGGTGACACTGAACAATCACTTTTTTATATTTTCCAAAATATTTAATACTTAAAGAGTGGCCGTGGCTATTATCCGATTTTTCCCCTTTTAAATAACGTTGAAATATGAGTGAAAATTAACTTGCATATCAAATTTCAATAAAATGTGCTCCAGTTATCGTGTTCACAGACGGACGTACGGGTATGGGTTCGAACAATAATAGATCTTGTACCCAACTTCCATTATTTAACGATTTTTTAACGAAATCAGTGGATATAGGCGCTCACTTTATTGTGGTAACTCTGACAAAAGTGTTTGTAGAATTTAAATTGCGTTTCTTCTCTAACTTTGCTAATTATATGTTATAAGCTTTTCAAGCAAAACCTAGACACGAATAAATGTTTGTGAAGTTTGTCCAATTCCCATTTTCAACTGCTGAAATCATATATTGTGAAATGCAATTTATGGTAATTTTATAACGAAAATTCAATGAGACTGGCAAGCTGGATCGCATTGGTATATAGCATATTCGTGTTGAAAAATAAGCCCTGATAGAAAATGCTATAAATTTTGCCTAGGGCTGGCTGAATTTTTCGTTTTAAAATCATGGATCTGAGAAGGAAAGCATCCGCTGGCCCTAGCCAGTTTGTAAATGCTTTTCAAGAAAGGGCCCGGGTATTAATGTCTATCAGTACGCTACCTAGTTTTCCGATTGAGTCGTCTTCTCTCTCAATTGAGCTATTACAATAAATTAAATTTGTCGGCAATTGATCAACTTAAATTAAATGTTGAAATGGGCGAATAAACTAGGCAAACCCCTTGCAGCATACGCGATAGATTCCGCGTCAATTGGGAAACATACGCTTTCTAAGCCAGAGCTCTAAGAGGTTTATAAATTATAATTTAGATTAAGTTCTACCCGGAAGCTATCCGATGTCAAACAAAAAAATATCCATTGCGGTGAGGCAGTTAGTAAGCACTGGAACTTATATAATATATGTTAGCTATTTCTTTATTATAAAGTAAAATGACAGTCTTGCTTAAAGTGGGTGTAACAGGAGATCACTAATAACTAATCTCTATAACTAGGTTTGTCAATAGCCTTTCTCGTTGTTGATCGTACTAGACTGCAGTTAGTTGAACAGTGAGGTAGTTTAACTAAAGAAATTGATGGCACACAACCTCTCAGTATTGCGACATATCAGCCAGTTTCAATAAAGCTCAAACCCCATACACAGTTTTGCAAAGCGTAACAGTTATCGCCATGAATTATGATATAGATAGCGCAGATAATCTCTACATATAATAAAATTGTAACTGGTCGATGTCTGTATATTGCAGATATTTAAGAAAAATCGATAGGAGTTATCATTATTGAGCCAGTGGAAGCCAGATCAACCTATCTTATAATTTTTGTCTGTCTGTCTGTATGTTTGGTCGCGCATCAATCAAAAATAACTGAATGGAATTGATGTTTAACTTAAGATTCAAGATGTCACATGTTCCGATATGTTTCGGAGATATTGACCAATATGTGCACCAAGGTGACCCTAAATATGTTTAGTACAATATGGGTATCAATAACCGATGTATTTAAGTTCCATATCTTATCTTGTATGTGTGGAAGATATAATAATTAAAATCGGACTCAGTCTACTTTTGGTTCTAAGGCGCAGCGAAACGGGGACGGGGTTACTATTTACTACTAAGGGTATATTTAGAAAAAAACTTTTTAGCTCATTCAATACAGTTCTTAATTTAATAGGTAATATAAACAACTTGGATCTGACAAGAGGCCATTGTATGTTTTGGAAAAGAGTAATGTGTATTACTGCTATGAAACTAACCTCTCAGTCAGAATGCATCTGCCCTGTCAGATGAGTCGGCGGAAAGCATATATTTGCCGCCAATTTGTAGAAAATTACTAAGCAATACACCACAAATTGGAAGAGAAGGTATGCTCGGAGTTAAATCTCAATGAGTTTTAATAACTATTAAATCTGCGTGAAATATTATGCCTTAATGCCTAGTAAGTATATAATGATGGGATCTGATGTCATTCCTTCATTTTATTCATATTTTTTCACTGTAAATTGCATATGTACTCAAATTTTGTCAGAAAAATGTATTTCCAATTTTTTCGGTGTATGTTAACAGACTGGCTGAACTAACCATTGAGCAGGTATAAATATAAAAAGGCCGCCACATTAATTTACACCTCCCCAGTGTTAACCCCCAACAAACACAATATGTGAATAAAATTAAAAAAAGTTAACATAGAAACCTTTGAAACAAACTAGGCGACCCCTTAGAAAAAATGTTTCCACCAAAAATTTACGGCTGAGTGGAAGATCACAAATTTTCTAAATATTCAAAAAAAAACATCATACTTAAGAATTTTTTGAAAAACGACCTATTTCAAAATCTTGTTGAAGAACGCCCTATCTGAACGAAAGTTCAATACAAATTTAGCAGAGATAAAGCGTTCTTGAGTCCAATTTTGAAATACGGTGTTTTTAAAAACAATTCGGAGAAAAAGCGGTATTCAACTAAATTCTGAAATAAGAAATTTTTGAAAAAAATTCTGAAGCAAGGCATTTTCCAAAAATATTTTGACATATCGTGAACTTCTACTCAACCATCGAAATAAAAATATGTAGGTACCTTAAGCTAACTTTTACGAATTTTTAAACAAGTATGCAATACATTTTTTTAAAGAAAAATTCAGAACTTACTTTCAATACTCCTTTTGAAAAATGTTTCAGTACTTTAGCTGGTTGCTTGATCTACTTTAGTAGTTCAACTCATACACACACAACAATTGAAGGTTAGTATGCAGATATATCTATATGTAGACGCGAATAAGTACTAATAGCAGCAGTTTTAGTAATAATAGTAGTTAAACAATCTTTAATTTTTATTTTGTTAGATACTTTGTTTTACTGTTATTTAAAAAAAAAACAACACCCAAAACACACTGATTTGATTTACACATGGAATATAACGAACACAAAGAGTTTTGGATTTTTTTTTAAATAACTTTTACATGAAATGCATATGTATAACATGTAGGCGAAGTTGTAGTAGATCGTGTTAAATTAATAAATTCTAAAAGTAATTGCAAATGATATTCGATGTTGTTTAATGAATGATTTTAGTTATTTTTAGTGTTTTTATATTTAAAAACTTTAATTATTTTGTTAGCATTTTTTGCTCTTTAAGTTTTCTTCTTAAGTTTTTTTTCTAGTTTCTTAACGTTTCTTCTCTTTACAAGTGATTTTAAATTAATTAAGTTTAGTGCGCGAGTTTTATGTGACGTATTTAAATGTGTGGTTTATTCGTTAAATTTATGAGTGTACAAAGTTTACTATTTTTTTTTTTTGTATTTTAATAATCCTAACTTTGGCCTTGACAGATTTTTAGTTTTTTCTTGTTGACTAATGTTTACAATGAATTCCTTTGTTATGCGCTAAAATCTAACTTAAATGTTAAAGTTTTGTAGTCAACTTATTATCTTCAGTTTTAAATATAATTATATATTTATGTTTGCTGTAGGGGTTTCTAATTTTTAATTATTTTTTGTGTTAAAATTTTACTAACCTTATTTTTTTACACTTTACCGCTTATAGCTATCTCATGTATTTTCTTAAAGTCTTAATTTTAATTTCTAGCCATTTTTTTTGTTGGTTTTTTTCAGGAGCAAATTTTGCAAAACTTTTTCGAATTTTTTTAACTAACTTTTCATTAGTTTAACTTATGCTTACTGAACACAATAGCAATTCTGGCGTTAACAATTCTTTATTTTATAATTACTTTACTTATAATCATACTTTTTTCTAGTCACAACACGGTAACACTGTGCTTTTTTGTTATTTATAAATCGGCGCATATAAATTCATCTGTTGCCATTTTAGGTATATTTTTATTTTTTAAAAATGTTATATTAAATTTTGAGTGGTGCCATTTATGAAGTGCCATTTAAGTAGCGCTATATAATTACTTCACTTAAAGTGATGAGGATTTTTGTCACTTTCCTTAACTTTGCTTTCACCTTTAGTGCTGCCATTTAAGTGGTGCCAATTTTTTCACTTAGCTAAATTTTCTCTTTTTTAAACACTTTCTTATTTACTTCCAGCGTTATAAATTTTTCTCCCCTCACTACTGCACTTTTAACTATAACAAACAATTTCTTTGATATTTTTTATCACTTCTTGCAGTATTTTTGGTTCAGTTCACTCAATGGCAGTATTTTCAGTGATTTCTTGCATGTTTTGAATCACATCATTTAGCACAAAGTGTTGCAATGTACAAAAATGTGAATGTGTAAGTCTGTTGATTAAATGTGCACTGCGTGTGTTGCGGTTTAATAGCCGTTTCATGTGATTCGTTACGGCGACGGCAGCGGCGACGTTAGCTGACAGTCGTAAAATAAGATAATGCACTTGCAACAGTTTTTAGCGTCGCACACACACACACACACGCTTTCACCTAACTACAATGCACAGCTGACAGCATGCAACATGCTCGTTTCTCATTTATTTACTCTTTAAAAACTGCTTTTTTTGCTTTTGTTGTTTTTTTTATTTTTCTAATTTTTTTTTGCACTGCACTTTAGTTGATAGCATTTTAATAGCTTTAGTTTAGTTGTTGTGGTTTGTTGTTGAAGTTTGCTATTTAGTATGTTAGCAAGCCTTACGACGGCAACGTCTATGGCATGGCACGGTTTTTGAAATTGTGTTTGAAATTGCCATAGCTGCTTATTCAACTGTTGACATTTAACTTATAAAATAAATAAATAAATTTTGAAAATATTGAATAAAAGAATTTATTAAATGACGTTATAAACGTACTCTAATCTGCCTTACTTTTCACCAAAGGCGTGGCTAAAGCTATGCGCCACATAGAGAGTTTGAAGGAAAGAATTGTAGGCTCGAAATTCTTTTCACATATTCAACAAAACGCGAGAATAACTGGCTATCGAAATTCACAACATAAACAATGAATTTCATAAACTCACCACAGATTTTTTACCCTTACACTCAAACATAAAGCAAATTATAAACTAATAATATTATAGTAAGAATTATTAAAAAAAAAACAATTTTAAAATTCTCCAAACTGTATGAACCTAGCAAGAAGTTGACACATTTTTATTATTACTTTTCTCTGTATAAAAAATTAAATAAAAAAATTTAAAAAAATTAAGCTAGCATATCCTTCTCTATTTTTTTAGTTTGTAACCTCCACCAATCTTTTTTTAGATTGAATTTTTGTTGCTTGTTTTATGTTCTAAACAAATTTTCTAAATGTTGAAAACATAATTCGAACTTAAGAGTTTTTCTACAGAAATTTTCGAACTAATTTTTAACAAACAAATTTGAAGAACAAAAATTATTTTTTAAACTCTTAAGTCTGCCACTATTTATTTATTTATTTATTTAATAATAATATTTAAAAAATGCACCGAAACTCTTAACTTGAAATTTAAACTTCACCACAGCGCTCAAGTTGACATTGAGTACTCCGCAGTCCAGCAGACTTAAAATTTAAATGAAAGAAGTTTCAATTAAAATTAATTTTTTATTGGGATTATATATGATGTCTGACACTGAAAAAATTTTATTTTCACTTAAATTGCTTTGATAAAAATTTAACATTCAATTTTTTATTTTATTTTATAATCCACAGACTTTAATTTATCCTTAATCACGCTGTACAAAACTGTTTTTGGGAAGTAAAACCATTCTTAATCGCTTATTTACTTCAAAATTGCCTGAATCTTTTCCTCATCGACATCCAATCTACACAATCTTCGAAAAGTTGAAAAATTCTCCAAAAGTTTTTTTTAATATTTTGAAACTTACCACAAATTTTGCATTAAAACCATTTTTCTAACAAACAAACATTTCTGTATAATCACTCTTTTCAATTGAAAAAACCCCACCCCTACACATTGTCAAAAAAACTGTTGGATAAAGGATTGAAACAAAAATGTAAAATATGGTTTTTTAACTCGAAAGTTCACCACAACAAGCTTCGAAAAGTTAAAAATACCAGCATGGCACACAAAGCTCCGCAATCTTTTGTTAAGATCTCAAAACTCACCACATTCTTATTAGTCACATATTTTCAACATACAAAACCTTACGTATAATCGTGCTTTTCAATCTCAGAAACCTACCACACTTATTGCTACACTTGTCTGAAATTCACAAAATTTTGTTGCTTCATAAAATTTTGCAAAATCCCATATCTTCTAGTTCTTTGCTTAGCAAAAAACTTTACAACTGTCAAATATTCCATTATTTATGTACACACACGCGCGCGCTTTAAATTTTAATCATCTAAGAAAACGGACGAACATGGAATACCACGGCTGGCTTATACCGACAGACGCACCACCTCGGTAACGCGAATCTGGAGCCATACAACGCGCACAGCGTACCATAAACGCAGCCAACATCAACGTCGCTGCTGTTGTTAACACAACCAACTTCGTACGCGCTGTTGTTGTCGCAGCCATCGGACACGTCGTCGTTATCATCGCAATCGTTACAGTCTCGTTGTCGTGTTCATATAGTGCTAGCGTACGAAGTTGAAGAACATTGCGACAGCGTTAGCATCACAACAAAAAAAAAAACAAAACTACACGTCTTATGTGGTGCAGTGGAAATTTTTTTACTTTACATTTGAAAATATACACAAGCCTGCATACATACAGATATATATCTTCTCAGCATCTTAAACATAAAAACAAAAAATGGCAAGCAGAGTGTTTTATTCGAAATTTCTTGTACTAACGATTTGGCTAGTTTTTTTTTGCTTATTGCTGTTTTGACTCTTCTTTGCTAACTCTCACTTCTTTGATACAAATTTCCTCTGGCATCGGGAAAAGCAATAGTGTACACGCACCCAGCATCCAGAGCGTGTTGAGGATGTAAAATTACGCTTTTATCAAAATTTCCCAAAAAGAATTCTTCTGCTCTCGCAGTACATGGCGTATACGCAACTTTAAGCAATCGACGAAGTTAATGTGTTGATACGCTATCACAAGTTAACTCTCGAATTTGTTGCTGACTCTCACTAGCATACGCACAGGCACACACACAGTAACATACAAACTGTTTAGCCAGCTTCGTTAATATGCTCATTCCACATGTCGCTCTGCGTGCGCTCTTGTCAGCTGTAGCGCTCGGAAATGAAATCGTTTGTGTTGCTTAAACAAATGTTGCGCAACAATGTTGCTTGGTAAATACGACCGCAATGTTTTTCTACTACAAAGGTTAATTGCAAAAGAACTATAGCAAAAATCGGAGCACTACAAGTTCACATAGCACAGCCGTACAGAATTTTCGTCCTCAGCCCCATTGATTATTTTTAAGTAAAATAATAATATCACTCTTCACATACAGAAATTATCAAAATAAATCACTTTTTCAAAGCCACTAGTTGGCATCACATCACTTTTTCTAAAAAAAAGTATACTACCTTCAAGGAAAAAATTTGTGGCGCTCTTTTTGAGTTCATATACCATTCCAAGCTCTCTTCTTAACTACTCTTACATTAACTTGGATAGTTGAATATCTTAACTTTTTGGAGACTTCTAAATTCACAGCGAGTTGGTAGAGCAGTGGCTTATCAGTGTGTAGCGTAACTATGTTAGAGAAGACTGTTATTAAGGGAGAGCGCGATAAAAGTGAAGCTGTAAATCTAGAAGACATTTGTCCATTTCTACAACTATAATTCATGCAGGAAATACTAAACAAATGGACGCCGTTTGGATATAGGTTGCGTTGTTGGGTTGAACTATCACTCAAAAGCAAAGCAAGTCAGTCGAAATTCGGTCAATATAGGGAGGATTAAGCCAAAACCTTGAGTGTGTATAAGGTGTATAGTGAGCCCGCGGAATGTATGTTTGCTATGACAGCCAGATATTTTTTTCGGTTTCAGTTTTATTTCAAGAAAGGTCGTTATTAAAGCGATTAGATGGTCTTTTGTAAAAGCTTATTCAGCTTGCCTTCCTAAATATATAGATAATAATTTGTTTAAAAAAGTATTGGTTTTTCTTAAACAACATTGAGTTAGCTTATTATTCCAAATTGAAGGCACAAAAAGGACCTCAGTTAATTAGGTTTTGGCCCATATATTCCATTATGTTGAGAAAGCGACATAGAAATGTGTGTGCTAGTACAATTGAGTGCTATGAATACAGCGCAAGCAGTAATCCAATTTCATCGTAGTTTAATTTTAACTTTTACCCAACTAGCAAGACGATATAGAAAAGTACCTACTAATAGGAATATATTTATTACTAGCTTTTAGCCGCGGTTCCGCCCGCACGCAGAAAATAATTAAATAAATCGGTCACTGGTCTACTTCTTGAAAAAAAAGTATTCAAAATTTTAACAAATGCAAAGGGGCTACAAAGGTACAGAATTTCAAGGAAATCGCGTTATAAACAAGATTTTTTTGAAAAAGTCGGTCCCTGGTCCACTTTTCCGAAATCGATTGAATCTGTTACCTATTCTATGTCCCTTAGAATAAGTGCACAAAATTTCTTAGAGATTGGTTAAATAGTTTAAACGTGAAAGACTTGCAAACAAATTGACGCACTTATAATATTAGTAAGTTGTGCTTGCAACCAAAATGGGAAATAATTTGTTGGTAATCGCAACATTCCAGTGCCGTGCCGATAACATATGCAATCACGTCTTAGTTTTGATTCTATCTAATAAAATTATCTACTGAAATTTAAAAGTGATCGAAAATAAAGAGTTTCAACAGTGATTTGTTTCTTCTTATTTCCTTTAAGAGCTAACAGGCATATTGTCGTAGCCATTGACAAGACATCATTGAACTCTCCAGGTAACTGCGACCTTATTATCACAAGTTCCATAACTTTGAAACGGCAATGGCATCCTCCGTCAGTTAAATTATTACAGCTATTTAAAAATAGCTACATTTTTAAAGCTGCATTTAAGTCACATAAGTTAGTCAGCGCTATTGTTATATGTCATCTGCAAGTTTTGAAAACTTTAAAACTGGCTTACCAGTAACCATGACGGTGTCAATAGCGGTAATTTTACTTAAAGTTTAAATAATTTGAAATGAACCATTATTGACAGGAACTACGTCGCACCGACTGCAAATTTCTCAAATAAAATTACTTATTCATCAAAATCGTACACTTTCTGGCAATTACTAATTCATGCACACTATGGGTATCCGGCTCAGTTACTATTTCTTTAGTGATAGGTGGAATCGAAATCAACGGAACCTATTTTTCATTCTTTGTCTTTTAATTGCATATTCACAAAAAGAGCTATAGGAAAATTGTCAGAAACGTTTAACAGTAAATATTGTGTAAAAATAAGTAGAATAGTAGCATTCGAATTCTTAAAAGCCGAAATTTTTCCAGTAGTGAATGCCTGCGTACTTGCGAATTGATGATTTAATTTTTCTCGCTATTCGTCGCGTGTATCCTTATTTATCTTTTACGGTCTTTGCGTTCACTGAGAACTGGGAAGGCACACATTAGCAGGTTTTTTTTCACACGCATATGCGTTTGCGCTTAATAGTTGTATGCACTACTAAGCGCACAACTTTATCTGCTACTATTAAACAGTAGCGGACAAAATCAGTAATTCCAAGTAGTTTCTCTACATTTTGCAAACTGCTTTACCAACTTTCAGCATTTGTTTTATCATCCCTTAATAATAAGCGGAATGACAACAGAGGAAATGTATGTAAGTATCTGCGTTGCTCTACTTCATAAACAAATATCTGTTTGCCTGACATTTGAGGAGCAATTGCCGATGCCCGTTTTTTTGTCGCAGGCTCAGATGTAAATATATGCGTGTGAAAAATACAGGGCTATTATGATTCCTGCTTCAATTTCGCAAAAAAAAATTCTAAATAATAAGAATAACAAAACAATAAATATTGTTGACAGGGTTGGGCATAGTGCACTAAAAATTTAATGCACTACGCGTTTCACTAGCACTATTTCTTTAGTGATAGTTAAAACATGAGTTTAACTAACACTAAATATTAATGATAGTGAAAAAAAAATCACTATCACTAGCCCCTCAGTGGCAGTGGAAAAGGAAATACACTATCACTAAATCTTAGTGATAGTGAAAAAAAATGCACTATCAGTAAACATTTAGTGGTAGTGAAAATCCAATACCACTACCACTATTCTTTTAGTGATAGTGGAAAAAAAATTCTTTTTAGGTAATAGCTTCAAAATTTGGAGAGCATTTGCAAAAAATACAACTTAGTAAATAACGGGCACCCTAATTTACATAAATTGGTGCGATATTACTGTTAACAGGTACAAACAAAAAATAGCAAACAACTTTGAGTATGTACGAGGTGTGTTCAAAAAGTATCGCGAATTTTGAATTTTCGCTGGTTACGTATATTCGAATTTCGAATTTTTTGTGGCGTTATGTTGGTACTCATGTCTCTTACTTATGCCGACAAGCTCGGCCATTTTGAATGTTCAGTTAATTGTTGACAGCTGCTTTGCTTGCACGTGTTTTGGATCGTCTTCGATTTTTACCTCTTTTTTTACCAAAATTGCTCAATTGTGACCAAAAACAGCTTCGCATGAACATTGCTAATGAGATGTTAAACTCTGTCCGCGACGACCCAAATTTGCTCCAGAGGGTCATAACTGGTGACGAATCGTGGGTTTATGGTTATGACGTGGAAACCAAAGCTCAAGCATCTCAATGGAAGCTGCCGCACGAACCAAGACCGAAAAAAGCGCGCCAAGTTCGGTCGAATGTGAAAGTTTTGCTGACAGTTTTCTTCGATTGCAGGGGCGTGGTGCATCATGAGTTCTTGCCACAGGGAAGAACGGTCAATAAGGAATATTACCTGCAAGTTATGCGCAATTTGCGCGAAGCAATCCGCCAGAAACGGCCGGATTTGTGGAAGAACAAAAATTGGCTTTTGCACCACGATAACGCCCCTGATCACGCATCGTTGCTTGTGCGCGACTTTTTGGCCAAAAACAACACACTAATGATGCCACAGCCACCGTATTCCCCAGATCTGGCCCCCTGTGACTTTTTCTTGTTCCCTAAACTGAAGAGGCACATGAAAGGACGACGTTACGCTTCTCTTGACGAGATAAAGACGGCATCGAAGGAGGAGCTGAACAAGATACAAAAAAATGATTTTTTGAAGTGCTTCGAAGATTGGAAAAACCGTTGGCACAAGTGTATAATATCTCATGGGGATTACTTTGAAGGCGACAAAATAGATATTCATCGCAAAAAAAAATAATTTTTGAAAAAACACAAAATTCGCGATACTTTTTGAACACACCTCGTACATGCAAAAGTATTGTTTTTCAATACATTGCACATAACTTACATATGTACTTAAATATTATTGATATTAACTGAATCGTAGGTATGTATGTAGAATTGTATGTAAATATATACAAATAATTATTGGCGATCTTTAAACCTACGTACTATGGCGATCTAATAAAATTTTTGTTTTGTTGGTAACAGTAGCACTATTACCAGCTGATAACTAATATCAGACATCATTAACACATGTAAATATTCTTAGATAAAGGTCATGATTCACTACAAAATTTGTAGTCCCTTTAGTTATAATGCAATTTTTTTCACTATCATAGTGATAGTGCTATTGTATTTCCACTATCACTACCACTATCTAGTGGTAATGGAATTTGCTGAAGCTTTAGCGTTAGTGAAAAAAAATATCATTATCACAAAATTTTCAGTGATAGTGGTTTTTGAATTTAACTACCACTGAATCTTTAGTGGTAGTGCAAAAATGCCCAACCCTGATTGTTGAGCTATTTTTTTTTCCAAGATTTAACCAGAGACTGTTATGTCAGTAATTGAGAAAATTGGCTAGTTTCATAGCAGGGGCTGAGAGATAATACTATAACAAAATTTTATAATTTCCTCTGCTATTGTGCTTGTTTGTGCGTCACGATTATCTGTTCCGTATTTTTTAAACGACACATAGATAGTAATCTCATAACTATATCGAAAACCGCTCCCACCGATTTGGATATAACTTGGTACGTACATAGGGTGCCATATTCTTAGAATTTTTACATAGGTGTTGACAAATAGGATGTTTTTACGGAGTTGCCACCTATCCGATTTTTTTTTAATTAAATGAAATATGCCAATATGGGTATTTTCCGGCGTTTAAAAAAAATATTTCTAAATAGGATTGCCACTTATGGTGGTCATCTGAGCCTAGTATATCTTACAACTTTTAACGAGCTATTCTTGTATAAGTGTTTATTCAAAATATCTCGACATAGCTAAGCCGATTTTAATAAAATTTGGTATGTACATAGAATACCACATTCTACGAATTTCTATTTAGATGTTGCCACATAGGATGGTTTTACGAAGTTTCCAGCAACGTACTCGGAACATGTTGTAGAAGAAATTGTTGACTTAGATTTCATATGTATTAAATATAAAAAGTTATGGATAAGTCTATCTTGAAAAATATAGAGGAAATCAAGGAATGCTGCCCGATATATGAAGCACTAACCGCCAAACAATGCCATGTGACCCTATTCTTTCTCGATTGTTTGATAAAAATCGACAGCCTCTAATCACACAATTCAGCAAAAAATCTTGTAAAGTCAAACATATGGGGATAACTTTTTTGACCAGCCACCAAGGAGTAATTATGTGTACTCAAATTCTGTTACCACTTAAAAAAGAAATATTAGACCTATTTCTATTATCAAGATTGTTTTTAAAATCTATTTTTGAAAAGCTCCACTGCTGATAAGTAAAATTATTTATACAAACAACGAGAATATCTTTACTGATATAATGAGAATAAAGCAAACTAAATTGTATGGCAACTTAGAACATGATGGAAGCTAACCTGACTTTCTCCTTCTTTAACGACAATTTAAGTACAGTTCATTCTAAGCAAAAGAGCGGATTTATTTTGTCGTTACAAAATAAACAAACAAACAAATTTAAATGAATTCAGCTATCCGAATTCAATTGATTAATAATTACTACAGATCAGCAGCTAACGACAAAGGTCAAGCAGCATAGAAGTGAAGCCAGCAAGAAACAATTTTTGGCAGTGCAGAAGAATAATAATGCGATAACAAATGATTTATGAATTTCTTCATTGTACAACTAAATTTTCCTCATAAAAGTGATTACGAGCGAATGATTTCCTTGTTCCTTCCTGTTATGACACCTTTGATCTTAAAAACCAGATTTTTTTTACCACAACCGGAAGGGGATACTTTGGATCGGTTAATTGTGTTGGAAAGCGTTATTGAGGGTTACAATTACTTCTCTTAGTTTGGGGTTATGTTCCGGCCTGCAGTGTTATAATCGAAATTTTTTTACCTGGGACTGGGACACTTGAAATTATGTCATATCACCGAGTAAGTGTGCGCCCAGAAACCTCAGCCACTTTTGCAGGGAGTATAAGTTGGTATACGCTACAGCACAATGTCCAGTTATGTCAACTTAAGCTACTACTTCTCTAAACTTTCAAACATAGCCAAAAAAACTTGAACACTTTTGGAATCATGCCTATAACAGTGTACGTCTTGCTTCTTTCTACGTATTTCTTACTGCCAGATGCTTCGAGTACAGCACAGACCTAGTTGATTTTATTATTTTAGATTGTGCTTCGAAGAGTGGAGCTCGAGGAACACAAATTTGTTTGATGGGGTTTCAGCGCAATATCTGGAACAAAAAAGTGATATGAGTCTGCTTTGGAAACGTACTTTTGGAGAGAATTCCACATAAATGCAGGCAACAATAATAAATTATTTAAGAAACTACAAAAGTTTCTTGGATTTCTATACCCGGCTGTTTTACTATATATTTGATAACTTACTCAGCCAAGTCTCAAATGCAGTGTCGAAAATGGCTGTATGCCTGCAAAAGTAAAGGTGTCGCCTGCCACATTTCGAGTTCATGTCAATCTGTCAAACTTTAATCCTACACTCTAGCTGCATCAGCTTATCACAGCATCAATTGCTGCTGAGCCAACAACTTTTATTTATGGCCTGCACCAGTTCTAATCTTGCAACACGAAAATTACACACTCAACTTGTTTACAATAAAATTTTATTTTACACAAACACAGTTACGCGCTGCGCTCTCTTTGCATTTCTCTCTCTCTCCCTATTTCACAGATTACTCACTCTTAGCATATTCGTGGTATTTTAGAAATTTATGTGTTTATCACCGCTGAGTGTTGCCACATGTAAGCAAATCTTTTTACAAACATAAACAACTACTGTCAAAATAACGGCACACTTTATTATTATTTTGCCGATTCCTAGTTTATAATGCAAATCCACCCACCCACTGATAGCTGTCAGATATTTAGCGCTCTCAGTGAGCATCTACTGCACTACTTTCGGCTATACCTTCAGCTGCATTCATTCAACATTCAGTATACTTAGTATTTAGTGGAGAATTCGTATGCGGTTGTGTGTGTGTATGTGTGTTAATTATTTTGTAACCAGGGTTGGGCTATTTTCCATGAAATATAATTCAATTAAAATAATATTTATATGGAATTTTAGTCACAGAAATTTTTTAGAAACAGATATTCATTCATGTTCACAGGACGTTTAATATCCCCTTTACTTTGCAGTTCCTTTGAAACGAAAACGTGGCAGATGTTAGGACTTGAGGTTTACCTGACCTAGAACTGATATTTCAGTAACTCGCTGTTTGGTCTGCTTCAACAACAACAAAAACTCAAAAACTGTACCCTGGAGATATGTTCAGAAACTGTTTTATCATTCTGCTCTTTTTCTAATTCAGGTAGTTTTGACTAACGAGATCACTTTGACGTCAGCTCAGCATTAATGGCGAACATATTGTTTCCAAACATGCTTCGAGCCCAGTTTATATACTTTGAGTTAGATGCAGGCAGGTTTTCGGTGTTATATTGGAACTGTTTCGGGATCCTCTAGAACTTAAACTAGAAATACTTTTACATTTTTTTCTCAATTGCTGCCTTTTATGTGTTCTTAACTGAACTTATTCAAATTTGGATATTGCAAAATGTAACATGAGTACAACCAAAAGTGGGCTATTATCTGACCCGGACTATATCATGCCTGTTGTGGTTTTACAGACTTCTTATATAGAGTTCCCTTCCAGGAAGGAATCGGCAGTTGTACAATATTATAGATGTAGTTGAAGCATATGCATACCAGACAGCCCTCTCGACTTTCTGATACACACAAGGTCTTCCAGACAAATTACTATGTTTTAGGCATAGTTGGGACAGTGCAGTTTGCTGACAGGACGAAGAAGTTTTCATACAATCCTTTTACAATGTCACAGACCGCATACAAAGTGACACTGATTTAGAAGGAAAAACTGACGCGTCAATAGTTTAAGTTCGAAGCATCTGGTTGAACGACAGTTTATGTAGCAAGACTCAATTAGGGCATTCACAACGGTCATAAATATATCTGAGTTAACGTTTATGAAAACCTATTTACACAGTCTTCTAGTATAATCTAGGCTTGGTGCGATATAACTAACCCGATTTGTATCACAGCAAATCTAAGTTAGCTGTACCTAGATTTAAAGAACGCTACCGTTCCCAACTAAACGTCGGATGACCTATAGAAAGCAAAAGAAAGCTATTCATGGAAATTACCCTATCCACAACCAAACGTTTGTTCACCTGTTCGACAGAGCATACTCTCATAGCACCAACCTCTCTTTGGTCCAATCCTATTGCAGCAGCTGGGTTCCTGGGACTCCCATTAAAAGTTTTTGATGGCAATTCTGATTAGGAGTAGTGCCGACTAGACACGGCGATGCATTTTTACAACAAGAGCCCCATCCACTCTTCTGTATGGCTCTGAGCTATAAGGTACCGCTATAAACTTATAACATCTGTACAGCGAAAGAAAACTCTAAGAGTAGCCTTCACTTATCGAACCATAACAGGTAACCAACCACAACGATGAAGACACGCTCGCCAAAAATTCTGCAAGGAAGACTTTGGAACGAGCACTGGAAAACTTACTTTAAGGCTTGTATCGCAAAAAACTTTGGCTAAGTTAACCACTTTGTTGCCCAAATGCACTTTAGGAACGGGTTATGCGAAAAGGAATTGTATAGAAAAGCGGAAGATCCGAAGTACGTGTATGGAAACGCAGACGAAACAGCACTCAGGGCAACAAACTGGAAGCTGGGCGGAGGTACAATGCAAGGCTTGTAAAAAATTATAAATGTGGAACGCCACACTGAAGAAATACGAAAGCGCTACCGGTGAGCAAGTATGAGTGAGTAGTTTAGCCCACGGATACATGGTTGGCGCTACCGTATCAGCTATGGTGTATTAGGCATTTTTGCTTGAACACCTGAAATAAAAAAAAAAAATTTTAAATGCGACTTTTAGTTTTGCCAAAAAGTTGAAGGCAACCCGCCCTTTAATGCCGACTCCGAGCTTCTCCTACCAAAGCAGATAAGGTTTTACTTGACAGTGCCGAGAACCGACCGCATTTTGAAAAGCATTTTAGTTTTTTATGTAAACTGTCGTGTTACTTTTCGAAATCATCTCAAGCCATATCGGAATTATTGCAGAATAATTTCGAGATAATAACTAGCTTAACTGGTTATTATCTGGGACGAATTTAACTAAATTTTCATGAATAATTTATTAATTTTTCTGATAACACTCATCACTGCTTGGTAAGTGTGTAGAACTTACGAGCTTGTTGTTGTTGCAATGCGCATGTGCGTCAATGCGATAGTTAAGTGTGTGTGTGTCGTTATATTTTGTGAAACACGTACAAAACTTTGTAGACTACAAACAAAATATTAAAATTTAATAAAAATGCGGGTAGCTTAGTAATTCAAACCAAATGCAATTTCAGGGGCACCACTGCGTATACGCAACTATTCAGGTATGACAAAACATCTAAGCCCATACCAAGGAATTTCTAAGAATTTTATTATTTGTGCCAACAACTTTGAAAAAAGGTGCAAGTTGTAGTTTATTTCGTTTTTTGGAGACTTCTACCAACTGCTGTTTCTCTTACGTTCAAACACCCCACCCCCAACGTTGCGCTCGCGCCAACTACACAAAACCGCCACGACTTGGCAAAAAGTAAGCACAAACACAGAAAATTATTGTAGAAAAAATAAAAATGGTAAACCATTCTATGTAAAGGTATGCATAGTTGACATGCGATTTGTAGAAATTTTCTAGCAAAGTCCTTCTTTTCACTTTTTGCACCTCAATATTTACAATTTTTATTTAATTTCCACGCATTTTCAATTGCAAGTTCGCTTTACACAACTATCGCGAATACTGACAAGTATAAATTCACGAATATTAGGCAAAATACATTCGATGCAGCTTCCCTTTTTACAAGCCTTTGCTTGCTTTGTTATTTTTGTTGTTACCTATGCATACGCTTATCACACCCAATGAGCGCAACAACGTCAGCAGCATCCGTTTTGGTGTTTTAGTTATTTTTTTTTTCTCTAAAAAATGTTCATGTTTTCTAAGTTATTTGCTTCCCTTGTAAGCATTTATGTTCTTTATTATTTCACTTCACTTGCACAACTTTTTCATTTTAGCTGCATAATTTTTTAGCATTTTATGCAGACTTTTTCCGCTGCGACACAATTCGTACACAATGAAAATTTTTGCTTCAATCTTTTTCCTCTTCAATTACTTTTATGCTAAATTTTCCACTTTTTTTCTTATTTTTTTGTTCTTCTAATTTCAATCCGTCACTATCCGCGCCACAAACAGCATTAGCAAAGCGGTCGCGTACGTCTGCCACACACTTCTGTCTGCATTGAGCTGGGAAATTTTATAGTTTAGCCTTCCAAATTCAGTCAGTTCCTCTTTCAAATGCTCCAATTTTGCTCAACTGTGTTACTTCTGCAGACTCCAGCATGTTTCTCAGCATATCAGTTACTTTGTGTATGAATTAGGCACTCGCACACAGCCTCTTTACAAGTACCAATTCTCTCTCTCACTCTCTCTCTCGCTCTCTCTCTCGTCTTTAATTTTCATATTCATTTTTTCACGTTACCTACATAGCGCATTTGTTAAGACCATTTGCTAGCATCTCGTCTAACCGACTTCTCCATATGACCATTTTCTCAACAGCTTTTGTTTTTATCTTCTGTATTTGTGTTTGTGTTTCGAGTGCGTCGCACCCAAAATTTGCACACACACAGCCACAGAAAACACCATAGCGCTTTCCATATACAAGCATTATATATGTGAATAGCAATGTATTTGTAAAGCCACTTGCTTGCTTTCTTGCTGTTTTACTCTACTGTCAAATAAATCATTATTCCTAACTGGTTGGCAACCCTTTTCTACCTCAACTGAGAAAACTTTGCAGCGAAGCTCTTCGCCAGCAGCATTGATGCTGACAACTGACCCGGTTTCAAATATATTTTTGGCGGAGCAAGAAATTTTTTAAACATAGTTGCCACTAGAGTTGGCATATATTGTTTTGGTTCAGCTTTTTATTGTCAAATTCCAATAAGTTCAAAATGTGAATTTTGATTTCTTGAAGAAGTTTTCAAAAAGCTTTAGAAATGTCATGTCGGTCAAAAACATATGTATATGTTTAATGAACACAAAGCGACTTACTAGCATTGGTCCTAAGTATATCTGTAAGTACCAAAAGAAACAAAATAAGTCCACCAGAAGGTAACCCGAGATAAGCAGAACGCCGAAATGAGTAAGGTTCCCGCGGCTATCAGGCTGGTGCCAGAATATGGTGGCTTGCGACTACAAAAGTAATGACGACTAATTAAACTAATCCAAGTTTGTCTGTATGTCTGAAGCTTCCAAAAATCGCAAAGAGCTTTTTTCGTAAATACTCAAAAGATATCTGCTGTTGCTGGTTTAAGTGCAAAAAACCTTCTTCTAAAGGTTTTTGTAGTTCTGCAGTTATAGCAGTCCTTTGCTGTTATAATTCCATTACATTAGCTGACTAGGCTAAATTCCTAGAGTACACCGATGCGTTTCGAACTCCGTCTGGCCTACGAAAAGGAGAACAATCGTTTCGTATGATTACCAGTGTTCATGTGTGACATTTCGCCCTTGGGGATTCTCAAATCAGTGATCTCATTCGGATGGCTGCTAGCTCAGCATGAAACCGCAAGTGGCTCCTGAGATCCAACAAATTCTCTACTGCCGTTGGCAAATCATGGTCCACAGTCGAATCCTTGTCAAATCGGTCAAAGCGTAATAACACCACCTTCGGAGACAAAGTTAAAGGTCATTGCAGAGTCAACCACTACACAAGAGAGGGCGAAACTTCGGGGCTAAGCATACACAAATACCAGGTCTCAAGCCAACAGAAATAATAACTTTCCTAAGAGATATCGGCATGGATGAGGTGTTGTGAATGAAATGAGGGCACCATAGACTTTCAGTCGCTGTGCTATCCTCAACAACATATCTATCTATCTATAAGATTGGTTCAAGCAACTCAGAAATAAGTTGATAATATTGCTCAGAGCTCACAGCCCAGACATGCTGGGGTAGTTGAAAATACGTGATTGACATTATTGTTCTGTGAAATTATTTCACGGTTTTAATTCTACCATTTGTTACAACCAAGCGAACCACGTCTCTTACAGAAATCTTTCCGTTAATCTTCTACCAAAAAAGTTTGTTCAGGATCTTACTGTTCCCTATAAGGTTTCTTGCATCACAACTTGCTAGTCCTGAAGCACTCTTTAAAAAAATATACGAGTAAGTGATTAGAGGTGAAGAGGTATTGGCCAAAATCACCATAGTCCCGTTCGGTGTTAAGGGTTAGTATCAGAAACTAGAGCAAGAAAAGATCCACCCAGAACTCGATGATAGCTGCGAAGTGGCGGTATTTTCGAGTCAGACAATAACCTCCACACCTAAAAACCTTGGTATGCTAACACCTTACAGCTAAGAAATAGATTTTTCAGACATTCAATACCAATACAAAAAACATATAAAGTGACGTAAAATAATTCTAATCCGTTGTCTAAAAAATCCTACTATAAAGCTTACCAGACAATTTCAAGTTCGTAAACTAAAAGAAACAATTTTAGAATATCTGCTTTTCGCTATTCGATATGGTTTGAATATTTTGTAAAACAAATATTCATCTACAATAATTGCTTATTGAAAGTAACCCTCTGAATGTTCAAAAGCCAGGCCATAACACTAACCTTCAATCAAGTCTCAACCCATTTGAACGACCAAGACCGTAACGCACAATAAAATAATACAAACAAAAATAAATGAAAACATTCCTTCCCTTGAAAATCACAACACCATTAGGATATTTAACACATCCCCCTTCATATAGTTAACAGTCACACAACCAACCCCAACAAAAAAAAATTTTTATCGACATCTTTTATTAGTACAATGCAAGAGGTGTGCGGACGTTCTGCTACTGAATTGCTATTACTTTTCCGTTGCCTACTGTGTGCTATGCTTCTTCTACATATTGAGGAATGTATGAATTCTTGAACTCTGCAAGACGACGCAGCCTGCGATGGTCCACTCGCAGACAATTGACACAGTGACACATACTCGCTTGGCTTTATAGTGGCGATGGCGCCAATGGGAACAGCACGAGCTCACGAAGTTGCAGAAGCAGACAAACGAGCCTAAAAGCAATTGAGTATTCAGCTGCAGACGAGGCATATTTTTGGAGCAATTGTGTTCATGTACGAGCTTGTATGTAAGTAAAGGAATTCCGTTTCTTGTGGTGAGAATAGCAATATGAGCTCGTCCGCTGCGCAGCTCCTTCGTGAGCTCTATCGTAGCTGAGCGCTAAGTAAACACACACGCCTTTTTTACCAACGAACTGTATATGGGATGTCTGAGCGTAATTATGCTCTCTCCCAGCATCAAAATGAGCATCGAAAAAAAGTGGGCCAACTTCAGCTGGATTGTGGGGTGAGTGTGCTTACCAACTCTCCATTAATTAAGGTGATAAGTCTACAAACGTCACGCAGCATTGTTATCAGTGAAATAGTAATTAAAAGAGCACAGCATGCGAAGAGAGCGTGTTTGATATGCACGAACGTAGAAGCAAACGGCCTTAAAATATAGAGTAACAGCTGATATAAAGAAAAAGTGGGAAATTTTATGACGTAAGTACACTGAGAGAAGGCTTCGAAACATCGTCATAACTTCTGAATGATAAGATACTTATAATATAAATTGTATCAGGCATTAATAAGCATTTAACGCCAGGGATCGCGAATAAAACTTATTTCCCACCGCAAATAAAGTAACGCAGCTTGGCTCCTCTTTCTTAACATGGCTTCTATAGAAGATATGGCACGGCCCGATTTACTTTATCTCTGGCCCTATCCATCACATTTTTTTTTGGGTGATATCAACTTTTGATCCCATTCCCTTTGTGAAAGCGGTCTAATTTTTTGTTCACTGAAACTGGAGAAGTTCAAGCCGTGAATATCGTGGCCGACAATTAGCCTATAATAATGTCATATTCCGCGCGGTGAAAAACCCGTATAAGACACGAAATAAAAAATTACTCACAACATTTTTTTTTATTAATTTTTTAAAAATTTTTGACTGAATTCACCATTCTTATTCAATTATTTGAAAATACACAAGTACCTCGAGATAAAGCAAATTATACCCATATGTGCATTTAGGAATAGTATGTATTTCTGACGACTTTTTGTGTAACTTCTGCAGAAATAGAAATTCACTGACGTGATTTGCCACAAGTCCAAGATCAGTGTTGGACGAAATAAGATTTTTAGCCGCAATACTTGTTTTTTTTTTTGGGGTCGTTTCGGAATGGTTTTAGCAATAATTAAGTTTAAGACAATTTTGGGGTTGTTTCGGTGTCATTTTAGTACTTTTTAGGGAATGACCCTGAAAAAGACTCGAAATTATTGCAAAATAATTGCGAAATGGTCCTAAAACTTTCCACAAAATTATTCCAAATGACCCTGAAAAATCAAATAACTAATGCCCAAAGAAGGCCAAACAAAAGCCTAATTTTTCCCAGCAATGATTCAAAACTCGAGTCAAATCTCTTCAGTGAATATCAAATAATGGAAATTGTACTGCACTCCTTCTTTAGTCGCAGAAATCTAGTGAGATCATGTAACATAAGACTTTAGAACCAGTTACGAATACAAATAGTGTGACAGAAAATGTTGCAACTAACCAACTCAACCCATCATGTTTGATTGATACCAAGTAGATGGTTGACAAGGGATTTTAAACTAATGTGCATGAAAAGACATTCGATAGCAAATTGCCAGTCAATGGAATAAATTTAAATGTTGACTAGTAGCCCTTGATTTTTTTTGTTCTAACACAAAACAACTTTGAAAAGCAATATACGAGGTGTGTTCAAAAAGTATCGCGAATTTTGTGTTTTTTCAAAAATTATTTATTTATTCATGAATATCTATTTTGTCCCCTTCAAAGTAATCCCCATGAGATATTATACACTTGTGCCAACGGTTTTTCCAATCTTCGAAGCACTTCAAAAAATCATTTTTTTGTGTCTTGTTCAGCTCCTCCTTCGTGCGGTCTTTATCTCGTCAAGAGAAGCGTAACGTCGTCCTTTCATGGGCCTCTTCAGTTTAGGGAACAAGAAAAAGTCACAGGGGGCCAGATCTGGGGAATACGGTGGCTGCGGCATCATTAGTGTGTTGTTTTTGGCCAAAAAGTCGCGCACAAGCAACGATGCGTGAGCAGGGGCGTTATCGTGGTGCAAAAGCCAATTTTTGTTCTTCCACAAATCCGGGCGTTTCTGGCGGATTGCTTCGCGCAAATTGCGCATAACTTGCAGGTAATATTCCTTATTGACCGTTCTTCCCTGTGGCAAGAACTCATGATGCACCACGCCCCTGCAATCGAAGAAAACTGTCAGCAAAACTTTCACATTCGACCGAACTTGGCGCGCTTTTTTCGGTCTTGGTTCGTGCGGCAGCTTCCATTGAGATGATTGAGCTTTGGTTTCCACGTCATAACCATAAACCCACGATTCGTCACCAGTTATGACCTTCTGGAGCAAATTTGGGTCGTCGCGGACAGAGTTTAACATCTCATTAGCAATGTTCATGCGATGCTGTTTTTGGTCACAATTGAGCAATTTTGGTAAAAAAATAGGTAAAAATCGAAGACGATCCAAAACACGTGCAAGCAAAGTAGCTGTCAACAATTAACTGAACATTCAAAATGGCCGAGCTTGTCGGCATAAGTGAGAGACATGAGTACCAACATAACGCCACAAAAAATTCGAAATTCGAGTATATGTAACCAGCGAAAATTCAAAATTCGCGATACTTTTTGAACACACCTCGTCGTCAATTACAAACTATTCCACCCAAACTATGACGATTTTGAATGCGAATAACTCTTAAATCTTTAGACAAATGAAAACATTATTTGAGTCGTTATTTATAGAGAGTTTAATTTTCTACATAAATATCTAAAATTCGTTGGATAACATTTATTTTTGAGATAGCTACACTACTTAGGTGGTTTATAAATAGGCCAACTTTTGACCTTGAATATCTTTGTAATGGTCACATTAATGATTAATGGAAAAGTATGTAACAACTTTAAGTAAAGCGTATACTTTTCTGCAAACATTGAGAACGAAAATGGGAACATGAAAAACTGCTATGAGGATGTCCTTTCTATTAATATTAAAAACCTCTATTAGGTCAGTTAACTAAATATTTAACTAGGAATTTGATTTTCCTTGTACTAATGGAAAAAAGAAAAAATTCCTTGGCGAACTTTATCTTATCCAAATTGGATGCTTTGCCGGCTCGAGGTCAATAAGTAAAACAAAGGGGATTATAAATTTTGTTTTTCGATATATTTCATTACACTTCAGTAACCATCCTCAAAGAAACAAAAAAAAATAATAATAATATATAATATATAATAATATTAAGATCCAGTACTATAAAATTTACACTTCAAGATATATTCAGTAAAAAACATTGTCATTTGACGTGTCAGAAACCTTCTTTTTTCTAAAAACCATTAAAGCGGATATTTGATGTTATGACCGTACATAGCACATGCAGGGCGTGTATTTTGTGTGATTGCATTGAGTCTGGATAGGTTAATATAAAGCTAAAAGTTGAACTAGAGTGACTCTACTTTCCCTAGGGAGGACGCCCTCTTCTTCAGCTATTTCAGATGGTTGGATATCAAACAACAGGGGGGTTTTACAGGTCTTTTTAATGAGGTGTTGCCAATGAGGATAATTTTATAAATTTTTCCCTATTTGAATTATTTTTTTTAATAAGTTGAGAGTTGTTAATATAAACAAAACATTGTAAATCAGTTTTATTTTGAAAACAATGTGACACATTTTTATGCAATTTTGGTCTAATTTGAGCTTTCTCTTTAGTGTTGTCAACTATCTGGAATTTAAAAATTTCAACTGTGGGTTAGAGCATATGTACTTGCAGGGGAGGTGAAAAAATTGAAATATGCCAAGCCGAAGATTTAAACACTATTTGCTCCCCTCGATTTTCACCTCAAAAAACAGCAAACTGAGCTAATACGCCTAGTTTCTAAATTAAAATTTAATGTGTCGTAGAACAGCTCCTAATATTGGTACCAACCGAAAGTTATTATAGATCATATTTTAACAAAAATAATTTTAGTCCAAATTTTATTGTATGAGTACAAACTATTGAAGTGTATCAGAATTTTTAGACTTTCTTCATGTTTTGTATACAAAAAACCGCGTTCGTAGTTTGGCGAAATGCGAAGTACTTTCGAAGTTGCACTCTTTCAAACTTGCAAAAAGCAGTCGATCTCGAGGATACGTGCTTTGTTGTTTTTTTACATTAGATTACATTTACTATCATTTTATAATTTTATATACTTTCAAATAAATAATTGTAAAACTTATAAACAAATATTTAAATATATAAAAATAAAAATTAAAACATTTCAACACACAAAAGTTACATCAATTTAAATTTACTCGGTAAAAATAGGCACGCGACATCCGCTTCCACAGAGCTGATGTTTAAAGGATACATTAGATACAACATAAAAAATAAACTATCAAAAGTTCAAATCGAAACACACAATTATGTACCATAAAATAACCTGAAATACATTTCTGACTTCTGACTGATATAAACAACAAATTCGTTTAAATTTTGTACATAGACTAAATAAAATGAATCGAGTACACCACATAACCATAGCCACTTTTTCATAAAAGTTATTATAAAATTAAGTAACTTTGTTTGAAGAGGTCCACTTTTTAAGCGGGTTGGTGTGAGGTCTTAGTACAGGCTACTTCGTGTTTGCCATATAAATTCCATAAACTCTGGCAACCATCAATGGGTAAAAAAATGAATAAACGATGAGTCGCGCTTGGATAAAAGTGTGCAATTTTGTGGATGGAGATCTACTTTTTCACCACACTGAAATTGCTTATCCGTGTAAATGTAGATAAACGTTAGGTCTAAGTGCTTGCATACTATTAGGCACCCTTTGTTTTCCATACTAATTTCATAAATATGCGTTGGTATTTACAAAAATTTGTGATTGTATGGGAAACAGAGCTTCGATCACTGCAAAGGAATTGAATTTAAATTTTTTTTCTTTTTTTTTTTTTTGTACGTACTACTATTTGTTATGGCTCATAGAAAGTAAACCAAATTATTTTAAATAAAATTCGACATGATAATCTTCATAAAAAAATATTAGCTTTTATGTGCTAATGAATATCTAGAAAAAATGAATTACATGGAAACTTCGAAAAATGCAAAGCAAAGCTCGCTCACCCAAGTATTATTTTGAAAACATATAAATTTACATTGAGTCGAAAAGTAAAAATATGTACATATATATTAGGGTGGGTCGATTTGTATGGCCGAAAGTTAACCGATATCGCGCCATCGATTTTTCGATAGGTCTTGGGCTCAGGAAAAAAAGTTCCACTACCCATACCCAAAAAAATAGTTTTCGAGTCTGCGAAATTTAATTTTTTTGACTTTTTTCGACTTTGATTATTAAGGTTTTTTTCATGACCTACCAAAAAAATTTTCATTTGATTTTAAAATTTTCATGTATACCCTGTCCGACCCAAAAATGTCCGCTAAAAACGTTGACGATAACAGTTTTTTTGAAAAACAAATTTTATTTTCGGGTTTTGGAAAACTCCATTTTTCGACCAAAACAAGTCCCAAAACTCGAAAATAACATTTGTTTTTAAAAAACCGTTATCGCCAAGGTTTTAAGTGCATAATTTTAAGTGGGACAGGAAATATGAGACAAATTCGTTTTCATCGAAAACATTTTTGCATGTACGAGTATGCTGAAAAAACTCATAAAAAAGGGTAAATTTTTTGACCAAAACACTCCCCAAAACCCAAAAAGTATTTTTTTTTTTTTTCAAAAAACTTATCGCCAACTTTTTAGCGGACATTTATGGGTCGGACAGGGTATACATGAAAGTTTTAAAATCAAATTTTTTTGGTAGGTCATGAAAAAAACCTTAAAAATCAAAGTCGAAAAAAGTCAAAAAAATTTAATTTCGCAGGCTCGAAAACTATTTTTTTGGTATGGGTAGTGGAACTTTTTTTTTCCTGAGCCCAAAAACTATCGAAAAATCGATGGCGCGATATCGGTTAATAAATCGACCCAGTCTAATATATATATTATTTTTTTGAATAGTTTAAGAACGATTTAGATACGCTACTCACGAGAAACATGTGCGAAACAAATAATCGCCAAAGCTGTATGTATTACCTGCAAAGCTCTACGAAGTGACTTTACCAGAAAGCACAAAATTACGAGCAATTTTGTGCATTTATCAACATTAGACTTGTCTTTTTTTGTGTGGAAAAATACAGAATTATGAGTAAAAATTCTCGCATGGAAAGTCGCAAGATTTAGTATATCTGTACATATCGACCCCTTTGCGCAAAATTATAGTAGGCGACAAAAAGCAAATTTTACAGGAGAGCATTTTGTTTTATTTTATATCACTTTTTGTTGATTTATTGATATAAAATTGAGTACGCGGTTAGATAGTTAGTTAATATACTGAACCTCTTAAAATCACAAAATTCTACCTTACGATAATTTCGCTCCCAATGTTTTATGAGTGTATTTGAATAAATGTCCCTTACGATTATTAAAAAAAACATATTTATATAACAAATCCAAGTGCTTTATTCCATAATTTTGTAATATTATTGGCGAGATCGCGGTAGTATAGGAAGTAGTGTATTCGCCTTCCATACCATAGTTTCCAACTTCTATTTCCGGCAGATAACATCAAAAGTAAAAATACATTGAATTCGAGTGAGATTTGTGTAAGAAGAGTATGATCTGCCTATCAGGTGATTGGTATCGTGAGTGGACAGCTGGATGCTTGGCATAAAGCTATCAATCTTGATAGGTAAGAGTTTGACCTATTACAATAACTAGATGGAATTTGGATCAGAGTGACTCTTGTGAATGAATATTGGTGAGGGTCAGCCTGTGCAGCTTTAGTTCCGTTGTTATGAGGTGTCAGATCTTATCGTAGCGCTTACGGAAATGTCTGCCTCAAGAAAGAGTCTATTAAAATGATGCGGTTTGAAGCAATTTAACAGTATGCCCTTTTACATTAATAATTTTTGACCCGCTGTGTTAATGATGTTTCGGTGACATACCGTAGCAGTCCTTAGTGCGGTGTTCTGGTATCTCTTCTAGTGTATGTCTCCTAGCACTGGCTATGGTATCGGCCGAAGTTTAAGTGTTGACAATATGAGTTTCCGTGAGGCAAAAAAAACCGGAAAGAGTCGGGGGATAACTATTAATTCTGGAGCACTGCTCAAAGAGGAAAGACCCTTTAGGGTCGAAGACGTAGCCTCAAAATGTAGTAATTAAACAGAAGCGAGGATAGGGCACCACCCAGTTGCACCCCTTGACGACACCACTTAATGCTTCTCAGTTAGTTGGTAAACCAGCGTTTGAGCAAGGAAGGGAGAGAATAGTATTCATATCCGAAGCCATCTGCGCATGATTGACTGTGTCCTACTCCTGTGAAAGGTCTAACAAAAATAGCAATTTTACATTAACAAATCAATGGTCGGGCAAAGCAAAGTCTGTCCAGGTTTATAGTTCACAAAAATAAGACTTTTTAAAGTGAATATGTAACAGCGGCTCTTCTCTGCATATGTTAGAAACACACAAGGGACAATTTACATTAGAGCTAACTGTTCACCATTGTTTTTATTTATATATTTTTTATTTTGTAGCTTTGTTAGTTGAATTACGTAGCAAAATACCTTAAGTTTGATACCTATAAAAGCATATTTTACTTTTCTAGTTTCAAAAAGATGGCAACCTTGTAAACCATCTTGAGTGGCAGCATATTACTCTGTGCAACGATTTTCATCCAAATCGGTTCTGCTGTTCCCGCAATAGTGGTGGATGTAAAAATATATATGTAAAAAAACGTATATACAAATATACGAAACAGAATAGCTCGTTAAAAGATAATGCAAAATAGAATCCGGTAGCGATGGCAGCATTAAGTTCGCAATCCCCTTCACATTCTACTTTAAGATGGAGCAGAAAATAGTACATCAAATTACTTACTAGCTATATTCCAAATATTTTTATATGGGCGATACAATAATTTCGCGCTCAAGAAACAAGTTAGTTGTCCTTTAAGACAAAAAAGAAACCCAATTTTTGGCACAACCATACGGAATTCAGCTATAATATTTGACCAGGTAATGCGGACTTACGTTAGAAGATCTTGATGGCAATTTAGAGTGATCTTGCCCATTAGGCAGGGCGAAGCACTGTTAACAACAACAACCAGGTAATGCGCTGCCGGATGTAGAAAAAATTGCATCAAAGACTAAATTTCGAAAAAATGTCCGTTACGATAATATCGCGCAAACGGGTCGATATAATAAAATTGTAACAGGTCGATGTTTGTGCATTTTAAGCACTCAAGAAAAATTTATATGAGGGTTCATTATTGGTTTAATAGAATCCAAAGCAACATTTTCTTGTCTGTATGTCTGTTTGTTTGCGCAAGTATCAAACTAAAACTGTAGAATAGCATTGAATGCAAAATTTCCCCATTGCATTAATATACGTCTCACATAAATTTTAAATATCTCCTATTTCCACAACACAAAAAATTTTGGAGTCATCAACCAGTACGTGGACCATGGTTACCCAGAACCTTATGGAGATCAAACTAAAGGTGCCAATGAGTGCTGCAATAAGAGATATGATTAAGTTCCAAATCTCAACCGATAACACCGCAACACGAGCATATGTATATCAAAACAAATTATTTACTTGCCTCATAGCTTTCCTTATTTATATCCATATTTCATACATTCCAATGCACCCACCTTTCTTATTCAAAAAATCCGTTCCATGTGGTCACTCTAATATACATACATATCTATTCTTACGCATTCAAGAGTGGCAACACTATTGAAGTGATTCACGTGCCAAGCTTTATTACGCTATGTTGCATGGAAGCTTTATCTACTATTTTAATGCTACTTGCCACACTCATTGCACGCTGCTGCTTAAATTGTTGTTACCCGCTGTTGTCATAGTGAAATATTATTACTTTTTGTTGTTGTTGTTCGGAGTACGTTGTAATTGTTTCATGTCAACACAAGTGTTTTTGGAGTGCGTGTGTTCTGCATAACTACGTATGTAGGGAAGAAGCTGCATCAGGAGCACCAGCAACAAACAACCAACAATCAAAAGAGACAATGACAGTCTCAGAAAGATCATCTAGGTATGTATGTGTGACAACACCTGTCAACCAATATAATAACACACATACCAACAAGGCTAGAATGCCCCCGGTTGACAACGCAACAGGAACAACAACAACAAAATATGTCCACTTAACAGGCGTATATATATATACTCGTATATGTCTTGTTATATCCCTGCAGGAAAGTAACCTAATTCAAGTTAATAACAAGCTGGGTGACAATAAACCAGACTCGAATACATACATTAATATTTGTGATTGTGTTGCCATGAGAGTTTCCACCAAGGAAGAGGTGGTTAGTAATGGTTGATAGGATATTTCGGCCTAATAGGAACTTATGGTACAAGTTACCTACACATTTAGCTGCGGGAATGAGAAACTTGGACATCGCAAATTAGAAATAGCTGCTAGGTTGCTAGTTCCCTTGGCAGCGGAGATAGCATGGAGACACTGCCTGGGTGTAAGGCTATCTGGCGCTTCGCTTTTCTAATTGTCTTTCAACCTCTGGGGTGGTGATATCTGTTTTTGCGTTTGGGAGCCTGCCCGATGGCTTGTTATTCCACTCTGTTCCTCCAAGAATATTGTACGAATATCCGGAAGTCTCCAGAGGGTACACTGGAAGGGTGGTGCACCATTGGGCATTAGTTACAGTGACAGGCACATGTTGGTTTCTGCTACTCGTTGAGAATGTATTAAAGATAGGCGGCATTTGTTTGATGGGCGGCCGCCAATCCCGTGGTTCGCGATTTTGTTCAACACCTGGCCGAAAAAAGAGAGTAAGATGCAGTCCAGCTGTAAGCAGCTGCTGCAAGAATAACAATTTTAGATCAGATGGTCATGAAATAACCGACTTGAAGTTCACTACCTTCTGTAAGTTTGTTCAGTGGCGTTTTTTAAATTTTACTAGGGGGCGTGTATACCCTTGTATATATGAAATAAACGAAAAAAAAACTCTTGCCTCAACGCAGAGCTCACGCCCTTCAAAATCGTAGTAATATATTCACCATAGATTTAACTTCTGAATACTACTGCCTAATTTAAGGCGTTTAGGAATATTTTGTAGGTCTTTAAACTACCTTATTTACCGTAATTCCGGCAGAAAATCAAATTTTCGTTTATTATAAGTTTAACAAAAATTTATAGGTCAGAAAAGCCACAAATTAATTAAATTATTGGTAAACAAAATAAACACAACCGAAGAGCACATTCGGAGCGTTAAATATGTACACACAAAATAATATCCACCACGAGCAAGCTAGATGTCGCCAGATGGCGGTGGTTAAACAAGGTTATCGTAAAATGAATAGAAATATGACTTTAGCTGAGGTAAAACCAGCATTCTCATATCTTAATGGTTAGCAGAGCGTGCTAAAACTTCTCTTATGAGAAAAGATTGGACGGTTGTTTTTAAGTTTTCCTTGTTTATTCTAATTAAAACTTTTGATAACTAATTAAAAAATAAAAAACATAATAAATCTTGACCTACCTTATAGCCTTGAATATGTATTTAAAAAAATGCTGAGCTTCCTTACCAATTTTTGCGTGCTGCTTCTAATTTTTCCTACAAATTGGCATGACCTACAGTTTTTTGCCGACTCCGAACTGCATCTGCAAAGCAAATGAATATTTGCCAAGAAACCTTCCATTGCAGAAATACACTCGGAAGTTAATAATATCGAGGGGCGAAGTCGTTTTGAAAAAACTTTTCAAACCACTTTTGATGTTATCTATTTGTCCCAGGACTCGAATTTTGGACCTTCGGTGTGGTCGGCCAGCAACACTGGCCGCAAAAACTACTAACTAATTGAATTGTTGCCATTTAAAACTCATTTTTTTATATTCTCTTAAGGGATGCTTATATCCGCATTCACTAGCATAACCAGCAGTTACAAGAATGCTTTCATATTTTAATTTCATGTTCTGAATACGAAACCTGAGTGTGTGTGTATGTGGACACCCATGTTATATTAAATTGCATGCAATTTATTGCCAACGGCAATGCCTTTTTATGAAAATATTCGCAGATACGTATATCAACCTACGCCTGAAAAATAATGAAAACATATCCAAATAACTCGTTCAATGTATAGCTTTTCCTGGAAAAACATATCCCTAAGCAATCATATCTTATTTATAGATTATACATATAAACGTTGCCCCGATAAACGTAAACAGAGACACCTTTCTCTTTTTCTTGAAATTTCGACAGCTACATATTAAGGGACAAACATCGAAAGTGATTAGTATACTAGAATAACAGCAGAACTACTAGGGCTAACAATCTGTTGGAAGGTAGATTGCTTCTAGATGACTTAAAAGTTTTCAATTTTGTGGGCTGTGTTGGCGGAAAGACAAGCATTATTCGCGGCGCTTAAACAACCTTTTGATAAAGTTCCCCTGAAGTAGGCGCAGAAATCCTTTGGCGATAGGACTATATCATATAGATTTTAGCGTTAGATCTGTTCATTTAAAACAGCATGCTGTGAGATTTCATACGACTCTATACAGCGGCATGAAAATATTTTCGTGCTATAAAATATATCCTTAACTTTAAGTTGGACATCTAGCAATATATCGGTGAGAGCTGCATTCAGTTCTATAAAGCAGCTTTTGCGTGATGCTCGAACAAACATACAGACAGACAAACAAAAAATCTAAAAACTGTTATATCAGGTTCTTGAAGAGCTCGGACTGTTACAATTTAAATGTGTGTAAAGAAAATACTTTTAAAATTAGAATTGCAATATTTTTATAGGCCCTATCGCCAGCCTGAAGCGACACCACTTAAGTGTTCTCTCTCTCTCTCTCTGTCTTTCTCTCTTTCCGCATGCCCAAGGGCTCGACAAGGTGTGTTGACTGAAAATATTACGAAATCAACCTTTGAAATCCAAATCAACATCAATAAAATAATCATTGAAATTTGATTGCACAAATGTTTAAAAAATAAATGCTAGGGTGGGGTTCAGCGGAAGTTAAGTAATTGCCAAAAGAAAGCAAATAGGAAAATATTTCCAAATCAGCAAAAATAAATAGGTTTGTTATTTGTGTAAACTTTGATCTTTGGTTGAGTATGCGTCGCTATGTATAACTGTGCAAATTTCTGTGAAACATACACTTGTGAAAACCAATTTTGATATTTAACTGTGAAGGTGATAAAGGGAGGCGAATCCAGGAATCTTTTATTTAAATCATGCTTGAAAGTAGGTTTGGCTGTGAATCTGTTTTGCCTTATTGGCACATTATCTAATGCGCATGATTTTCTTCGATTAAATTTAGTGCCCTGAACAGGTACCATGTGTCTGTTTACACTGGAAGGAGGATGGAAACAGAGCAGCTAATGGCTGTGACCAGTATTAGCGTCGCTCTTGGGACTACACCAACACTAATTCTCAATATGTATGTACCTAGCTGACGTTTTTAACACAATTTCCACAGCCTGGCTGATATTAGGCTAGCGAGGTATGTACTCGTGAATCATGGGACTTTCTTAACAGCTTCAACTTCAACTCTAGCAAGACTGATAACTGTGCTACCGCTCGTGATGGCTCAAAAAGGGCTATACTGATGTTGAGTGTCCTTTGTCAGACACCAAACCGGTAAAAGCACTTTACGGGAGCTGCCCGACTGTCGTGGCTCCGATTTCGGTATCTACAGAAACGGGGTCGATGTGGATTTAAGTAACCTCTTACGACCGGCATACACCTTAAGTCGCGGGGGAATATAATAATATATATATATATATATGGCTATATGTATCAAGATCATTGCTAAGCAGCGGTTCACTAGCATTGCGCTTAGCTTATGTGCTTTCACAGCTGGCCACATAAAAGCCTTTGGGTACAGTAACTTAGCTGCCAAATAAATCATTCTGACGAGGTTCGCATAGCCTTGTGCGTTTAATGTGGAAACGGTTTTTGGAAAAAGTGGGGTCTATGGCCCCATGATATGTAAGAATCCAGCAATCAATATTTTTATCTTTGCTACAGTGAAGCACTGGGAAGATAGCAAAGTCGCTCAGAAGGTTGACATATCCGTGTCCATAGAATAATCTGAAATGGTATATGGAACAGGAGAGGTGATCTTTGCTGCACTCGAGGCCATATCCGTATATATGCTGCTCCCGAAATAACCCGGGTAGAAAAAGTGATTAATTTTGTCTAGGGCCTGTCTAGGTTTTCCCTTTTTAAATCATGTTAGTGAAAAGGAAGGAATAAGCAGGTCCTAGCCAGTTTGTTAATACTTTTAAAGACCGGCCCTGTTTAGGTTTTCCAAGGCAATGCTATTATAAAAAAAATCATTGCCTTTGAGACAGCATTGAACTCAGGCATCTACAGCACCCTGCTAGATTTCCCGATAAAGGCGCAACCTGATAAACACTAGGCAGGCCCCTAATAGGATATACGATAAATTTAATAATAATAATAAATTTATTAATAATAATTTATCTGACACCATAGGTATAACAACAAGTAATTGAGGGCAGAGTAGACCGTTGGAAATTTCCTCCATAGTTAAAGTTTAAGAAAGTACTAAATTTATGTTTGTCTGCAAATAAAATATATTACAAGAAAAATTTAAATCCTATTACCTTTTGCTACACACACATAATTTTTATTTTATTTTTTCATTTAAATAAATGTGAGTGTGTGCACGTGAGTGCCTGTTAATGCGCTAAATTAAATGAAGAAATAAAAAAATGTTGCGCGAAAATAAAGAAATTCACGTAAAAGTAACTTCAGATTTACAATATTTAATTTCGCTTGCTTTAGCGGCGCTCGTACACGTACCCCTTACCTACTCTACTTATTTTTCATTACAACGCGCTGCAAAACAAGGCAATAAAAGCAGTCCTACAGCAATATAAAGCATTAAAAAAATGTCACAAATGTACAACAACAACAAAACGAATAAATGACGTATAAAATCAAAATGAAATGTAAACTTCGAGATGTACAAATGCCACGTTTGCAACGTTTCCAGTGAACTGATCAAATCAGAGCATGGTGCGCGCTGGTATTGACATGCACGTCACAGCGATTTTGGTGAGCCACGAGCTCCACGGTGGCCGACTTGCCTGTTGGGAAAAAAGCATACAAAAAATGGATGATGTGACGCACAGTGTATTTATTTAGAGTTGCAAGTGCAAAAATATAAAGTTCTTTATAGGATAACCAATATTTGGTTAAAACAAATTCGTTATACCCATTTCGAACGTTTAACAATTGTAAATGCTTAGATTGGATAGGTTAGTAGCGCTTTCTTACAAAAACAAGCTCATTTGGGATATTCAAAGCAACCTGTTCCAATTTACTGCTATCCCAAGCTTACAAAATCGGCGTACCTAACCATTATATATTTGATTCATGCCAGCTAAGAGCCTACATGTGAGACCATGTTATCTTACCTCGCGTTCGAAATTGTTTAAAGCGCACACATCCAAGACAAAAGCTCTCTCTGCACAGTGAGTTAATATTGAACTTTCTAACTCCATAAAAGAAGTAACCATAAAAATACTAAGTAATTGCTCTCATTAAATAAATAATCAGCTTAACTTTTATTAATTTTTCCCTCATAACCCTCCCACTCGAGGGGGCTCTTGCCTTCGAATTGACGTCATGAGAAAGGCTTGAATCCATATAAGTCGTTTGCCGTATTTCATATTAAAACCTGCAGGTTAGGGGTTTAGAATATGCCCGAGCAAGGCGTACCGGTCATAAGAGGCGACTAATATGCACAAAGGTAATGGCGTGCAACTCGATGGTTGATCTACGGATATGATGCCTCTCACCTCTCATTACCCATCTTATCCTTCCTTACGGAAGGAGGGGTGACATGACCTAGAAGGTTTCACTGGTCATAAATCGCTACCACGACAGTAGGGCAGTACCGCAAGGGAGTACCGGAGCGTACCGGGTTCAAATCCGGCCAAGGACTGTTAATTCGAAAACACTTCCCAAAACCTTCGGGGAGTGTTTTTGTCGTTACCACAACAACAACAATAACAGCCATATTTTAGATAAAGCAAAGCGAAATATAATTCGGAGAGGTGATTAGAATAATCAGACCCCATGTTTTTTTCTCTTTCCTCACAGTGCAGAGCTTTCACAAGAAGATGCTTGCTGCTTAAGACTCCTCTTCCTCTCTGCAGCTTCTGCAAAGTCATTGAGGGGAGTACCAAACTTTTCAACGTGTTTGAAAATACAATACAATACATATCTCACGAGAGAAGACCCACCAGCAACGAGAGTATAATCCTGCTTAGTGTAGGTAAATCTTCCGCGGTTATAGAATTTTCTTCTCATCATCTTCAATTCGATAAAAAAACACCAATAAATCTCATTTACATGAAATGTTTATGACACTTTTTGCATGAACATTTAATTTTTTTTTATACAAATAGAAGGGATTCTCTAACGCAGCGGAGTTAAAATACGCGTGACCGTTCTGGTTAAATTCTTTATTTCAACTAACTGTTAGAAAAATCGTACATAAGCAATTTAGTGAAATGCACTATTGGTTTCTAGAGTTGCATTAATTACACTGCGTTACAAAAACGAGCTTTAGTTCTGTCCTATGAACCAAATATACTTTTTCGGAAAGGGAAGAAAAAATAAAAATACACGTGTATCGGCGATTTTCATGTACACGTCAGAATAAATTTTTTTTTTCTGTTCTATGAACCAAATTTTTTTTTTTTTTGGAAAGGGGAGAAAAAATAAAAATACACGTGTATCGGCGATTTTCATGTACACGTCAGAATTTTTTTTTTTCCAGTGCTCCGTACGTGGTAGCCAAATTGTTTGTACAGCGTACTTTATTGTTGACCTTCCATCAGTAAACTTGCATAAATTTCTATAGCAATAGTCGCACACGACTAAAAAAAAAAACATTCTGACGTATACATGAAAATCGCCGATACACGTGTATTTTTTTCCCCCCCTTTCCGAAAAAGTATATTTGGGTCATAGGACAGAATGTGTGTAACGCGGTGTTAGGAGTTCAACACAAAAAAATGAAATTAATTTTGAATGAGCTGATATATAAAATTATCGTAGCATTTCGCAGTTAATTTCTACAATTTTTCAACCATGAGCTAAAACACGATTTTTTTGATTTTGGCCAAATTTGATAAATTGTATAAATTAACTGTGTCTTGCTATAATATTTTCTTATAGCTGATAATATTGGCTAAAGCTAGTTTTTTAAATGAGCTAAATATTGATTTATGAATATCGACCCTAAGCATTGGGCGGTAGTTCAAATTATAATATATTTCACATCCACTTTTCTCCAAAACTCTACATGGTGGCACATTTTTTCAGACATATTCGTTCGAACTCAGCGTGAAAATCCTTAAGGAAGCGTATAGTTCAGGGCAGTGTGATGAATGTCTAAAATACGAATAAATTATTTAATTTAGTTACAGTTTTCAAATTTTTTTTAAAAATTGCCCTTCTTAAAGACAACCGTCAGTAGTAGAAACTGTATATACCAATGAAGCCAAAAAAAATCTTTTCAAAAACTTTTATTATAAAACTCGTCCTTTCACTGAACATCATAAGGGTTAAAGCGAGATATTTCGCGAAAACGCGCAGGCGCGATTTTACTTCAGACGGATTTTGGTACTTTGGATAGTCGCTGATCATGCCTCATTCACACTTTTTGTAGTCATTTTTGTTAAACCTATTTAGGCCAGGAGCACGCTGTGTCCGAACTACTCGCAATAGTCTCTGTCCATACCAGTTTAGTATTATGCTGATTTCGATATTTTTCCCTCCTTCATTTGCTTGTTTGAGTAAGGTATTCTTCATTAATATTTACTCAGCCATCTCATATATATATCTGAAGATATGAAGACAGTACCAGAATTACTATTCCATGCGTTCAGTATTTCCACAGCTGTATAGCGGTCACTTTTGCCAGAAAGACACTACAGTGGCTTGGTAGGCGAAACCCTATATTAGTCCCAGTTAAGCAGCGTTATCTTAGCCGGCCACTTTGTCATCAAGCTTCGATCAATCTGTCTAAGCCTGGCCATTGCCATTATTCTCTCTCCAGGATTTAATTTCATAGCTCTTCTCGAAACAGGACTGATGTCTGGAGTAGTGATCTGTATGTATAAAAGGAAGATTTTAAGGATGCTTCCATCCCTTCACCATTATCTCTCCATCGGTGCAAATTCAATGGGTAATTTTTGAGGACATCCCCAGCTTTGTCCTATGGCTCCCTGCCAAAAGTATTTTGTAGAAGCATTCAGTCGCAACACTGGGTCTGTTTCTTATATATTTCCAATAATCTCTAAAGTATAGCAAGTGAACAGTCCGATTTTAGACTGCCCCAAAATAATACCATCAAATATTTACCTCCCAGAAATTCTGTCCTTCAAGGCGTTTCACCACATACTGCTTATTTTAGAGATTCAAATCGCTAATTTGATCCTAGAGTAAATTGAGCAACGATACTATCTATAGAAACTTCTATTGAATTTAAGAACTTTATACCCTTCATCCTACCAATCAAATGATGAATGATACATCTGATCCGATTTGTTCAAAAGATGACGAAGATATTTCATTTGTTGCTAAGCGCAACATTAGAAAATAGTCAATGAAATCTTGCATCCTTTCAATATCACAAAACCGCCCACTGTGTGGCCTTCAGACAGCTCTAAGGCAACATGTATCACCTACACAAATAAGCACTGAAGCCAGTAGTTTTTGGAGCTTGCCTACGTGAATTCAGATTTAGGCGTGAAAAACCTGCACATATCGCACACTCACGTCGGAAGGTAAGATCAACATCCAGACATCTAACATATGATTGTCTATACCCTGTAGAGAATGCGATTAGTCTAGAATGAACCTGAGTTGAGAAGCAAAGAGCTATACGACTACTGCCAGTTTTGATCACTTAATATTAATTGAATTGTTTACTTTTGTTTGACCACGCCCTGCGAAGGGACTAATTTTACAATTTTATATTTTAACGAGTACAATTGTTTTAACCTCTATGACTACGCTTTAAACGATGACTATTGGGATCAACTATAACTTCTTCTAACAATGATAGGAACTTAGGGCGATACTCTTCCGAGAAGCTTAAGGTCGCGCTTATCTTATCACCGTATTTGTTTAACGCTGACTGAGAACAGAATATTCCAAGAAAGATACATTTTTTCTGAAGAGTTCTTTAATGATTTTTGAGACTTTCCGCATCCGAAAGATTTTCTGGTTGAATTTTTGGACATCATTCCACTTAATCAGCATCTTAAACTCCTCCGGCCTCATTTCAAATGGTGACACTGAAGTACAAACCTACCGAAACTTACCTCTCCTTCAAAAACTCCAATAATGAGACTTTTTCATTTGCTTTAGGGTGGCTCCAAGCAGCATAGGCTGTGGGCTAACTTTAAATATGTGTTTATATATATGTACATGTATATGTATGTATGTCAACACATACTGTCAAAGCCTAAACGCGTAAGACGAGTTGGAATGCGAAAGTAAACAAGTAAATGAAGTAAAGCGCAAAGCGTAAAGAAGCAAAGTTAAATTGGAGCGGCTAATGCTTTTACTATTGCCGCATCCGTTTGTTATTGCTATTTTTGTGCTGTGCGATGTGGTGTAAAAAGAAATGAAACGTGATTGCCTTAAATTGAAAAATAGATTTTTTGATGTCTTCATCTGCTATCTACTCGTCGTACCACAACCAGCGCGATGAGTGAGCAATTGGAAGAAGCACAGAGTGGCGCGACAGTCGGAGCAACATTCGTTCCTAGCTCAACCGATATTTACGCTGATTACACAATGTATGCATTAGCACATATTTAGACATACATACCCACACAAACATCCATGTCTAGCTGCCTTTAACTAAACTGAATTAGTTCATCCGTGGGTGTGTATATTAGAGTGCTGGACAGACAGACCATCGGGTTGGTGAGTTTTTATACCTAGTAGTGCCACGCTCACAAGGTATATTAACTTTAGTCGCATAACGGTGCAATGCAACGACATAACCGATCGAGATAGATATTGACTTATACATATCAGAATGTTCAGGATGAATAAAGGAATTGATTAAGCCGTCCGTCCGTCTGTTAACACGATAGCTTGAGTAAATTTTGAGATAATTTAATGAAATTTGGTATGCAGGTTCCTTGGCACTCATCTCCGAGCGCTTTTGAAAATGGGCGAAATCGGATAATAGCCGGGCCCACTTTTTATTTATATAATATTTTCGAAAATACAAAAAAACTGATTACTCAGTTCATAATACACTTATAAGGATACAATTTGGTGTGTACATTAACTTTAAGGCAGAAAATAAATTATTCAATAAATTTTTTAAATGGGACGTGACCCCGCCCCTTGTATAGTGGATTATTCCACAAAACTTTTAATGCCATAACTCCGGCGAAAATTTATTTATCGGAACGCTATTTAACGAAAATGTTGAACATATAAAGGTAAATGTTTGTTGCAAAAATGGGCGAAATCGGTAAACGGTCCCGCCAGTTGCGATACTTTAATAAACATAATAATATTTTCATGCGAAATTCAACCGAAACAAATTTTGTGAATTTTGGGGAAGTAGGCGTGGCGCCGCCCACTTTTCAGCATAAAAATTCTGCTATTTTCAAAGGAGATTGCTTGTAGTTTCAACAAGATATTTCAATCAAAGTTGGTCCTCTACTTCTCAATAGTATGTAGTATACTCCTGCCAAAAATTGGGCAAGTCGGATAACACACAAGTAAAATATCCAGGCAAGTTGTTAATACACCACTGCAATAGGGAAGTTGTATACCTTTTTTGATTTTCATAACTTAAATGACCATGATATGTGAGTATGAGAAGAAGAAGCGATCTGCCAATCAATAAGTAAACTGAAATAATAAGGACGATGGGCTGTGTCGATTTAGCGATATCCGTCTCTCCGTCCGTCTGCCTATTTGAACGCAAATTTTTCAAACATAAAATGTGCATGTATTGGTATTTTGAAAAAATGTTTATAGCAGGTGTTGGTAAGGAAGCTATTAATATACAAATAAATTAATAGTGGCCGCCGTGGTGAGCCGGTAGTGTTGCTGGCCTACCATACCGAAGCTTCAAGGTTCGAGTCCTGGGACTGGTAACACCAAAAGTGGTTTGAAAAAGTTTTTCAAAATGGGGTCGCCCCTCGGCAGTCGTTTGGCAAACTCTCCGAGTGTCCTTCTGGAAGGCTTCTCAGCAAAAATGCATCTCCTTTGTAGAAAAAATTTGTAGGTCCCGCTAACTTGTAGAAAAATTTTCAAAACGACATACCACAAATTGGAAGGGAAGCTCGGCGTAAAAATCTCTTAGGAGGTTTACGATGATATACCTGTTGTATTTTTTTTAGATGAATTTATCCATCAAAACTCATAATAGAAGTGTTTTTATTGAAAAGAATCAGCTGGCTTTATAATACGAACTGAAAAGTATTAAAATAGAGCTGCATAAATTGGTATGCCATCGTAGATCACTACTAGGTATATAATGATCGGTTCCACCCGAACTTAGACTTCCTTACTTGTTTTAGAGCAGTTCTTTCTTGATTACCGACACTGTTGCTTTTGTAATGACGAGTCCCAACTACTAGTAGCACATTCAGGTTCCGGTAATATCTATGAAAGTGACACAGCCGATTTGTTAGACAAAAGGTTTGATAAAAGAATTGTTGTTGTTGTTGCAGCAAGCATTAGCAGTACTTAGTAGACCAAACAACCCGACTGCCTTGAGAACGATGCAATTGTTACCTACTGAGACCTTACAGTGGCTACACAAACACCTTGTTGGCCTGATGCACTTCACGACCTTACAAAAACTATTGGAAAATAAGCTTCCAACTCACTGTTGGAATAGGAATTATGTAAGTGGACTAGTGTAGTTGTGCAAACCACGTTTGTGGGTTCTTAGCAAATCCCCCTATATACCGAAAATAAAAATGTTGTGACGATATACCTGCCTCGGATAACAGATCAAACAGTGTCCCTTTTATAAACAAAGATCTACAGGTAGCATTTCTTTAGTTGACTCTCCGAAAGATAAAAAGGTCCTTTTCTTGATAGGTTGAATACACTGACTCGTTTGAATCTAATTTAAAAAAAAATTGCTGCTTTCAACCCAGATTTAGACGAATGATTGTTAAAGCTAATGGCCTGCATATTCTCGCCAAGTGTTAATTTTTTCACAATATATTCTCTTAGTGAGAAGATACCAGAACCATAAGCATTCTGCTACATGGGAAGCTGTCATGAAAACATGATATAGTGGACAAAGGGCGTTGGTTGACGCCTACTAAAGAGTCTTCAAAGTTGTTGTTCCCTAGATATAGGAAATGTTGATTTGACAATTCAATGTGACGCATTTGTTCCCGCGGACTTAAATACGATATATATTTAACGAGTTCGGCTCACCAAGCAGGTGGCATCAATATCTCGAATCTATCTATAGTCTGTATCTAGTTCAAATCAGCAATTAAAATAAGTATTTGGCGATATAAGTAAGGAATAGTTAAGATTATTAGCCATGGAGACTCCATTTTTTTGTTGTAACAGTAAATTTCACTTTTTAATCGGCACGTTATCTTGCACAAGTTAGCCTTTAGCGACTCTAACATGTAAGCAAATTCGCTCTCCTCTTTTCTTATGCACAAATTCAAGCCACCAAGTAATGAATTAGGTAGAGAACCTTTAAACTTCACAAAGGCTTTAGTTATAGCACTATTTCCAAATTTGGTACGATTTCTAGTCATACTAGTTATTGAATTTTTTAGAAAATTCTATCGCCAGGCTATGTGTGCGTGTTGTTGTATGGTTCTTAATTAAATTTATATTATTATATGTATATTTTATAATACTGAATAACAACTACATATATCAGGCTACGAGCTAATGAAATTTGAAAAAAAAAATTTTCTTTAGAGAACTGCAATTTCAGTAAAAAAAACTTCAATAATGACAAAAGGTCAGTTGGGCTGGGGTGATAATAAACTGTCAAGGCGAAGAGTGAATCCGGTATTTCACCAGGGCATATCCGAAGCATAATCTATGATGTACGCCTCAAACAGGGTAGAGGAAAATTAGTGACATAGTTACTGCCAAGTTTTGCAAAAGAATAGCCGGGAAAACTCAAAATGTTACTTAGTTGGTTCTTCGGAAGTCTTGCCATAATACCGAAATCAGTCTTATCCAGAACTATATGATTGCAAAGGACGTCTTGTTATAACTAGCAAATATGGTATCAGAAAGGACCATCACTGCTCAATTATCCCTCTCGCCATATCTAAGGCAGCTGTCTGGAAATCTAACATAGCTCATTAATTTTGATGGCAGTTTTCCCATGCTAACTTCAAGATTTAGATGATGAGAAACGGCCCTTAAAGCAACGTAAATGGCAGGGTGGAACTACTTTATGCATTTATCTAGTATAAGCTCTCATTCCTAGGAGCTCTAGTGGCGGGACTCCCTTCTTCTTTTGATGGGCTACCCACGAGAACTTACCCGGTTCTAGAACCTAAAGTGAAGTGGACCGGCCGCTGATCCGTACCGCTTGTTATCTTCACCTCTCATTACCGCCTGTTAGCCGTTGGTGGGTACTCCGAACGAGCGTCGAAAATAAAACAGGGCAGAGCATTTTTGAAATCCAACGTGACCGATAGTACTACCAGTTCTGCTAGGTGGCTACGACATGTATTGTGGAGAGTTATTGTGTCAGTGTGATAGTCCTCACCCCATCGCCATAGAAGGTGTTGTTTTTTTTTAAAGTGCAGCTCATCATACGGGTCTTAAGCTATGACGAATATATCATCTTTCTTCTAATTTCAAGCTCAACAAATTGCAGTGGAGAGCCTAATGTAGATTGAGGTGCGACTATAAACGCATTTGGCTAGCAGATATTTGCCAGAGCAATCAAAGGTACAAGCGACACGTTTGATATGAGATAGTTTAACCGAAGTGACGAGCGACCTCTTCTGCTACCGCCACAGCTCGCAATTGAAGCGAAGAAAAGAAAATCAAATATTTAGCAGCTCTCAAACTTCCAAGAAAAATCTATTACAACTACAATCGAACTTTTTACATGAGCAACTGTCACTTTGTTGTTGTTACCAGCCACAGATTTCAATCTGCTTGCAATTATTTCAATGAGCAAGGAACTCTATCGTAATTTTATCAGAATATTTTAATTTAAATCTGTGGTTTTTTGTATTTTGTGCTTATGTGAAGAGTTTAAAGTTTTAGACTTAAAGAAAATTAAATTCACTTCAAGGTAGATGGACTGATTGCAATTTGCCTTATAAAAATGTTTTTGTTATTGCTTTTGTAAAATGTTTTCACTAAAGTTAAAGGGCGTGTTACGAACATGGGCAGTAATTTTCTGGAATGTATCCGGTAAGCTCCAATATCAGCACGTTTTGCTACCAACTCGATAACTTGGCCATCAGCTCCCAGCCTTCTCAACACAAAAAGGAACACCAGACGTAACGATACCATTAGCCATGTATACAGCAATAACTTTAAGACTATACGTAAGAATGGTCATGAAGCTGTCCTGAAGGAATTCTTAGCAAACTGGCTGTTTAAATAGGCTGAACGAAATTTCTGTTTGTAGAACCGGCTCAATGTAGCAGTTAGAAATACGGTTTGTGAAAAGATAAGACACACTTCAATCCGGTCAAGCATTCTGATTTTATTACGTTGTTCGATTGACATTTTCTTCAAAAAGTTTTTAAATCAAAATCAACAACAAAATAAGCAGGCGGAAAGTACAAAATCGCTTTTAAATTTCAAAGAAAATTTCAAATTTTGAAAAAAAAAATGTATTTTGTTATTTTATTCACAAGCCACTAATTACTTATAATAAGCGATATATAAGCTTTTTCAGTATTTAATTTTTTACAGTTTTTACAGTTGACTTTTTTTAGACATTGAGTGCGAATATTTTAACTTAAAATGTAAACTGCAAAAAAAAAAAGAAAAAAAAATGTTTGAAACTTTTTTAAACTTGAAATATTTAAGAATAGTACGAAGAAGCATGTAAAAATACGGAAAACAGATTAAAATTTTCAGCTATATAGTTGCCAATAAATTTAATAGAGAATAAGAATTACTTAAGCTCCATTGCTAATAGATTAAAAATTTATTTTAAGGAAAACTTTAGAAAATCACTTAAAATCACTTAAACATTAAGTTGTAAATCGAAATATTATTTTTGTTTATTTAATAGAAGTTTCACGATTAGCAGCGATTTATATTTTTGATAGATATTTTCTTCTTTCTTCTCCAACCGGACATATTCTGTGAATTCTTAGATAATTGTTCCGCTTTGCTCTACACCGAATAGAAGTCTGCTAGGGGTGTCCCGACAAGTGCTATGAACGGAATTATTCATGGCATATTCCACATCTAACCTTATCTGTAACCCAAAGTCATTTTATAGTTATGTAAACTCTAAACGTAATATAGGAGGGTTTCCTTCTGCCATGAAATTCCAAGACTGTGTGTCCAGCGATAATCAAGATATTGCAAATTTCTCTCCCAATTTTTTAAATCTAATTATTCTACTGCTACCTTTTCTTGATTAAACAAATATCTATATCAGTTAAATGCAAACATCTTGGCCCGTTTCGGTTTTTGCCATTCATTAATGATATATCCAGTACTATCAAGTTTTCAAAAATGTTGATGTACGCTGACGACGTTAAGATTTTTATGTCTTACTCGGTGAGCGAAAATAGAGACTTACTTCAATCAGATCTTGATAGACGGGTGCTTTGTGTGATCTTAACTACATGCCACTCAATCTTAGAAATGTAAATATATGTGTTTTTCGCGCAGAATTGTAAACTTAGCTTCAATCTCCATATTAATGCAACTGTCAATAAATCTAGGGGTGTTTTATCAATCGTTAAGCGATGGTCGAAGGAATTTAGTGATCCGTACGTATTTAAAGCCCTTTTTACAACATTAGTAAGACCGAAAGGGATATGGCTCAATTTTTTGTAATCCGAGCTACCAGGTCCACGTTGATCGGAGAGAATCGGTTCAAAAGCAATTCTTACTCTACGCTTTAAGAAATCTTTCATGGGATTCCTTGTACAATTTGGCTCCCTATACTAATCGTTTGAAACTTATTAACCTTCCTACCTTTGCTAGTCGTAGAGAAATGCTCGGAACAATATTTATGATTAAATTATCAAACGGGTTGGTCTCTAGCTAATTTTTGTTGGGAGAAGTAACCTTTAATATTCCTTTTCGGCCATCGAAACATTTTAAACCTCTTTTTTTGAAACAGTGTAGGACTAATTTTGAATTAAATGAGCCTTTTCGATGTTTGTGTGACAATTATAACACTCACTCCAGTACATTTGATATTTCTGACTCGCTTTTTAGCAATAAAAAATCGATACTATCCTCGCTTAACCCATAGCAACTTTATGAATTTACTCTTTACAATCTAACTGATTCTTTCTTCTCTTAATAAATTATTTATAAGTTTTAATTTTTTGTGTTACTTAGCTGATGAGTTTCCCTCTGTAGCTGAGCAGTTTTAGATCTCGACACTTACTAAGCCCCTGCCTTTCAACGGCTTGGCAATATAAATATAAAAAAAAAATCCGTGCGTTATGAGGATGCGCTCCTCGTGTCGGTTGGGCGGGATGGTGGGTTATCCGTTGGGAATTATTATTATTTTATATTTTCACATTTTTGGGTTTACAGTGAAATCATTGCGGTTGTGTAACGCCTCTTTCAAACATTGTATACACGAAAAATCAGCTGAAGCTTAATGTTTATTTTAACAAGGTTTCTTAAAGTTTACTTTACATTTAGTTTTAACATTTTCATTTCCCTATTAAATGCAAATGACTTATAAAATTTCAAAACTTTCTTGAAATCTATGAAAAACTTGCTTAGAACTGTCAAATAAAATAATACTCAAAACACTTAGATATTACTTATTATAGCAAATTTACTTGATTTATGTTTATAAACATTTACATGAACGCACTACACAACGCAAATATGTATGCATGCATTTATGTGTTATGCTTGAGCTCTCAACTAAATTTTATTAACATTTTTTTTTTTCATAAAACAGGTTACGATTTTGCAGATCATCAAGGATTTAAGTTATATGACTAGCGCTTACCATCCAACAAACAAACAAACAGCCTCGTGAAAGTAAAAGTATGAACATTCCAAGTTAATCTGCCGCAATGAGCTCTGGATGAAGACAACTGCACGCAACTTGAGCAAGCTTGTTTTTTAACGAATTATGCTGCTCTTACGCAACGGCAAATCCAACAGTTATGTTCTGCAGTAGAAGTAGGAGGCAATGAAATGTAGCAAAGGACATAAAACCAAGCAAACTGGCTTAAGTATATAAGCATCTACACTTTTAGTTACACTCAGTTTTGTTGCGTCCTGTGAGTTGCAATAGAATTAAATGCGATTATAGCTAGAGTTTTTGCGCGAATTGAGGATCACTCTTGACGAAGTGTTACTTACTTATATGTAGTAAATGTATGTTCTGTTCTTATTTACTTACAACACTTTAGGCAATGCATCTTCTACTTTATATTACAAAGTTATTGGGATATAACAATTAATATGTTCGCTCATGTAATGTCGCTATTTTAATTAGATGACTTCGGATACTAGCAGCTCCCAGTTTACTAAATCCTTTAACAATTTTACAATTATAGCGTGCACCCAAAATAACCTAATTTTATTTATTTCACTTCATTTCTTTAAATTTTATTTCATTTTATTTTTTTTTTATTTTTTTATTTTATTTTTTTTTATTTTATCTTAAACTATTTTATTTTATTTTATTTTATTTTATTTTATTTTATATCATTTTATTCTATTTTATTTTATTTATTTTGTTTATATTTTATTTTATATTATTTTATTTTATTTTGTTTTATTTTATTATGTTTTATTTTATTTTATTTTACTTTATTTTATTTCATTTTATTTTATTTTATTATAATTTATTTTATTTTATTTTATTTTATATTATTTTATTTTATTTCATTTTTTTTCATTTTATTTCATTTTATTTCATTTTATTTCATTTTATTTTATTTCATTTTATTTTATTTTGTTTTATTTTATTTTATTTTATTTTATTTTATTTTATTTTATTTTATTTTACTTTATTTTATTTTATTTTATCTTATTTTATTTTCTTTTATTTTATTTTATTTAATTTTATTTTATTTTATTTTATTTTATTTTATTTTATTTTAGTTCATTTTATTTTATTTTATTTTATTTTAGCTCATTTTATTATATTTCATTTTATTTTATTTTATTTTATTTCATTTTATTTCATTTTATTTTATTTCATTTTATTTTATTTTGTTTTATTTTATTTTATTTTACTTTATTTAATTTTATTTTATTTTATTTTATTTTATTTTATTTTATTTTATTTTATTTTATTTTATGTTATTTCGTTTTATTTTTTTTTTCATTTCATTTTGTTTTATTTTATTTTGGTTTAGTTTATTTTATTTTACTTTATTTTATTTTATTTTATTTTATTTTATTTTATTTTATTTTATTTTATTTTATTTTATTTTATTTTATTTTATTTTATTTTATTTTATTTTACTTTATTTTATTTTATTTTATTTTATTTTTATTTTTAAAATTGACGCACTTACCTGACTATGATCAGTTGGGTGCAAGAAATGAAATATTTGCTTCTCCTTTCCTAAGCTTTCTAAAGCTGTGCTTTTTACTTGAAATCGCGGGTACAACACAGTGGTCTGGAGAGTAAATTACAGGGGATTGCTTCTAATCGACATGCAAATCGTTAAGCTTTTTATGAGATAACAAAATCGAGACTCAGCATGGATTTCATACTATATATTATATATATGTGAATATGTTTTCCACTTCTTTAGCAAACTTTATATTTATTTTGTGTCTGTAGGCGCGTCTATATATACACATAGATTTGTGCGTGTGTGACGATAAGACGCCAATAAAGGGTTGGCTACATAAAACTTGAGAGCAATCAATATTTGTTATGTTGTTTACTGACACATACAAACACACATTTCGAAAATTGCTTTCTCTTAGGCTTTATTAAGATTTACCTTTTTGTTTTTTAAATCAACAATGGGTTGAGGTTTTTTGAAGTAGAATACTGAACTTAAAAACAATATCAGTTCGCTCTGTTAAGATTTTTATGATTGTAATTTAATGGTTTTCTTTAACGACTAAGCTTGTTCAATATCTGAAATTAATTCCTGATCAACAAATAGGAATAGGGTGTAGATTGTGCTATCCGCTAAGATCTCCGATTGACTTACTGTGTAGAGGGCCTTTCATAGGCCCTCGATGACTTTCCTTTATTTTATGGTTTTCTGTTTTATGCGGATAGAATATTCCTAAGACAATCAGTTTCCCTCCAGTCTGTCTGGCATTGTGAGTAATTTAACATTTACAAAACCCTTCCCTATTTTGAATTTTTTTCTTTATATTATTAAATAATTGACAAAAAATAAAGTGCCCGTGGTCATCCCGTTTAAAATTGTAAATCATCAACCTACACGTCTTCCTAAGCTGATCACTGTTAGAAAAGCAAAATACAGAGTGGCTAATAAAAGCCGCTACCAAAAAAAAATTAAATAACTTTTTTTCTATTTAATGAATCTGGTTAATTTTTTTTTTATTTTGCAGATTGACTTTTACATTTAACAAAAATGGATAACTGGGACACTGAAACAAGAATTTGGATTGTCCGCCGCTATCACGCACTGGAGTCCGTAGTTTCGGTTCAAAGAGAGTATAGGCGCACGTTTGGCGGCAATCCTCCGAGCAGATGGACTATAATAAGACTTGTAAACAATTTTGCCGAGCATGGGACAGTCAACAGAAGACCTTACCATCGAAACCCTTCAGTTCGAACGGAGGAAACAATCGCTGCTGTAGCTGCTGCCATACAAAACAATCCACGTGTTTCGACAAGAAGCTTATCTGCTCACATGGGTGTAAGCAGACAGTCATTACAGTCAATTATGCACAAAGATTTGGACTTATTCCCATATAAAATTCAAATGGCCAACAAACTGAATGCTGCAGACTTGCCGATTCGCTTGGAATTTTGCCAGAAGATGCTTCAAATGGTGGAAGAGGATGGAAACATGTTGAACTGTCTTTTCATGTCTGACGAGGCCCATTTCGATTTAAACGGCAACATAAACAAACAAAATTGTCGAATATGGAGTGCTTCCAACCCACAGATACTCCATGAGACGGAATTGCATCCACGTCGTGTCACAGTGTGGTGTGCAGTTTCATCACGCTGCATTGTCGGGCCCTACTTCTTCGAAGAAAACGGTCACACCGTTACGGTTACTGGAGACCGTTACTTGAGCATGTTGAGAGAGTTTTTCTATCCAGAATTACGCCGAATGAGAATTTCTTTCAACTCTGTGTGGTTTCAGCAAGATGGTGCAGCTCCTCATATAGCCCAACCTGTTATGACAGAATTGCGACGAAATTTTCCCAATAAGCTGATATCCAGAAACTCCACATTCCGTTGGCCACCCAGGTCGCCTGACCTTACTGCACCTGACTTTTTCTTGTGGGGTTATTGCAAACAGGAAGTCTTCAAAGCAAAACCAACAAATTTGAATGAACTAAGGCAATCCATTCGAGAAACAATTGCGGCTATTCCTGTCTCAACTCTCCAAGCAGTAATGAACAACTTTTTGGTAAGATGCCGCACATGCATCGACGAGCAGGGGGGGCATTTAAATTCCATTATTTTTAAAACTAATTAAGCTATATTTAATAAAATTTAATGAGCTTTAACATGAATAAAAGAAAAATGAATTCCATACACTGAAAAAAAAATTATTTGAGTTTCTTAATGTAGCAAAATTCATCAGCCACCCTGTAGTAATTTACCTGTTAAAACCCTGTAGGCCCTGTCTATAGCCGTTTTGCAACCATGACTTAACGTATTTAAGAGCTCATTTCGACGTTTTCCTGCACTGTCTTTAGCGTTAAGCTCTTATAAAAAGTTTTCCGTAGTAGCACTAGTTTGTAATTATCTATGTATCGCGGATGAGTCAGATATTTAAAGGTACATTTGGCTATTATGGCCTGTGAATGAGATTTTATGCAGAGCCCTCCAAAATGCAATAAGGTGGCTGCATATATGAACGATCAGAGAGTTGTCAATAGATTCTTTGTATTGCCGTTTGTTAGATGAGGGGTTCTTTTCTCTTCTGCTTTAACTTAGATTTATATATATTACTAAGTCAGTTATAAAATGGCTTACCTCGCTCATTCGAGTAGGTGCTACCCTACTGGAGATCCCTTGCATCTCCCACTGAGCAAGTATTTGTTTTGCCTATTCAGCCTCAATAAATACTTCCAATAATATTAAAACAAGCTAAAATTCTAAAATACAAAACCTTCCGGATAGAAAACAATGTAATAAAATCTATAGTTAACTTAGACCCAGCCTCGATTTACCCTACAATAGACAACTCTGCCTAGGGCCAGACAGGGTTCTGGCATGGAAAGCGTATGTTTCCCAATTTATGGCCATTTTATTGTACATTCTGTAAAGGGTCCAGGTTACGCTTTGATTGGAAAATCTAACAATATTATACTAAAATTGATAGATCTACAAAACTGCGTACTCAAACATTTTATAGAAACTCTGACCAAAAATATAGAAATTTTTGTCTTACGATATTCAGTTAAATTTCACTACTATTATATTGAACACAACTGTACTTATATTTTCCATTGAAGCTCTTGATTGTTTGTTATGTCATTTTTGTTGTTCAATTCGAGTTCTAAATTTAGTGCTATTCTGAGCAGGCCTAGACTTTACTTATACGAGTTATTGAGATGGTGGCATAGGGAAAGAAAACAGATGCCGGTGCAAGAATTTTTAATGTGGGGGTTTCCATGACAAAAAAATCAAAAACAAGTAAGGAAGTCTAAGTTCGGGTGGAACCGAACATTATATTCCTAGTAGTGATCTATTATGTCATCTCAATTTACGCAGGTATATTTTAATACTTTCAGTTCGTATTTGCTTTCAAACAGACAGACGGACTGACAGATAGACGTTTCGAGAGACGGACATGGCTACATCGTCTCAGCTCATCCTATTGATCATTTCTGTATACGTACAAACATTTCATGTTCATGAAAGGTATGAAAATCAAAAAAGATATACAAATTCGCTTTTGCAGTGGGGTATTAACTACTTGCCCGGATATTTTACTTTTCATCCTGAACATTTTGATATATATAAGTCAATATCTATCTCGATAAGTTTATGCCGAATGAAGTAATATACATACATTGTGTGCGTAAAAGAATAGGTATACAAAATGTGTGTCTTTTATAGGCGATCCTTATGAAATTTCATCATCACAATATATACTTGGGTTCACTGGGTACAGCATAGACAATATAAAGTTTTGGAAAATTGGGCGGAGCCACGCCCCCAGGCTATATAAAGTTTCAATTCGTCATAACTCCGAACGTTTTTGGTCTAAATTAATGAAATTTGGATATATGTGTCACTTAGTCAATATCTACATAATTTTTCAAAAGTGGGCGGTACCACGCCCACATATTTTGCGTTTTGTTTTGTTCTTGAATTTTCAAGATTGGTTCAGGAGTTCGCTGGGCACTACACAGTCTGTATATAGCTTTTGGAAAAGCCCCTAGGCTATATAAAGCTGCAGTTCGGTATAGTTAGGAGTTTATTTGGTTCCAGTAATTGACATTTTATATATAGGTGTGTTCTATGTATCAAAACGTCAAAACAACGTCTACCCGGTTTGCTAGTATATTATAAAATGGCGAAAGCAAACAACGAAATTCAGCATTCTTTTGTAAAACTGAGAGACTAGTTTGGGCTATATATTGCTTGTGTGTTTCCCGATTTGGCTAATTTTTGGTAGAAGTATAATACATACTACTAAGAAGCAGCTGACCAATTTTTATTGAAATATCAAGATTGATTTTTAAGCGATTGCCTTTGAAAATAGCAAAAATTTTATGCTGAAAAGTGGAGGGCGGCACGCCTACTTCTTCAAAATTTACAAAACTTTCTTGCGACCGAGTTTTTCTTAAAAAGCTTATTATGTGTGCAAAATCTGATTGATAGAACTTGCTTCGTTGTAGAAATATCGCCTTTTAAATTTTACAAAAAAATTTTTCAGAACTATGTTAAAAAACTGGGCGTGGACATTAACCGATTTCTCCCATTTTTACAGCAAACAGTTACCTTTATATATAGAATATTATCACCAAATTTCGTTTCCACAAATCAATTTTTGGCGGAGTTATGGCATAAAAAATTTTGTGGAATAATCCACTATAAAATAGGCGGGGCATGACCATTTTCGAAAATGTTAAGTTTTTGGGTTTCGTTGTTTACGGAAACTTTAAAAGTGAAATATAAATGATGTAAAGCAATTTTACGCAAAGTTATTGCCTATTTAATATATCTACGATCCTCTTATAAATCTTTCATATAAAAGTGCGCGTGGACCGTAACCGATCCCGCCCATTTTTTCCTGGAACATTCCTTGCTTTCTAAATTTGACTTAATCAAAAGTGGGGGGTGCCAAGCCCATTTTCAAAAATTTCTTGAAAAATGTATTTCATGCCTCAATCTCAATGTATTCACCAAATTTTATCCTTATAGATGTATTATGTACTGAGTAATCACTTTTTTTGTGTTTTCGAAAATATTCTATATATAAAAAGTGGGCGTGCCTATAGTCCGATTTCGCCCATTTTAAATAGCGCTCGGAGATGAGTGCCAAGGAACCTACATACCAAATTTCATTAAGATATCTCAAAATTTATTCAAGTTATCGTGTTCACAGACGGACGGACGGACATGGCTTAATCAATTTCTCTTTTCGTCCTGAACATTTTGATATACATAAGTCAATATATATCTCGATCCGTTTATGCCGTTACGTACTGCCGTTAGGCGACTAAAGTTAATATACCTTGTGCGCGTAGCACTACTAGGTATAATAAGTTATTCCAGTTGATAGTATATTTAAGAAATAAAGCAAGCAAGGGCGTTTGAGTGAAATGCAGCATTAGATTGTCAGCTTCAAATGATGGGTCCGAAAAAAAAACCAATTAACTCTTACGAAATAAAGTTGAGCAATGTTTTTTTCTTAACATCATATGAAAATTAAACAAAGACCTACCCCACCCTCTTGACTAGAAGACGCATACATCCAAACATTACTAATTTAGACTAAATAAATTCAAAGTTAGTACGAATTGAAATTACACATAGCAATTGGACATGAGCATGGCAACGCTCTCTTTGCCAAACTATATATAACCTATGCTGTAGCCAGTGAACCCAAGAATCAAGACACACATTAAATTTTGATTTGTACGATTAGGCTGTATATATTCCAGCCATTTACAACTTTCTCCTGCCTGTGTCTATTGTACCCTGCAGTCAGTTCTACTAGTTTTATACTAGTCAAATACTAGTTTGCCAAACCAGCTCAACTAGTTCGGGTTCTGCAATTTTTCCATATTAGCAACTGATATTTTTAACACGGCGATGTCCTACGAGATGGCAATTGTCCACTTCTGCATAAGCGCCATCCCAATTCGCATACTAGTCAGTCTCTGCATCGGTATCATCCCAATTACTGTACCACTTCATAGCATGTTAGTTCATTTTGGGTTGAAAAATAGACTAAAATTGTCAGTCATCATATATAAAATATGCGTCTACCAAAAAAAATATCACTTCCCTATATTGCACAATTGAAACAAATTTCAAAAAAAAAATGTAATTGGTATTCTTAGCAATTTTGCCTTTGGAAATTTTTATAGAAAGAAATTTTTTTTCTTTTTTTGAATAGTCCTTTTTTCAACGAATTTTATAATTTATTTCACAGGCAGAAATTTAAATTTTCTTGAAACATTTTATGGAAAATTTAAATATTAATCTCAGATAGAATCTAATACATACTTGTGAAAAAATATCGTTATATAAAATTAAGGAAATTCGAGGAAAGGTTAGCTTTTTATGGAGAAAATTATAAGTTTCGTAGTTCTTTGCAAACAGCCATGCAGGTGGTTCGAGTATGAAATTCTAGTACATAATGTGCAAGTTCTTAGTAACCAAATTTTTTAGAAAGTGCTATTTTAACCACCTTGTTATTGTACGTGTCTCTGCTCGCCAATTTCGTCATTGCAGCTTTTACTTAACTGCATTTCACAGTCAACATAAATCACCCCTGAAAAATAACTACAATTCAACATTCCTTTTGTGAATTTTTTGAGAACTTTTACATTAGAAAAAGGTTACTTAAAGTACTCAAAGAAATGTTATTTACTTACACAATTGATTTGGCAAATGATCGTTTCGTTTTCACTTTTCTTCGTGGCTTCATTTGAACATTACTTATTAGTTGTTGCTTCGCTGCTCCGCCTCTATTGCTGTAGCGACGTGTCAAAAATAAAGGTGATTTTTTTTCCATGCACGTACGTACATGATCTGCAACCCAAATGTACTATTGAAACCACGAAACTCTCAAAAGGATTATGATTTTACTATCACAGCTATTATTTACAAGAAAGTTTTATATTTATTTTAATTAAATGAATATTTAAAAACTCAGAATATTAGTTGAATCTATAATATAAATGCGCAAGTTGAGTTGAAATTGTTCCTCTTTATGGCCAAACTATACATTAAAGGTATTAAAAATTTCATATCTATGGATAGGTATTGCCAAATTGCAGTGACATCAATCAAAAAAATAAAAAATAATTATAATATTGAAAAATTAGTTCACAAACACAAATATCAAACATGTATTGACACTATAGAGCAGTAGTTATGTGAGTAGACATGTCATCTATTTTTTGTATTACTCGTGTGATCGGCTCTCAATGTGAGTGCGAAGAGTTGGTAGTGGACCAATGAAAAACAAGTATTCGCACTATAAAGCCTCTGTTGTGTGAGTAAACGTGTCATGCATTTTTGCTTTAGTTGTTTTTATTGTATTGATCACTGGCTACGATGCCCAGTGTCAGCGGCTCTCCTGAGAGCACGAAAAGTTACTTTGTTGGAGTCGTTAAACAAGCAATGTAAAATATGAGCCAATATGTAAACTTCATTACTGATACCCACAAACAGTGTTTACAAAAACAAAATGAACGATTATTCATAAAGAGTATTCAATACCGGAGGTTGTATGGTTTTTGTATTTGTGGTTGGGTTTGTGTGAATAAAATAAAAAAAAAATATTAAAAAATCAGACAAAGTTTATTAAAAGAAAGTGAAGGAAATAAAGGTAAGGAAAGAAAAATAAAAAAGGAAAGGAAGGGAATGGAAAGGAATGTAAAGAAAAGGAAAAGGAATGAAGGCAAGGATAGGTAAGAAAAGGAACGGAAAGGAAAGGAATTGAAAATAAGGGAAATGAAAGGAAGGGAAAGGAAAGAATAAAATAAATTAAAAATAGAGAATTCAGAGAGTAAAAGAAGAAACCAAGGAAACCGAAAACATGTTAGAGGAAAAGAACGGCGGAGAAAGGAAGGGAAAAAGGCAATGAAAGGTATAGCAAATAATTAACATAAAATAAAGTTTTGTGGTTGAATTTCAACCACTGGGTGATCTCTACTAGATAATTAAAATGTAGTACGGCTTTGTTAACACCCCTGTGGGTTAGAGGTTTAGAATATGCTAACTAATATGCACAAAGATAATGACGAGTAACTCGATGGTTGATCTACGGATATGCTGCCTCTCACCTCTCATTACCCATCTTATCCTTCCTTACGGAAGGAGGGGTTACATGACCTAGAAGGTTTCACTGGTCATAAATCGCTACCACGACAGTCGGGCAGTACCGCAAGGGAGTACCAGAGCGTACCGGGTTCAAATCCGGCCAAGGACTGTTAATTCGACAACACTCCCCAAAACCCTTGGGGGAGTGTTTTTGTCGTTACCACAACAACAACAACAACGGCGTTGTTAACTGAAGGATTGAGGCCCTCGTGTATGCATGGACCGACAGTTTTAGAGGGTTGTTGCTGCTTATGATGGCGGAAACGTTGCAGTCGCTCAAATTAGTATGGATAAGCCCACGAAATTCTAGTTAATGAACTAGAATGTTTATTAACCAGTTTGGCAGTTGACTGTAGGGTAGTGACGTGCAACCTGATGAGAGCTCTACTAATATGACGACTTCCTCCTTCCACTACCGAACTCTTATTTTCTTGCAAGATGACACTATTAACTCAAAACATCACATAAGCGAGTTTAGTCGACTCGAAGTTTTGTAATGCCAAACAAATCGTTCCCGCGTCAATCGGACTAATAGCAGGCGGTGTTAATACTGACTCTACCAGATCTAGCAGTTACAAACAACAACAATAATCTTGCTCTACCTGAGAGTTTACTTGCTTTCATTTTAAATATTATACTCACATCTCCCACTTCATCTTCACCTTAATTTAATTTATACTCTTCTTGTTTTTCTTCTTACTCTGCTTTTGCTTCTTGTGCTTTCTCTTTCTCTTTCTATTTATTTTCCTCTTGCACCTCCTCTTCTTCTAACATATCCCCTTTCTCTTTCTTTTTCTCTACCTGATTCTCAATATTTCTTGTATATCTCCAAATTCTTCTCTCTCTGTCTCTTCATAGTCGTATTCCTTTTCATCCGCTTTTTCCCATATCTCTATCATAGCCTCTCTCTATTCATTGACTATCCCTTCTCTTCTTCTCTGCCTGATTATAGTTTCAATTTTTTCCCTTGGGGCTTCTTAATATGCCCCTCCTACTTTCTAATATACCAAAAAGCTGGTACAAATCGTTACAAGATACGACAAATTTAGATTTTCTAGTAGGGTGTTGTGCCGCTCAATTCTTCAGATTGTATCCTGAGTGAGACATAGGACATATTTTTATATACAAATCCAAATATCATAATCCTGTGTTAAGTAGTTTCGAAGTTATGATGCATGAATAGCCCATATAGCGTGGTTATGGGTGTGACACGGTCCAATTTCCAAAACTATATAAAGCCTACGATAAGCCAAGTGACCACATAAACCTCATATTGGGAACTATATAGATTTGCTGAATTTCGAAAAAAAATTTGAGTTATTTAGAAGAGATGCTACGAGAAATCCTTCAAAGTCTTTTGGTGATCAACTTCACACGTTGTGGGGATTGAACCCCACTAATACTGAAAATTGCACACAAGCCTCATAGAAATATTTGTATGTTATATCCGCACTCAAAAAGGTTTATAAAAAATTGGCAAAGTAAAATTAAGAAAACAACAAAGTATTTATTTGAAAGAAAATCCGCATTTCGGCCGGTTAAAGGCGTGAGGTTGGCAGGGTTGAAATTTAACCTTCTCACAGTTACTTGTAAATGTTATTTATATTGCTTTCGCCTTTACCGTTGCCCACAACAACAATACTGACACGAATTGATTGTAAGTGTCAGGGGCTCGAGGATTATTGACAATTCCAAAAGATTTCCACGAATGCAAACACACAATCGACTACACAACCTTACCTCCCACTCTCCGTTCTTTTGCCGATTTTTGCGCGCCTATTGAACATTGAAACGTTTACGTGCGTATCTCACATAGACAGCTGAGCTGTCAAGCGCATCGCCGCTTTCGCAACAATGAATATTACCTCGTTGTTGTTTGCCTATGAGATGGCTCCCCTCACCCGCCGATATGGAATGCTTCCGAAACGAAAATTGTTAAAAGAGTTAATGCTATTAAATGTTTGCTATCAAATTTAGGATATTTTATTTGTACAGCCCAAGCAACGGTGGAGAATGATTATAATAAAACTTTTGCGTACGAGTACGTGTGTAATACAAACGCTTTAGGTGTTGACTGTCTGGTTGAATGGTTGCTTGGTTGGGGTTTAGTCGTAGTCGTGTTTGTTACGTCCTCCGGTGTGTAGGCAGGTGTGTGGCGCACCACTTAATCGAAAATCTAAGCGAATATCAGCTTTTCGCAGAACAATCATGTTTTTGCAGTTTGTAAGAAGAAAATCTACAGTGACTCACAAAATGAATGCGTCGCTAGTAACTGATACTTAACCTTATTAATGAATGTTATAAATTCTTCGTGATACTAGATTTGGTCATTTGTTGGAGAACCCGACATTGAATTGTAAATGGCTTGAGTTGTCCTAATAGAATAGCAGAAATTTCGATTGCATATGCGTTCACTTCCTGGACCTCCAGGTCAATGAGTAGTAGGAGCATGATAACAATAACCTCTTAAAGTATCAGAAAATTTCACATTGAGAGTTGTGTCATGGCCTAGTTTATGGACCGTATTACCACCAAGCTAAATGGATAACCTTTAGTACGAGCATGCCGACTCACAGGCCTCTAGTGCGTCACCCCTTATTCCCATGATACACCTCCACATCACGTAAGAATTTATATATACAATTTGAAGGTTTCTCTGCAAATCACATTAACCATGAAGCTCTCTCCGAGGTTGCTTTGCCCGCTAAACCAGGAGAGAGACTAATTTATTTATATTCGCACCTTCTATATACCTTTTGATTCTAATACGTTCAGGATGTCTGCCTTCTACAAAAATCGGTAACTTTCGAAGTATGAAAGCCTACAGCAGTCTTTTGCCTACCTCCGTTCTAAAAAGACGGCCAAAAAAAAAATGTACGGCTGCCTAATCCATTGCTGCTTCGAGTATGTTGGTGTTGTTTGTAATGACAAAAACACTCCCCAAGGTTTTGGGGAGTGCTGCCGAACTGACAGTCCTTGGCCGGTTATGAGCCCGGCACGCTCCGTTACTCCCTTGCGGTACTGTCCGACTATCGTGGTAGCGACTTCTTATGACCAGTGCAACCTTCCAGGTCATGTCACTCCTCCTTCCTTCAGGAAAGAGAAGATGGGTAATGAGAGGTGAGAGGCAGCATATCCGTAGATCAACCATCGAGTTGCACGTCATTACCTTGGTGCATTTTAGTCACCTCTTACTACCGGTATGTCTACCTTGGGCATATTCTAAACCCCTTACCCGCAGGGGGAGTATCGTACTTCTTTCCACTGTCTTAGACCTCTCAGACTCCTCTTCTGTATAGTACTATGTGTCCTGAATTTAAGGTAAAGAATATGGTCACCGTAAGTCATCATCATTTGGCCCGTTTTTGCTGTTGTGTTTGGCTAAACTATTCATTCTCAGCTACATGGTTAAAGAAAATGTAAGAAAGGAAGACGGTCTGTCTTAAAAAAATGTCGACATTCCCACAACAGCCGGTTCTATCGTATCGGAACGATCCGGGTTTTTTACCCAGCCCAGGGCTGTTATTTCAGTATAACCCTGTCCAATCTGTCCCGTCCCACCCCTAAATTGTCATCCTCGGAGAAAACCCTGGCAGCTGGGTTGCTCTATTGTTTCTTGTTACGGGCTGGGATCGAACCCAATCCTGGACCAAGAGATTGGATCTGCTGTGTTTGCTGGAAGAAAATTTATATTAAACGGTCGCATTCGGTTTAATGCGCCAAGTATAAGAGATGGCTACATAAATATGGATGGTCAGGGCTTAACCCTGCCATCCACAGACCTCGTACTTTCTTTAGTACTTTCGAGGCACCATGCTGTAAACGCCCCTACCAACTTCAAGTAGCCACAATGGTGGCTCAGTTTACATTCCCGCCTCACCCACTCCCGACCGTCGCTCACGCTCCCCAGCGTCTCCATCTCGCACGGCCGCTTAACACTCCTATCCCCTCCGGAATAGGCCAGACATGAGCATCACCGAGCGTCAGTCCCCTCTTTCTCTGCCCCCAATGCCCCCCTGCTTCCAGCTTACACGTGGGCCAGGACCACCACCTCCTCGTACCTTTAACTACGTGCACCGCTTGTCGGCAAAGATTATATACGCCTGCGACATCGGTCAAGTGCAACAATTTCCTTTCCCTGTGTTACACCCTTATGTGCTCTGTGCCTACCTCCACCTAGGCAAGCGCCGTCCCTCACGCCTAGCATGTCCCCCCTCTCCCCTCCTACACGCTTCAAAACTTTACAGCTGAACTGTAACGGATTAGCTGGAAACATCGCGGAGATAACTGACTTTATGAAGTCGCACAACATCAAAATCTTCGAGATACAAGAGACAAACTTGAACAAAAGATCGGACTTACGAACTTGTGATTGGTATAATGTACATCGAAAAGACCGTCCCAGTAGTCATGGGGGTGGCCTTGCGTTCATTACCCATCACTCTGTACAATATAATCTATTTTCCCCTGAAGTCGACCCCAGGGACTCTATCTTTGAATGCCAAGGCATAGTAGTCCGGTCAGGCCACGTCGACCTGCAAATTATAAACATCTACATTCCCCCTGCGACGTGTTGTCCTAGAGATTATCATCCCGACATTAGTTCGTTGCTAATAACCGTGCGATAACCGTGCTGGTAGAATACCAGAAATTCGTCCGAATTTTCCTGCAGAAGCTGCGGCGATGGCAAGAGAACGTGACCAAGTGAGACTCATCAATCCCGCAGATCCCAGAATCCAAGATCTCAATGCGGAAATTCGTAGGATAGTCAACGAACACAAACTGACCAAGTGGAAACAACACCTTGAGGCATGCAAGCTCTCCGGCGGAGTCGGCAAGTTATGGTCGACTGACAAGGCCTTATCCAATCCGACCAAATACAATGACAAGGTCGCCATTGCATTCGGCGACAGCGTCAAATCGGACGCCAGGAAATGCGCGAGCTTCTTTTGCCGGATGTTTATAATGCATACACCTGCGGAAAGGACTAAGAACACAAACACTCCACTGCGCCTATTGCCACCTCAGTCGCAGAGGGGAAGAAAGCCATAATGAAGTCCAAAATCCATCGGACACGAGGCCACTAGAGACAGAGTTATCTAGCGACTCTTCTCAACCCTTCTTTAACTACTTTCGTCATACCTGACATATGGAAACAGGCGATTGTAGTTCCCCTACTAAAAAAAAGGAAGGCCGGCGAACCAAGGAGATTCTTATCGTCCGATATCTCTCCTTTCGCCGGTTGTGAAATTACTAGAGACCATTGTGCTCCCTCACTTTATTGCAAATCTTAAATTGGCCGATCACCAACATGTATTCCGCAAATCTCACAGCACTACATCCACTTTGAATGCCATTACAACGCAGATAAATTACGCATTCGACACGGTCAACCACGCCACACTCCTTCGAGATCTGGAAGAGACACCGCTCCCTGCCGGCCTTAAAAGTTGGGCCGCTAATTACCTCAATGGTCGACAGGCATCAGTCAAATTCAGGAACAAGAAATCTAGGCCACGAAGAATAAAACAAGGGGTGCAGGTGGTGTTCTTTCTCTCCTTTTGTTTAATTTCTATTCTTTCCACCAGAGCGAGTCTCCATTGATTCCTACGCTGACGACTGCACGATAATGGCCTCAGGCAAGGGTCCCTCTATTGACAAACTCTTAAGAGTTAACAGTTACCCCCGAGACCTTTCCAGCTTCTTCATCATCTCTTTGCCGTTTGATCTGCGGAACCATAGGCGGGCTCTAAATGACATCTACCCTGAGTCAGTAGACAGATCCCTCAGATCTCTGCCTGTGAATCCCGTTATCAGTACTCAGTCACCTGCATTGGCTGAAGAGGAGCTTGTACTTCCGAGGGAGACTAGAGTCATGCTAGCACAACTTCGCCCTGGATATTGTAATAGGTTAAACTCTTGCTTCTCCAGACTGAATCCCAACATACCAAACACATGTCCTGCATGTGGTATGTCCCCTCCTGATACCAAACATCTCTTCTCTTGTTCAGTCGAACCTACTCTTCTAACACCTACATCCCTCTGCTCCAACCCTGTGGAAACTACGCGTTGCCTCGGACTTCCGTTAGAAGAGCCTGATGACAATTTAGAGTGATCGAGGCCATTGGGCAGGGCGAAGCACTGTTAACAACAACAACAACAAAATGTCAATGTCTGACATGAAAATAAGTTCAGTCCCATAGTACCCTGCCAAGTGTAATTCTTAATCCGAGCTAAATCTTCCTAGATCAATTTCAAAAGTCACTGTTTGTTAATATTTTGTTGTGATCGTCGTATTATTAGTTTACATTTTGCTGCTGACTGCAGGCTGCATTGAAATACCGAGAAGCACGGCGCCCTAAATTGTCAATCATCATTTCTTTGAAATCTCAAGACAGAGTCTATTTATATGGTACAAGCGCAATCTTTTGTTAACGAGTTAAAAATGCATTCCGTGGAATCCCAAAATATTGGACTGTATCCACATCCGAAGTGCAATGTCATGTCAAGACTCCAACCAACAATCATAAATATGTCTAAGTAAACGTTGTAAAGGAAGAATCTGGGATGAGTCGCAAAGAAGCATGCGACCAGTGCCAGTTGTGATCTCTTTGTATGGGTTGAAGTGATCTCTTTTGTTTGAGCATGCACTATGAAGAGACTAACTGGTCCCTTTCATGCACAAAGGGTAGTCTCGGACAGATCCCCTTTGCTATCCTACGGGTACGGTCGGCAAAGTTTACTTTCAACACCTAAAAGTAGGCCACAGAAATTAAAATCGACTTACCCTAACCATGTCTATAACGGAATAGTTGGGATCAATTGTAGCTCACTGAAGACGAAAGGTATTGATCCCGGATGACTCTCTTTAGAGATCAGTCCCACGATTTTTTGCAGGGTTGTATTAGCTGTAATCGGGAATGTTAGAGTAATTTGGCAACTCTAAAATAAGTCAAAGCAGCGTAACTATTGCTTAGCTCACATCAAGGCGTCTTGTCGAACAATATGCCGCTTTGAGCCGAGAGTTTTTTGAAGTACAATCTGGCGGTTCATCTATTTTCTTAACAGCAACGACCTCAACCCGGAAGGAGTTTCTTTTATGTCAATTCTTAGCAGAATTTGAAAGCTAGAATTCATTGTCCAAGTTATATCCATAATTAAATTAAATAAATAAATAAGGTGACCTCTTTCGTTAATATTTAGATAAAATGTTTTCGTTTATGGGCGAAAATATAAGACATAACTTCTTTTAAATTAAAAGAACGAACGGTCAAAGAAATCGCATAGCCAACCTACCCATATCGCAGCCTATGCAATACATATTAACCGTCCACAAAAGGAACAAATAGTTAATTTGACTTTTCCATTATAGATTGAAAGCTAAGCCTGCAAAAGTTCTTAATTTTTTTATTTTTTAATACCGCCTTAATATATTAGTGGCGAAAACACCAAATTGATGGGCCAAAGCTAGTATGAAGATCAAACTGGGCCAAACAATTTTGTTTATTTAAACTATATTCATATTGTTCTTCAGAATGGTGAAAATAAAACATTGTTAAAGCTTGAGATCTAAATATTGGCTGTATTTATTCGTCCTTTCGATGCTATAGAGGCTACAATTTTAGTTGGAATCTCAAAAAACTGACCCACGATTGATTTTAGTTTCTTGAGGTTAGTTTGGAACAGCCAAAATACATGAAAAGGTGTGTATTGAGCTACTATATCCGAACACTAATTTATTTTTTTGTGGCTGTGGTATTTTAAAAGTGTAAAACAAGTTCTCGAAGAGTAAGCACCTATTGAGCAAGAACAAATATGATATTTTTCGAAATAAAAAACTATATCGATAAAATAATAATTCTGTATGTAATATATAAACAAAAATTGAGACTAAGCCTTAAAACATTAAACTAGCAATGAAGGACCGCTAAAAATGAATATTAGGGTACACATTTTTTATAATATTATTTTGGAAATTTTAACAAATTATATTATAATTTAAAAAAATGTGTAGGCTAATCTAACAAAGATTTTGCGTAAATTGCAGTCAAAGCCTTACGCAGCTGGTTTCAGGGTTGCTCTTAATATGCAAACGATTTTTATCATTACGAATCCAGTTGAGATATTGAAAATAAGCACATCGTTTAATGCAGCACTCATTAGCACCCTTCGTTTGATAACCATATTGTATTAACACATTTTGGGCCACCCGTAATCTACATATTGGTCGGTAACTTCGAAACCGGTGGGGTTATCGTAACTAAATATATCTTAAATTTTAACCTTAATATCTGGTTATGCAACCATAAAAGTAGCATTCAATTCCACTTATCAGTTTTTGAGTGATGCGCGTTCAAACATATAGACATACAGACAAAATTTCTAAAAATGATTGTTTTGGATTCTATTGGACTAGTAATCAAAACTCCTATAAATTTTTGTTGGATATCTGCAATGTGCAGACATGGACCTTTTACAATATTCTTATAAATAGAGATACATAATTACAAGGTCTTGGTGCCTTCTTTTGAAAGCAAACAATGCCAACTTTAAATGAGTTTTACACAGTTTTGCAGAATACGGAATCATTTAGTAACCTTTTTTTTTAACCTAAACCCGAAAGAGCAGTTTATTTTTGTTCTTTTCCATCTCGATGAAGAAAGATTACAGCTACTAGAGCAAAACATATACAACTACACACTCGATGCATTCAAATAAGCCACCACTCAAATATGGAAGCGCGCACTGCTTTGTGCAGCAACGTGACATCAGCTGAATGATGCATGTTTATCGTTTTTATGCCTCAGTGCATAGCGCATCTTTTTACCTTTATCCCGCAAATACACACACACACATACCAGCAAATCTGGATGAGTGAAATAATGTTTCGCTATTGAAAGCGTTTTATTGCGAGCGTATTTAATTTAATCGAATTGTTAGGGTTATGGAATCGCTTACTAAGCCGGATTCTGTTGCACATGCAAGGCAAGTGAATACGGGAAATTGGTTAAGTGTTGCAGGGATATTAATAAAAATAAGTATCTGTTTATAAAGATGTGAGTTGGAATGCTAAGACGTTTTGAATAGATCAGCAAGTGACGAACAAAAAAGTTCTTCTAATGACATTCAGCATCATACCAGTGGCTCTGACTGGCTCAGTGGGAGCCTTAGTGTTCAGAGAGAACTTTTTAAAAAGGTACACCGCCATTATTATTAACATTGCTAGGTCAAAGATTGCTCTCAGAGAACATGTGCTAGAGCTGAGACCACTCCACAATCTAGCCTTCTATCCGAACACCCGCACAACGCATTTAAGCTCACCACGAGTATATTATGAAACTGCCACAAGTAGCTTATATTTTCATAGTAAACAAGGGACTGCGCTCAACTGAATTATCAGTCGACCAGCGAGCTATCTTCATTATGCGAAAAGCAAATTTGAGCAGACTGGCAGCCCATGGGATCCCTACATCAGGATCGGTTGACTTAAATTAACCAAATGGAAGGGGCTGGCGTGGGTTACCTATGGTCAAAGGTTAAGCCACATCACCCAAAATATATTGTCTTCGGGACCAATGTTGTGTCGCGCCCGAAGGTAAGTGCCTTTTGTCGTTATTGCTATTACATCTTCACTTGAGCTGGTGGAGGTTGCGGAAGGCAACAATATGAACAAATCCACTAACACAGACGTCATCGTATTGCAGACTACTAAATACAGCTCATCAGACTT
>OX465290.1:59553193-59688193 GCA_949987695.1 Merzomyia westermanni
TAAATTATATATTTAATAGTAATAATAAGGTCTCAGCTTAAATCGTCATTGAATTCATTTAATAATTTGGAACAAATTACAATAATTTCCGCACCCAATTTAAAATCAATGCATGGTAATTATTTTAAAGTACCAAAGAAAAATTAGCTTTTTGTTGGGAATTAAGTTTAATTAAATAATGAAAATTGATATTTTCTATTTAATATCAAGCGGACAAGAGATTATGAACGCTTTTCATTAAACAAGACACTGACACTTATGTAGGCTACTCCATATTATGGGGATCGTTTTAAGACTTTTTATTTCAATCAACTCCTCAGTAAACTTTTCTACTTACACCCATTTTATTTATAGTTTTTATATGAACAGAGACCGTACAGGTTTTGAGCTTCCGCTGATTCTGTGGCATTATGAACTGTAAGATGCTCGGGTCAAATGAAAAGGTAATCACGGAAAAATATTCACATTTTGATAGCCTTGAAAAAAACAAATAATACAAAAATGTAAAAACGCTGGACTAAATGTAATGAGCTTAAAGGGAAATCTATATAACAAAATAAGAGAAAAAAATTCAACAAAAAAAAAAAAAAAATAAGATACAATAAAATAAAAGAAAATAAAAAAAAAACTAAAATAAAATAAAATAAAACGATGATGGTAAAGCATATCTGTCAAAAAATCCATCATAATCACACTACTGACTGCCAGATGGTGGGGGTTGTTCATGCATGTGGTAAAATAAGAATAGAATTAGGAGTTTAGATGACATCAAAACCAGCGTATTTTTAGCTTAATGGTTAGCAATGCGTGCCAAAATTTCTCTGATGAAGAAGCCTAGCAGCTTAACGGATCTATAAGAAAAGCTATGGCGGTTGTCTCTAGAAAAATGTTTTATACTCTATTTTAAATGATTATTAAAAAAATAAAAAACAATAATAACTTTCATAAAGATTAAAAAGTGAAAAATTATTAGTCTTGGCCTTGAGCTCGTTTCATGAATACTTTAAAATAAAATACAATAAAATAAAATAAAATAAAATAAAATAAAATAAAATAAAATAAAATAAAAGGAAATGAAATAAAATAAAAGGAAATAAAATAATATAAAAATAAATAAAATAAATTAAAATAAAATATATTAAAATAAAATAAAAAATGAAATAAAATATAATTCTTTATCGCCAACATTTTTAGCGGACATTTTTGGGTCGGACAGGGTATACATGAAAATTTTAAAATTAAATGAAATTTTTTTTAATAGCTCATGAAAAAAACCTTAAAAATCAAAGTAGAGAAAAGTCGAAAAAAATGAAATTTCGCAGGCTCGAAAATTATTTTTTTGAGTATGCGTAGTGGAACTTTTTTGCTGAGCCCAAAACCTATCGAAAAATCGATGGCGCGATATCGGTTAACTTTCGTCCATACAAATCGACCCACCCTAATGTTGAGGATATCGGTAGGTGCGACAGCTCAAGCAAATCAACAACAGCTAAAACATTTCATGTGACTTTTTGTACTAAAATTTTAAAACTAATTACTGAATGCAGCCGCTGGATATAACTTTAAACACTATCTTTAAGCGTTTGAGTACTCAATCAACTAACCGCTACAAGCTCACTGCAATTTATAGCCGCTTTTATGAGTACGAAATGTCGCTACATTTACATTTGCAACGTCATTATCACTTCAGCAACGTCATAATTTAACTCACAGTGAGTGCTGACATTATCAATCAAGATGAACGAATTTTTGTTGTAAAACTCAAACTCAAGTCAGGGCTTTGCTCATTTCGTATTTTAACATTTCACATTTGCAAATTGCCTGCTGCAATTGGCTTTCAATTTAAAACGAGTTTATGTGTGCAACGAACTAAACCCAGCTGACCAAAGTCGCAGCGCTCGGAAATAATGATACAAAAAGAGGCCGTCATTTGAGCTTTTTTGGAGCGTTATATAGTAAACATCAAAAAGCTCACTTTTTTATGAAGATTCACGGAGCCTTGGGCGAAGAAGTGAATATTGTAGAGCGGATAAACTGCAAGCTTCAATTATATGAATGTTTTAGAGCATTTTCTGGCTTCTATTTTTTTACCTAACAGAACGTAAGGTCTTTTTTTCTTCTGAATAATTATCTAGTCAAGGAAATTGTATTTTCAATCAAAAAAATAATGTACCCAATAAGCACAATACGTTTACTATAAGCGTACGATAAACTTACTTCAACAATAAACTTACTATAATCATTGTTAAAAGTTTGGAAAAAATTGTCGAATCAACGAAAGTGATCCCTTTTTAAACAATTGCGATTGAGGTTTGGAAAAAAATTTGTAATTAACGTTTTATTCAACGTACAGTAAGGGTTTGTTGAAAACTGATTAATAAAGCTCCATTTTAGGCAACGATGGTGAAAACGGGCAAGTAGCCTAATGAATATGTACTAGACCTTTGCTCCGAAGGTTGTCGGTTCCAGTCCCGACAATTTCCTAAATTTTTTTTATTACATAAATTATTATAATAATTTTAAAATATATTTTATAGTTATTTCAGTACCATTTATTACTTTTTTTTTACAATTCAAGCATAATAAAAAAAAAATATTTTTTTAATTTCAGCGCTACCTTTTTTTTTTACCAATTTGTGGCGTGTTGCTTCCAATTTTTTATACAAATTGCCGGGAGCTACTGTTCTATGTCGACTCCGAACGGCATCTAAAAATAAACTAATAATTAATAAACTAGCTTACTTCATTGTTTATTGGGTATTTATTGATTGTATCAAGTGTTGTGATATGTCCCAAAAAAAAAAGATTATACTTTTAGATGCACTTACTTACACAAATATTTTTTATCAAAATTTTTGTTGCCCGCGTAGAAAGACTTTTTGCTCAATTTGGGCTCCGAAAAGAGCTCATTTTTGATCTTAAATCTCCGAGAAAAGTGCGTTTTATGGTTCCGAAAGAAGTATTTTTTATTACTTTTGGTTTGCTGGGAAGTTGTTTGATGGCGTGTTGCGTGTTTGGGTGTGTGTGCAGAAGTGCGTTTGACTTGCATATAGTTATTAAAAGTACAAAGTTGCAGTTTTCGGTTATTGCGGCACAAAGTGTTTGTTAAATACACATACACACGTACATAAACACATGGATTGACATTGTCGCTGCAATGGGTAATCATTGTTATCCTCTTTTGTTATTGTGATCGTTATATGTAAGTCTCATAGCCGTTGGCTGACATTAACGGAAATTAAGTAGCAACAACTTTTATTGTACGTCATTTAAATAACAGCAAAATAAAAAAAAAACAACAACAGCTACCATACAATCGGTAATAGCAATCTGTAGGAATTCGTACGCAGGCGGACAGCAAACATTTATTAGCACTGCAACAATAACAACTTTGACAATCAAATACAGCAGCCGCGTCGGTGTAGCAGTATGAGCGGTGTGCAACAACACGAAATTATGGTGCGTGGCTGCAACAATTAACGAGTTTTTTTGATATGCACATAAAATGTGATATTATTACTTGACGCATTCGAAATATTCAGCGTTGCGATTTATGATTTTTGAATTTCATTTGAATGTTCGTTATGGGTGGTTGCATGGAAATGAAACTTCTTGAATTTTGCTGTGCACGAAACAGGGACCATACCTGTTATGAGTTTTATTATAAAACTCGCAAATTTAAACTTTTTTTTTTTTTTTTTTTAAATAAAAAGCAACAATAATAGTTATCTTCGAGTTTTATCAAAAATAATCATTATTTTGTGAGTTTTATTTTTTTGGTAGCACGTAAAACTTATTCCTTGAGCGATATTTTATTCCTCAAGAATAAAAATTAAATTTTAAGTTTTAATTTTTTTCACGGATCGACAAAAATTAAAAAAGTCGTTACGCCTATGTACATATACATATGTATGTGTCTATGAATATGTTTGGTTAGGGGTTTAGAATATGCCCGAGGTAGGCATACCGGTCGTAAGAGGCGAATAATATGCACAAAGGTAATGACGTGCAGCTCGATAGCTGATCTACGGATATGATGCCTCTCACCTCTTATTACCCATCTTATCCTTCCTTGCGGAAGGAGGGCTGACATGACCTGGAAGGTTTCACTGGTCTTAAATCGCTATCACGACAGTCGGGCAGTACCGCAAAGGAGTACCGGAGCGTACCGGGTTCAAATCCGGCCAAGGAGTGTTAATTCAACAACACTCCCCAAAACCTTCGGGGAGTGTTTTTGTCGTTACCACAACAACAACAAAGAGATTATACCAACCAATATTTATGATCAATTACTTGCGAAAAAAGCGTAGCGGCTTTTTGAGTTTTTCGATCAGTGAAAAAAACTAAAACTCATAATTTAATTTTTATTCTTGAGGAATAAAATATCGCTCAAGGGATAAGTTTTATTTGCTATCAAAAAAATAAAACTCGCATATGAGTTTTATTTTCTATGAAAAAAAATAAAACCCAAAAAGTTATAATTATTTTCGATCAAAAAAATAAAACTTAAAAAAGATTGATTACAAGTAATTTATATAGGTTTCGCTCAAATTTTCTTCAATCAATGGAGACTTACGTTGAGCACGACGAGACATGCACGATCATATACTTTGAACTGTCCTCCGATACCCGGAACCCTTTGATTTTTTTCATTAAAAATATAAAAATAATCATTATTGGGGGTCCCTGGCACGAAATAACGTAACATTTTTGAATACAAAATTTAAGTTCGTGGTGTAGAAAGCTGTCCTAACTAAGGGCGGCCGCCGTGGTGTGAAGGTAGTGTTGCCGGCCTACCACACCGAAGGTCCATGGTTCGAGCCCTGGTACAGGTAACATCAAAAGTGATTTGAAAAAAAGTTTTTCAAAACGGGGTCGCCCCTCGGCAGTGGTTTGGCAAACTCTCCGAGTGTATTTCTGCCATGACAGGCTTCTCAGCAAAAATTCGTCTCCTTTGTAGATGCCGTTCGGAGTCGGCAAAAAACTGTAGGTCCCACCAATTTGTAGGGAAAATTCAAATCGGCACACCACAAATTGGAAGAGAAGCTTGGCGCAAAAATCTCTTAGGAGGTTTATGATGATATACCTGTTGTATATCGCGCCATAAAAAAAAAAAAAAGAGAACCGTAAATATGTTTAGTTGTCTGTTAATGGTTTTTTGTCGCTTTCCACATTAAATTTACTGTCTTACCTTAATGACGCTTAACCGTCTAGAGGATTTCCCTAGCCCAACACAGGCTTTGTTTCTTCGCACTTCCATTGCAAACACCATGAGATAACAAGTGAAGTGTCATAAAAATTAAAAGAACACAACAAATAGCACTGTGAATGAGATTGGAACTTTTTCGATAAGTTGTGAGCATGAAAAGTAAAAAAATAACCAAGATAATTGTAAATTAAATAAATACTAAGCTTTGAAAGCTTTTACTAAGCCTAAAAACATTTCTAAATTGAACGTAATAAAAAAAGTAAGAAGTCAGAAAAAAATATAAGTGTGAGTTATGTTAATATTATTTCACACTGTTTTTAATATTTTGTATATATGTACATCTACCTACCTATATATTTTATATGTTACTTGATTCTCCTATTTCATAAGTTCCTCATATTCTCTTTCATAACAGTGTATTTGACTTTCTCTTCCACTCTCAACCTTTAACTTACTTGGATCATTAGGACTAACTTTACTTTAGTTTCGGCGGAATAAAATTTCACCTACAAACCTATATTATCATTAAAATAAAAGTGTCCTTAATCGCGTGGGCATGGCTTAATGAATATATTTGTTCTTCCTTAGGTTAGGCGTAACACTCACTGTGAGCTATAATGCGCCTTGTATAATAAATATAAATGAAAAAGTATATGTGCTGGATCTCTTCTTACCTTAGTGACAGGACACAAAGAGTAGTGTTTAAAAATTTAGTATCCGATGTCATTTATGTCTCTTCGGGGGTTCCTCAAGGAAGCCATCTTGGCCCGATTCTGTTCTTGTTGTTTGTTTTCAAAAATGTTAATGTATGCTGACGACGTAACGCTTTTCATGTCATTCGCGTCATTTGAAGATAGAAATAAGCTACAATCAGATCTAGATACACTAGTTACTTGGTGCAATTTAAATTATATGCCACTTAACCTTAAAAAATGTAAATACATGGGTTTTTCGCGTGGAATTTCTCAGCCGGCTTCCTATACAATTAAAAATTATAGTCTTGAGCAAGTGTATGATTTTGTTGACCTGGGGGTTACTATGGACTTTAAACTCAGTTTCAAACGCCATATTAACACAACAGTCAATAAGGCTAGAGGTGTCCTAGCATTCGTTAAATGATGGTCTCAAGAATTTAGCGACTCTTATGTAACAAAAGCCCTCTTCACTACATTAGTCAGACCGATACTTGAATACGGTTCTATAATTTGGAACCCGCGTTACCAGGTTTATGTAGATCGCCTTGAATCAGTTCAAAAACAATTTTTACTATTTGTGTTAAGAGATTTTCATTGGGATCCCTCGTATAATCTACCACCCTATACGAATCGTTTAAAACTCATTAATCTACACACACTTTCTAGTCTGAGGGAAATGCTTGGAATTGTTTTTATGATTAAATTGCTAAATGGTTCACTCTCCAGCTCATTTCTTCTAAGTGAAGTGAACTTCAATGTACCGTCTCGTCCTTCAAGGCATTTTAAACCTCTAGTCTTAAAATAGCGCCGAACCAATTTTCAGTTAAATGAGCCTTTTCACTCCTTGTGTCAAGATTATAACTCTCTTTCTGGTAGATTTGATATTGTTTCTTATTCTTTATATATCTACTTTACTTAGCTGATGACGTTTTCTCTGTAGCTGAGCAGTTTTAGATATCGACGATTAACAAACCAAAGCCTTTCAACGACTCGTCACGTTATGGGGATACGCCCCTCGCGCCGGTCGGGCGGGATATGGTCGGTAATCCGTTTGGGAATTATTATTATTATTATTATGTATGTAATGGTAATTTTTTTTAAATAGTAAATAGTTTATCAATATCTTTTATGCGGTTATAATTAGTACTGAATATTTCCTTAACACAACAAATTCTGACAGATGTTTATTGATGTTACGAAACAAGACAAATCATCAAAAGTGCAGTTTCTTTTCATACCAGGAAACCATTCTAGAATAGTTTACAAATAAGGGTTGCTAATTGAAAAGACATTGCTCCCAAAAGGCGTTTGAACATTAAATCACATTTAAGTAGCCCAACTTACCTAAACTTTATTTTCCAAATCGTGTAGGAAAAATTTAAAAAATGTCATTGTAATCTAACCAGCTAGTTTCAAATTAAGTATTTAAAACGGTTCTGCAATTATTTATTTTTTATAATGTATCGTTTTCATTTTACATAAATTATAAATTTATTTTCTAACAATGTGGGGGACTACATTTGACTGATTCAATTGTGTTTTTAACACGTTTGTTGAACTTAGCGTCTAATTATGTAAAACGCCATGCCACCACAGTCACTCGCTACTTTATAGTTCCAATTAATCTAACATAATCACTCACATTGACTGCCAGTCACTTCAGTGAGTTGACACGAGAAAACGTGAGTCACGCGCTTTTTACAAAAAAACCCCCTTCATTTAACTTTGCAAAACAACTACAAATGCACCCAATATGAAGTTAGTACCCAACGCCATGAACGTTTTAGTTCAACGTGAATAGTAGTAGACATCATAGGAGTTAAGTAATAAAAAATTGGCGTGAAAGAATTGAACTTTTGTTTTATGGGCACAATGGTTAAATGATTTTTATACTTAATAAACATAAACGCGCATTGCGAAATCTGTGGTGGTAGCTAACAAACAATCGAATTAAGACAAAAGGCAACTAGCAAATTAAAACGTAATAAATTTTATTTATTTGTAAGAAATTCAAAACAAATGTCTACGAGCAGCACACAAATTTGATACGCAATTTTACCCTTATGCAAATAACTAAAAAAAAAAATAGTAAACCAAGTGTATTTTTATTCTAACAGGCTTTTTTCAGTTTACATTCAGAAATTTGCAACTCATATTCAAAATTTCCATTTCATATTGAGAATGTAACAATTAATATTCAGAAAGTTATAATTTATACTCGGAATTTCTATTTCATATTCAGAAACCTACAATTCATATTCAGTAAATTACAATTTATATTCAGATTTTCCAAATCATATTCAGAAAGTTGCAATTCATATTCACAAAATTCCACTGTACTCTTCTTAACATTATGATTCATACATTGAAGCAATTGTTTTACCAAGTATTTTTTTTATATGTGACTTTCATTCTGTGTTTTTATATACCCGAGTTTTTATATACCCGAACACATATAAAAAAATAAAAATATACAAATCATATATTTAATTAATTAAATTAATTATAACGTAATGGAACTGAATGATAACTAAGCCATATGCTTAATAACAATGGCATACAAAAATGTATGCCGAGCTCTGCCTTGCAGGCACTTAAATCATAAGTAGTAAAGCTGGACACTAACTTTGTTTGGCCCAAATGTCACATAAGCATTTACGCAGACGACGATATTTGAACTATTAAAAATGTTAGGTTCCCATTGAATGCAATATATACAAAAATACCTGAATAATATTCTCAATATCTTATATATAAATAGACAAGATGAATGCAATGTAGAACCGTTTTCTGCTAAACTATAATTCTAAAGTATACAAATTATATATGTATAGATAGGAAATTTTGAGGCGTACTTTTATCCGTAAATAAAAAAAATTTAAAAAATCATTTTAATATAAAAAATTTAACATAAAGGTCACACCACTACACATTCACTTATTCACACTACAGACACGCTGTGTGTGTGTGTACTTGCTTTTTGTGTACTATGCTGAATCGTGAGCATGGCCGAGGAGCTGCTTTCTAGGAAAAAATTAAGAGCCGTAGTAGTGTGAGTAGACTTGCCATTCATGTTTTTGTGTTATACGTGTGGTCGGCTCTCACTGTGAGTGCGAAGAGTTGGTAGTGGATCAATGAAAAATAAGTATTCGCACTATAGATACTCTGTTGTGTCATGCATTTTTGCTTTCTCTCTCTATGGCGCGATATACAACAGGTATATCATCATAAACCTCCTAAGAGATTTTTACGCCAAGCTTCTCTTCCAATTTGTGGTGTGCCGATTTGAATTTTCCCTACAAATTTGTGGGACCTACAGTTTTTTGCCGACTCCGAACGGCATCTACAAAGGAGACGAATTTTTGCTGAGAAGCCTGTCATGGCAGAAATACACTCGGAGAGTTTGCCAAACCACTGCCGAGGGGCGACCCCGTTTTGAAAAACTTTTTTCAAATCACTTTTGATGTTACCTGTACCAGGGCTCGAACCATGGACCTTCGGTGTGGTAGGCCGGCAACACTACCTTCACACCACGGCGGCCGCATTTTTGCTTTAGTTGTTGTTATTGTATTGATTACTGGCTACGATGCCCAGTGTCAGCTGCTCTCCTGAGAGCACGAAAAGCTTTGTTGGAGACATAAACACGCTATTTCAAATATGAGCAAATATGTAAAATTCATTGCTGATACCTACAAACAGGGTTTACAAAAATAAAATAAATGATAACTCATAAAGAGTATTAAACACCGAAGAAAATTAAAGGAAAATAGAGGAAAGGAAAAGAATTGAAAGGAAGGAAAATTAAAGGAAAGAATAGGAAAAGGATAGGAAAGGAAGGAAAGGGAAGGGAATGGAAAGGATAGGAAAGGAAGGAAAATTAAAGGAAAGAAAGGAACGGTAAGGAAATGAAAGGAAGGGAAGGGAAAGGGAATTAAAGGAAAGGTAAGAAAACGAAGGGGAAAGAAAGAAAATAAAAGGAAGGGAAGGGAAAGGAAAAGAAGTTTGAGGAAAGTAAAAAATAAAATAAGAGAGTAAAAAAAGAAATCAAGGAAAATAAAAATATGTTAGAGGAAAGGAACAACATAGAAAGGAAGAAAAAAAGGCGGATAAAAAATACCTACAGCAACAAAATAAAATAAAATAAAGTTTATTGGTTGAATTTCAACCACTGGGCGAAGTCTAGTCAAGTTAAAATTCTGAATATGAATTGTATCTTTCTGGATATGAATTGCAATTTTGTCAATATGAATTGTACCTTCTAAATATGAATTTCAACTTTCTGAATTTAAAATGAAAAAGGTGTAGTATTTTTCACGTAAGCTATGTTGTATGGATGTCAATTGTAAGATTTCGAAAGCTCAAATTAAAAGGCTTGGCCCAGCTTATCGGCTACTCTGAGCACTGCTTCAGATCCATAAATCTTTTATTTTTTAGTACAAATTTGTTCTTTTTCTCACTAGTTTGATCTCAGTAAGAAAATTATTACTGCTGGCTAACCTTACGCACATACATACATATACTTATTTATATATGCAAAGTGATATATATATATATAAATAATATATATAACGTTCACACATTATTAAGGCACAGTGAGTATTTCTACTCTAAAAGATTTCTACATACACTGGGCATCATATGAAAGTATAAATTTCCAAATAATTGTTTTAATATAGATTTATTAAACTAAGCTTTAAAAAATTGATACATTTTTACCATGTCTTGATAGCTGTGACTTACAATAAAACATAAGAGTATTTCATTTCCCATATTCGGAACGAAATTTATTCCTTTCGTTCCTTTAAAATAAGTATTGTAAAACTAACGGCGTCAAATGAAAGTAAAAAATGACATAATTTATTAAATTTAGTAGTTGGTATTTCCACCTTTGTTCTGGATAAATTCGCGAAGGCGTTTTAGTATGCTACGAACCAAATTTTCCAACATTTGGGATGGAATATTAACCCATTGACGCCTCATTTCCATGAAAAATGACTCCAAGTTTGTGCGGCTGCTTTTTGGTATTTTTGAGTCCAAGATGTACCACAGTTGCTCAATCGGGCTTAAATCTGACGACTGAGCTGGCCAGTTTAATTTTTCGATGCCCTCTTCTTGGAAAAAATTAGTGGCAAGACGGGATGTATGCTTGGGGTCGTTATCTTGTTGGCAGATAAGTTCATTTTTTGCGCACTTGTTGCCAAATTGTCACTGAGAATATCAACATAAGCAGCTGCCGTCATTCGTCCATCAATTCTTACCAAGTTACCCACGCCGTATTTTAAGAAACAGCCCCAAACCATAAGCGACCCACCTCCATGCTTCACTGTTGATTGAACGCACTGCTGTTTCAATCGATCAGAAGGCTTACACCAAACTCGCTTACGTTTTTTTGAGTTCTTTAGCTCGAATTTAGACTCATCGAACCAAATAACCTTGTCCCAAAACGGGGTTGGCATGTTTACATACTGTTTTGCAAATGCAAGTCTTTTCTTCCTATTCGCAGCAGAAATCAGAGGTCGTTTTTTTGCGACGAAATTTTTTAAACCAAATGATCGCAATTTTCTCTGAACTGTTCTAGCTGCAACATCTAAATTCAGGCTTTCTATCAACTCCCTCGATGAAACTTCAGGGTTTTCGGCAATTTTTCTTCTAATGAGGAGCTCAACGTGTTTCGAGATTTTAGGCTTTCGACCCCCACCATACTGAGTCTTGCATGACTCTTTTCTTTTAAAATTTTCAAAGATTTTTCTTGCGCCTCCGATTGAAATGGCATATTTTTCCGCTATTTTTGCGTACGTTTTACCTTTTTTCCTGTCTTCTACAATTAAGTTCCGAATATCTTCAGTTTTTCGCATCTCTCACTACAAAAAAAGAAAGTTAAAGCAAAAAAACTAATAAAGTTAACTTAAATTCGTTTAATCGATGAAAATATTGTAGTTAATCTTTAACTTACATCGGTAAAAATGACACAAAGTATAATTATACTTTCATATGACGCAATTATATCAGCTAACCTCCACAGACGAGTGACTTCTGGTCAACGTATTACTTTTCAATTGCAAATAATAAACGGTATTGACGCTTTAGCTATTGTCTGACATTACCGTGCGTCGTCATGGCATACTTTTAGAATTCTATTTAAAGTAGGGAATACGTGCAATTAACAAATATTATGAACTTGCAAAGAGATACTACTTTTATACTTTCATTTGATGCCTAGTGTACAAATATATGTGTATATGAACACTCAACAAACATATAGCTTAGGGTGTGTTGAAATCGAATTTGTTTAGTATAGAGCTACTTTATTAAAAATAAAAACTTTTATAAAAAATAAAAAAAAAGTTAATAAAAAAAAAAATAATTACACAGTGCTACAGTGATTTTGTACTTTTAAAGCGACCTGGCTAGTGCAGGGCAGCTGCACAGGAAGTGTTCAACACTTTCTATTTCCTCCTCGTCCCTGCAGCTGCGACAGAAGTCATTTGAAGGTGCCCCGGTGGTCTCAGCATGTATTCCCATTAGACAATGTCCAGTGAGTACCCCAATCAAGGTGGCTAGGAAGGATCGTTTTAGATTGAGTATGGACTCGGGCCGTTTCCTACATATGCAGGGCCTCGTTTGCCTGGACACCTCACATATCGTCTCCCTAGTCCATCTAGAATTAGCTTTTTCTTCGAATTCGCGTAGGATCCAGAGCTTAGTCCTGGCAAGAGGGGGGAGATTCTCCTTGTTTGGTCCACCTCTGATTGCTCTGTGGCCTTCCTTGCCACCTCGTCAGCAGCGCAGTTTCCAGGTATGTCCCTGTCCTCAGGAACCCATATCACTGCTGTGGGGCATTTCGAGGCCTGCAGTCGAGTGCTACCTTCGAATCAGTGTTACTACCCTGAAGGGCTTTGATCGCTGCTTGGCTGTCGCTGTATATAGACACTGATGTGCAGTTTTGCGAGAGCAGCCAGCGCACCGCCTCCTCTATGGCTGTAAGTTCAGCCTGGAACACGCTGCAGTGGCTAGGTAGTCTAATGCCTAAGAAGAGTGAAAGTTCCTCCGAGTAGAAGCCGCTGCCCACCTTGCCGGTGAGCTTTGAGCCGTCTGTGAAAATGGAGGCTGACTATGGGTTTAGAATGTGCAAGTACTCCAATTCGTGCTTCTTAGGGATTCTGGTGGAGAACTTGGTATTTGGCTCATAGCCGGTAGGCGTATTGTAATCCACAGCCTTTAGATTTTTGAGTGTGGTCTCCAAAATGCTTGTGTGTACTTTCTGGTGAAAATGATCATTTCCGTTTTAGACGGATTTACACTAAGGCCACTTTGCAAGGCCCAGTCCTCCACGAGGTTCAAGGCGGTTTGGAGCAGTTCACGTAGGATCTGAAGATGCTTTCCAGTCACCGAAAGAGCGATGTCATCTACATAGGTAATGATTTGGCAGCTGGTGTTTTCCAACTTCAGAAGCAGGGTGTTAACTGTTAGGTGCCACAGAAGAGGAGATAAAACTTCTCCTTGAGGAGTGCCCCTGGATGCGTATCGCACTATTGAGGCCTCTTCCAGATTAGATTGGATAGTCCTCTTTGACAGGAGCTGTCTAACGAATTCCACTAGTGGAGGCTCCAGTCCCAATATCAGAAAGGACGCGATGACCGCTTGAGGATTTACGTTATTTAAGGCTCCTTCAATGTCGAGAAAGATAACCAGAGTGTGGTCCTTGAGGCAAGTCCTTTTTCTATCTTTGCGGTGATAGCGTGGAGTGTTGTTTCCATTGACTTGCCCTTGGCGTATGCATGTTGAGCCTTCGAGAGGCTTTGTGAGCGCAGATTATTCCTAATGTGTGCATCCAATATTATTTCCAAGACCTTGAGAAGAAAAGATGTAAGGCTTATAGGCCTTAAGTCCTTTGGATTGGAGTGTAAGGCTCTTTATCCTCTGGGTATGAAGACTATCTTCGCTTCGATCCATCTCTGTGGAACGTAGCATAGCCTTAGGCATGCTGTGTAGATTTTAGACAGCACAGGGCAGATAATGTGTCTCGCCATTTGAAGTTCAGGGGGGAAGATGTTATCGGGTCGCGGAGATTTAAATGGGTCGAAGGTTCTGATGGTCCATTCGAATTTTTGAGGAGTAATTAACTTCTCTTAGGAGTGGTAATTTCTTCCAATGTAGTCGGCTATTGGTGGCTTCGTGGAACAGCCCGGAAAGAGCGTGTCCATTAGTAGTTCGACCATTTTGCCGCTAGATGATGTCCAACCTCCATCAGGTTTCTGATTGAAACCCGGAACAGTTGGACTTTTTGATAGAACTATACGCAGTCTTTTTGCCTCCGAGTTGGTTTCAATGTTGTTACAGAAGTTGTTAGAGAAGCCGTTTTTAAACCCACTCCAATCCGTTCCGCTTTTTGTTTCTGTAGGCTGCAAGAGTAGGTGGTCTCACGAGCAGACAGAAGCAGATGTATCTGTGTTCAGAGAAGGAGTTGTCCCTTAACATGCCAATTCTCGATTGGCCCAGTATCGGGTCAGAGACTAACGTGATATCAAGGACTTCCTTCCTATTTGCGGTAACAAACGTTGGTTCACTTCCAGAGTTACTTATATTTAGATTGTGAGATAGAATAAAGTCTAAAAGGCACTCACCTCTAGGGTTAGTGTCTTTAGAACCCCACACTACATTGTGCGAATTGGCGTCGGCCCCTATTACAATCGGCAGCTTCCGTCGGTTTGCCTCTTTCACTGCGTTTATTAAGCAGGTGGATGGAAATTGCTGGGCGTCATGCGCCATGTAGGGTGCAATCAGCCAAGACTGCGTGCCTTTCAGTTTAAGGCTGATGGTCACCGTATCTGCGTCACTGAAAATTGATAACAGGAAGTAAGCGAAAGTCTTTTTTTATCAGACTACACGCTCTTGTACTACTTGTAACTGGGGTCTTGACCACTTGGTAGGCATCAGAGGTTAGTCCGAAACCTTGTTTCGGAAGATCCAGGGTTCTTGGAGTAGCACGAGCTCCTCGCGGCGCAAGAGAATGGCAGTCGAGGCTGCCTTGGAGTGATGCAGGTTGATTTGGGGGACCAGCATCATCCGAAATTTACAGGTCGGTGTCTGAGCCGTCGTCCATTGCTGCTGCCTTTTCGCGTTTGGGAGCGGCTATGACTGAAACGTCATGTGCCGCTGCCTCCACATCAAAGTCCAGTAGCTGGCTCTTAGACTGGTGAACCCACTGACCGAAGGTCGACCTGACGTAGCCAGACACCGAGACCGTGTCGCTCTCGGAGTCGTTCGCGGTGTCGTATCCGAGCAGTGAGTGCGCCCTCCCAGTAGGTTCACTTAAAGTGCTGCCTGTGGGACCATCAGCGCCTGAAGCGGTTTGTGAGACAGTGGAGGCATCATCCGCTTTGCTAACAGCGTTGTCGGATGATCTGTCCTCTAGCGGGCTTTCTTGGAGGGCCCAGGTCCACTCAAGGTGGTTCCACGTTACTCCGTTCCAGGTTCATCAGGGGCGAATTCACCCTTCTTCGCAATCCGCAGGGTGATGGATTAAAAGCAGTAGCTGACGACTCCACCACAGGCTTCCAGAGCAGAGAGAGATTCCTCGCTAATGACCAAGGTCACATGGCGTTGTTTCTCCCTGACCTCACTACCCTCCATTAACTGGTGGGCAGACCACCTACGTTTCCGTTCTGAATGTTTTTCAAAATGGACTCTGGCGACGACGGTTCGGCTGCTGGTATCCAGGCCCAGGCTCGTAGTCTGCAAGGAATCTCGTTTCTGTGCACTGCTACCAAATCTGCCCCAGACCACAGCTCGCCTAACGCGGAAATAGCTTCCTTATAAAGCATAGCCGAGCGCTCATCGGCGCAAGAGACCATCTTTATTCGCCGCTGCCGCCAGCCGGCATCTCGGACGACAGGAGCAGGGCCCGGATGTTTCTCGAAGACTTTGTCGTATATCCTGAACAGACCTTTTAACACCGACTTCCAGTTGTCAGCAGTGATGTTACCGTGTGGGTGTCCCTTGTCAAGTACCGCGAGAGTGAGGTGCTCTCTGGCCACTTCGCTGAACGGCCTGGACGAGTTCGCCGCAGAGGTTCTCGTGGCCGCCGCCAAAGGGCTATGTCTCTTGGATTCAATCGTGGTGCTTTCCTGAAAACGCTGTCTCTTAGAGGCTTGTGCCTTTGGCTAACTGTAAGCACATTAATTATAATTTTAAATAACAAATAGTTGTTTTTGACTAGAGTTGGATTCATATATAGTATCCATTTTTCAATAAATTTTACACTAAGTCTTTTTGACATGAGATACATTTTAGACAAAACAATGAATTTTTACATAGAATTATGTTGAACAACTGAAAAACTTGAAGTCCTTTCCAAGAAAAAGGAATTGGTATATTTAAGTAGTAATAGCCTGTCGATTATATATGTATATTCAAAATTTATCATTCGTTCCCAATTAATAAACGGTTTTTTGACTTTAAAAAAAGATTTTGGGGGTGTTAAAAATTTTTTGAACATGTTTTCGTGTATCATTCGACCAGATGAACAATGTCTACTAGGTCGCTTTAAAAGTATATTTAATTTATTTTTTTTATCACTGTGTTATTTTATTAGTCTTGGACTTGAGTTCATTAATTGCCATGCTTGGACAATTTTGTTTTAAAATTAATAAAAAAAGGAGTTTAGCTGACAAAAATATGGCTTACCGGCTATGGCTATTGTCTCCAAATTCTCTTTTCTATTTAATAAAAGTGGTTATTCTTGTCCTTGAGCTCATTTATAGTCATGAGTACTTTAAATTAAAGAAGAAAAATTACAAAATTAGATTTTGACTTGGCACTTATAGATCAAATCGGTTAATTCCAACGGATTTTTTAAAGCTTTTTCTAAAGTCCTAAGTATGTTCCCAGCCAAGTCAATGTATTTTACGTGTTATGCATTTTAATTTAAAAACTAAAGAATATAATGTTCTTGCTTTATGGAAAGGATTAAAAAAAGAATCGTATTCTAAAAGTGTTTGAATTTTACAGAATTTTAGATCAACGCAAAATAAAACAACTGAATAACATTGTTTTGCCACTAATAACGTTTTTATTAATTTGAGTGCAGAAACACCACCTGATTTAACGGCAGAATAAAGAATGACAAATTTGGTTTTCGGTAGGTTTTTTCTCGGTGAACGGTCGCTTACGACCACACAACCCTTCTTCTTAAACCAGCCTTCAGCCCGCCAACATCAGCCAGCGATCCCCAGCCGTCACGCCATTGCATACAGGTAATGCCATTGTTTCAAACTATTTTATAACGAGGAAATCGTTTTCTCTCTATTTCTTTTTTGAACGAAACCCTGTCTGAGATCGGCTTCGGTGCGCCCACCCACTGCCGGTTACAGACGCACCCCGGCCGTGCATGGTCCTTCGAGCCATGAGAAGGAAGGTATTAAAAAAACAATAACAACACTTAGAAGGGCTTGGTGGTCGATTCTATTGAATCGATGGGGCATTAATGCAGAAGTGAGGGTTCGAGCCCCACTCACGAAATAAATCTTCTGAAGAGATAAATCGTTCTAGCATCGAACTATTACAATTTTTTTAATTGAAAATCTGTTGAAGATTTTATTTGTTTATCTAAGAATAGAGTAGGGCCTAAACCTTTAACGAAAAATTACTATTCCAAATAAATGCTATGGATGGAACCGAACATTATATACCTAGTAGGGATCTATTATGGCAAACTAATTTATGCAGGTCTATTTTAATACATTTCAGCCCTTATTATGCAGCCAGCTAATTGTTTTCAATAAAAACACTTCTGTCATGAGTTTTAACATGTAAATTTATTTAAAAAAAAATATAAATGTATGGCGGGATATACAACAAGCATATTATCATAAACCTCCTAAGAAATGTTTGCGCCGAGCTTCCCTTCCAATTGGAATTTTTTCCTACAAATTGGCGGTACCTACAGATTTTTGCCGACTTCGAACGGCATCTACAAATTTGATGAATTTTTTCTGAGAAGCCTTCAATGGCAGAAAGACACTTGGAGAGTTTGCCAAACCACTGCCGAGGGGCGACCCCGTTTTGAAAAACTTTTTCAAACCAGTTTTGATGTCACCTGTCCCAGGACTCGAACGTTGGACCTTCGGTGTGGTAGGCTGGCAATACTACCGCCACACGACGGCGGCCGCCATTAATTTATTTGTATATAAATAGCTTCCCTAAAACAACTGCTAACCACATTTTTTCAAAATACCAATACATGTACATTTTAGGTTTGAAAAATTTGCGTTGAAATAGACAGACTGACGGACAGAGAGACGAACATGGCTAAATCGCCTCAGCTCATCGTCCTTGGTATTTCAATTTATTTACTCATGGGCCATCTCATCTTCTTCTCATACTTACAAACATTTCATGTTCATTATAAGTATGAAAATCAAAAAAAGTATATAACTTCCCTATTGCAGTGGGGCAGTAACATCTTGAAGGGATATTTTACTTGTGTGTTACCCAATTTGCTTAATTTTTTGTATACTACATACTATTGAGAAGCAGCTGACCAATTTTGATTGAAATATCTAGTTCAAACTACAAGTAATGGCCTATGAAAATAGCAGAATTAGTATGCTATAAAGTAGGCGGCGCCACGGCTACTTCCCCAAACTCCACAAAATTTGTTTGCGGTAGACTTTTGCTTAAAAATTTTTCAAAACCATGTTAAAAAAGTGGGCGTGACCAATGACCGATTTCGCCAATTTTTACAAAAAACATTTATTTTTGTATGTACAACATTTTCGCCAAATATCGTTTCCATAAATCAATTTTTGCCGGAGTTATAGCATTAAAAGTTTTGTGCAATAATCCACTATAAAAGGGGCGGGGCCACGCCCATTTTAAAAAATTTTTATTTTTCGACTTTCTTCGTTTACGGAAACTTTGAAAGTGAAATAAGAATGATATAAAGCTTTTGTACGCAAAGTTATTGCCTATTAAATATATCTATGAACCTTTTCAAACTCTTTCGTGTGAAAGTGGGCGTGGCTCTTAACCAATTTCGCCCATTTTTTTCCGGAATATATCTTGTATTAATATAAATGTGTCTGCTTAATTTCATTTGGATATCTTGAACGGTTTTTGATTTATAATTAATATATCTAATTTTGACTTAATCAAAAGTGGGTGGTGCCATGCCCATTTTCAAAAATTTCTTGACAAATTTATTTTCTGCCTTAACGCTAATTTGCCCACCAAATTTTATCCTTATAAGTGAATAATGTACTGAATAATCACTTTTTATAAAAAGTGGGCGTGGCTATTATCCGATTTCGGAACCGGCGTACCAAATTTCATTAAGATATCTCAAAATTTACTCAAGTTATCGTGCTAACAGACAGACGGACGGACATGGCTTAATCAATTTCTTTTTTTCTCCTGAACATTTTGATATGTCAGTCAATATCTATCTCGATCCATTTATGTCATCACATACCACCGTTACGCACCTAAGTTAATATACATATAAAAATAATTAAAAACAAGTAAAAGGGCTGTCTTGGACTATCCCGAAGATTTAATACCTTTCATGAATACGTATGACGGTTTTAAGTGTCCGATCTTTACTCACAATTAGTACTAACTCTGCAAAACTGTTAATTTAAAGATACATAGCCCAAACCCCATTTATCGGAAAAATCGTCTGTATGGGAGCTATATGGCATGTTGGTCCGATCTGGGTGATTTTCACTACACACAAATGATTAATGCTTTACAAAATGGCCGCCTCTTACCAAATTTCATAGAGATATCTCTAAAACTGAGGGACTAGTTTGCGTTCAAGCAGACAGACGGACTGACTGACGGACATGGGTAAATCAACTCAGCTCATCGCCCTGCTCATTTCGGCATACATATTGACGGGTCTTTCTCTTCTTCTTCCCATACTTACAAACATCGGACCAAAGTTATAATACCGTTTCATGTCCGTGAAAGCTATTAAAAAAACACTCATGTGAAAAAAATAGTATTCTTGGTCCCGACTTTTTAAAAGCAATTAGGGCAAAACATTAAAATTGTGTGTTGGGACTAATAATCATTCTGTATAATTAAATAAGTATTATTAAAATTAAATTTAATCAAATTCTGATTTATCGGGAAATGAATCATTTGGATTAATCGATAATGATTATACTCTGATTAATCAAGTTTAGTTTTATTTCAATTTTCAATTAATATAGTAAGAGCACAACCCATATTTAAGGCTTTATAATTTTAAATTTATAAGTATCATAACATAAACTGAACATTCTGAGTTCAATAATATGATAACGTAAAACAATTTGGGATAAAAAGTCTCGCGGTGAGTAATAATTACAATGCTAGCGTGCTTTATTTCCCTTCTCCACTTAAAAGGGAAATAAAGAATTGTCTGTATTGCTTTTTTCTTTTTTTAGATTACAAAGTTCGCGACCGATATTTTCGTGGGGGCATAATTGCACTGCACCTTAAAATTTTATTTTTAGAAGTATGAACCCTGATAACATTTGGCGAAATGAATCATGGGTTATTAGGAGCATTGTTCTATGATGTATTGTCTCCTATGGGTTAGCCAAGGGGAGTACTGAGGAATATTGTTTGATGTGCTGACGAGGCCGTATGAAGACATCGACAGAGTTGAAATAATTGAAACTAAGCACCTTCGTTGGCTGGTTCATTTTGTGTGAATGATTGAAGATGGACTTGTCTAGAAGGTATTCTTATCGGCGGATGCAGAGTAAGCGGAAAACTAACACTCCGAAGAAAAGATTAACAGGAGAAAAGAGTAAATGAGATCTACAGGTATTTAAATTTAAAGCCCGGCAACAGAGTCAAATACCTTTAAATCACTTTCACAATACTACTCACATTTAAATTTTAAAGTTTCAGAAGCCAAATATAATTCAATAAATATTCCCCGAAAAGTGAAACATGTGTGTTAACACAAGCTTGTACCTTGATTGAAAGTTTCAACCTAAAGGTTTTATGCACTCGATTTGAATAGACATATGCTTGTAGTATGTCTCTATATATTTTATTAAAGTGTATATTGTAACTTACGTATGTGCATATGTAGGTCGGTCTGTCAGTCAAACAATCGTGATGTAATTCAATTTAATTTACAATTGATTTTCTCTCTTCGAGCAGATTTTGGTGTTGTTATTGCAACCACAGCTGTTACTGTCAGCAGTGAAATTGAATATGTTATTCATTGACTCTTTCGTCGTTTAGTTTTATATGCACGTAGGAAGATATGTTGCTTTAACCTTAAACTGAAGAAAAATCTCTGCTTACAATATTAGTCTGTGATATTCGGGAGTGTAGTAGAGTAAGCTTGCGGGGCTGAACAAGCAGTCCAAGTTGTGCGGTCATACTCAATCACAACTTTTATGTCCTACGGATATGTTAAGAGACTGTTTATAAATAGTTGGTTTCCCTGTGTTGATATTGTCACGCCGCATAATTACGTCCCTGCATATACCATACATCTGCAACACCTGCACCACGAATCCATTGGCGTGGGTGTATACGAATACACCCGAACAACAGCGACAGTTGAGTACAAGCGGCGCGACGTAAAACATATTAATTTTGCGATACATACTGTAAATGTAAAACCGACTTACGAAATAACTTTTTATTATATTACATTATAAATATTAACATAAACCAGTGCGTTTTATATATATTAACTCGATATCCTGAACACGTAAGTAAACGCAGTCGTGTGTATAGATATACGGGACAAAAACTATCTATAACGCGACAGTTCAGAAGTAGGAATTACTTCACCGCCTACATACGTACGTGCATTGATAGTGAAAATATGCTGAAACGTTTTATATGCATATAAAACAGTGTGTGCTGACTAATTATTAAAAGAAAAGTGTACGAAATAGTGTGAAAATTGTTATTTCGGTGAGCAAGCGTTTGCTATTCAACATAACCCTACATTTGGTGAGACGTCAGTGGATATTACGGCTCCAGAGACAAACGTGTAGTCGCTGAGCTCAACGGTTCGAAGTTAAAAATTTTAGTTTGTAAATTCACACCTCGTTTTGTTTATGCTACATACTTTCTTTAGCCACACTTATGCCCATATGACAGTACGTATTTTTCCTGTATTTATTGATTAAAATACTGACGAAAACCTATCGAAAGTGAAGTTACAAAAACAATTTAGGATTTGCTAAAAGGGTACAGACACCACCTGTAATTTGGTTGAAGTTTATTTGAAAGCTGAAAGTAAATAAAATTTTAAAATAAACAAATATAAAATGAAACAATTTAAAAATATTTTTTAGGTACGGGTGGTCCTGAGCACATAGTACCCGGAACGCAACTTTTGAGTCGCACATTTTACGACATGTACCCGATGTTCCACACGGTCATTGTAAAAATTTTCATCAAGCTCTTCTGAATACGAGTATATGCATGGCATCATGAGGGGACAAACTACATGCAGGTCATGTGTTTGGTATGGCAGCCGCTGAACTTTTCCTAGCATTGTCATATAGGCTGATATTGGTCGAATAAAGATTGTACGAGGTGTGTTCAAAACGTATCGCGAATTTTGAATTTTCGCTGGTTACGTATATTCGAATTTCGAATTTTTTGTTGCGTTATGTTGGTACTCATGTCTCTCACTTATGCCGACAAGCTCGGCCATTTTGAATGTTCAGTTAATTGTTGACAGCTGCTTTGCTTGCACGTGTTTTGGATCGTCTTCGATTTTTACCTATTCAAAAAAATGGATCAAAGAACCTGTATCAAATTTTGTGTGAAAAACGAAATTAAGTGCGCGGATGCACTCCGAATGTTGACTGTGGCATACGGAGAAGCTACCTTGGACCGAAGCAACGTTTATCGGTGGTACAAAATGTTCTCAGAAGGCCGAGAAGATGTGCAAAGAAGAACAAAAATTGGCTTTTGCACCACGATAACGCCCCTGCTCACGCATCGTTGCTTGTGCGCGACTTTTTGGCCAAAAACAACACACTAATGATGCCGCAGCCACCGTATTCCCCAGATCTGGCCCCCTGTGACTTTTTCTTGTTCCCTAAACTGAAGAGGGAGACGGCATCGAAGGAGGAGCTGAACAAGATACAAAAAAATGATTTTTTGAAGTGCTTCGAAGATTGGAAAAACCGTTGGCACAAGTGTATAATATCTCATGGGGATTACTTTGAAGGGGACAAAATAGATATTCATGAATAAATAAATAATTTTTGAAAAAACACAAAATTCGCGATACTTTTTGAACACACCTCGTACATCCATGGTGTGTTCTTGGCTGACACCCCACTGTTTACCAAGTATTCTTTTGCAGGCGTAAAGTATTCCATATGCCCTCTTGACTCTATTATTTGAATAAAGTTTCAAATTCAACTAAGGTGTCGAAAGGATGCCTAGGTATTTCGTAATATCAGAAAGATACAAGCCATTTGTAATGTTTCCTCTGTCAGTTTTATGTTGGTATAATTAGTCCATTACAATTAAGATGTGAAAATTTCAAGTGGGTCGGTGGGGTAGCTGACGATGTCACTAAAGGCGTTAGGGACGGGTCAGTTCAGGTTGGTGGTGGTAGGCTAAGTCCCAAGCTGTAGCACAGTGTCGAATGCTGTGGACCTGGCATGACCAGCTTTTCGCACGAGTCTATCCAAAGGTTTCTTTCACGGTAACAGGAAGAAGGCTGGAAGGAGAGGTGACGTTTGGGGAAGAGAAAGTAGAGTAGGCTGACGCTTGGTAGCGGCAGTCTGAATTTAATGTGACGGGCACTGCAGCAGTGCTGATAGTCGTGGAGACAGTGCTACTATTGTAGCTGTTAGAGCACGAGGAGCGGCTTTAAGGGCGCGCTTTAAACCGAAGGATTTCCTATGGAACGTTTAATGTGAATTTTAGCCCAGAAAATCCATTCTCTTCGTCCAGGTTTGGATTCTATGCCCGCACGTTACAAGAGAACGGAGAGCCGTCCCGCTGCAACGGTCTGTTCGGATGATGATAATTTCCGATTGGAACTTGATAATGACGACAGGGTTACAGGGACAAAAACGCGGTTGGTTCGACTGCATAGATTTAGCTGTTGTGGGAACCCGACCGGGTCCAGCAGTGATACCGAAATTACCTGTCACCTTAACTCCGAACTCGTGCCTTAAAATGGTCTGGCAATGGACTGCCACTTTCAACAACACTCCCCAACACCTTCAGTGAGCGTTCTTGTCGTTAAAGTTACCAACAATACACAGCAAACAAGTTGTGGTAACATTCAAAATTTGTAGTTAATTTTTTTTTTTTAATTATCAAAAAAAACCTAACGAAATACAAACTAGCTCATTTGGTTTTAGCAGCCTAGTTTGTATTTTGGTTGTATAGGGTGTTTTTTAGGGGTATAGAACTTCGAATTGAAATAAAACACAAGAAAATAGTTTTAAGGTCCATCAATTTGGCTTTATTGGAAGGATAATTTTATGCCATTAATGTTTCAATATGATTTCAAGCATGTGGCCGCCGCGGCTGGCTCGAATAAAGCCAATTCTACAGGTCTAATTTTCAACCACTTTTTCGAGCATATGGGGCCGTATGTCGGCAATAACGCCACGAATGTTGGCTTCCAATTCCCCTAACGTTTCTGGTTTGTTGGTGTAGACGAGCGACTTCACATATCCCCAAAGAAAATAATCCAATGGTGTCAAATCACACGACCTTGGTGGCCAATTGACAGGTCCATTCCGCGAAATTATGCGCTCATCGAATGTTTCCTTCAATAAATCGATTGTGACGTGCGCTGTGTGGCATGTAGCGCCGTCTTGTTGGAACCACAACTCATCCACATTCATGCCATCCAATTCGGGAACAAAATAGTCGGTTATCATGGCTCTATACCGGTCTCCATTAACGGTAGCTGCCTCTCCAGCATTATTGCGGAAGAAGTATGGCCCAATGACTCCACCAGCCCATAGAGCACACCAAACAGTCAGTTTTTGTGGATGTAATGGCGTTTCAAGGGTCTCATGTGGATTCTCTTCACTCCAAATGCGGCAATTTTGCTTGTTGATGTAGCCATTCAACCAAAAATGAGCCTCATCACTGAACAAAATTTTGCGATGAAAATCAGCATCGAAATCAATCTCATTTTCGGCCCATACACCAAAATCATGACGCATTGCATGGTCTCGCGGCTTTAATTCTTGCACAAGCTGGATCTTGTAAGGTCGCAAGCCAAGATCTTTGCGCAAAATCTTCCATATAGTTGATGGACAAAGCTCCAATTGCTGTGCACGGTGGCGAATCGATTCATTCGGGTCCTCTTCAACACTTTGCTCTACAGCGGCAATTGTTTCTTCGGTGCGCACTGTTCGACGTCTCTGCGGATGCGTATTATCACATAGAGTAAACGTAGTGCGAAAACGATCCATGGTTAACCGAATTAATTGCTCTGATGGACGATTATGTCGACCATAAAATGGACGGAGCTCACGGTAAACATCGCGAGCTGAACCATTATTTTCGAAATAAATTTGCACGATTTGCAAGCGTTGTTCTTTTGTCAACCTGTTCATGATAAAATGGCAAACCAAACTGAACATAAATGACGTTAGAGTTGCCAGATTTGACCACAAAATGCCAGTTTTATCTCTATTCGAAAAACAAACCTGTGAAAAAAACACCCTATATTTCGTTCGTTTTTTTTACATAGCTTGCCCGCTTTCATCAATTCGAAAACAGCATGTGACTATCTCTTTTGCGTAAAAAACAGCACAAAATACAAAAAAAATATGTAGTGTCATACGGGCATTAAACGTATAACTCATCTCTTTCGGTTATAAATCTGCCGTTCTACTCGGGCTACATATTCTTTCGATTGTAACAAGCGAACAGAATTTGTGTTGTTAACTTTTTCTCGACGCGTAAAGTATCGTTGTCTCGCTTCAAACTTTTCCACTCCTGATTTTGTCGAATCGTCGGTTTGGTCAAATAAGAACAAACAATAAAGCAGAATAAAGTGAAAGCGAAAAGCAGCAACAAAGTTACAATCATCTCTTTCTCGCGTTTAAATGTTTCTAGGGATTTCGTATCCTATTCTCGGCGCGGTCTAATTAGAACAAACACTTCGATCAAAACAAACAACGAATAAAGTGCCGCAAAACAAACTTAACATTAAAAGATTTGAAAAAGCGGTGTAAGGATGCTGGTCTGCCTACGTCTGGAACAAATATCCAACTCCTTCAACGACTGCAAAATAATATGGATTTGGCAAGTGGAAGTGATGGTGCTCAGCAAACTACGATGGTGCAACGTTTATCGGTACTCGAAAAAACAATGCAACGTTTAATAAATACGTTTACAAATCCAATGCAAAACAATGATTCGTAATGTACTCCGTGTGTACAAAATTTTCAGCCTACGTTGTCGTCGTCGCCGGTACCAGCAATGTACACGAATAACGCGAATGTTCAACAGTTCACCGCAACAACAACGTCTACGCGAGCGAATGTCATACCAGTGGCAGAACGCAGGTGTCGCGCCCGCGCAGCCGCACCAAATTCCAATCAGAAGCAATGTCTATAATCCAACAATGCGAATCCCATTGAGCAATGGTTATTCTTACTCTCCGTATTGCACTATAAAAGACACTAGCATTTACCAGCGGCTCCGCTCGCATCAAAGAAATAAGCAAAATAACTAAGCTTCTTTTGAAAACATTTTTATTTATCAAGCAGATAAGTTTTAAAGTTCACATGTTCCTTAAAATAATGATATACAAAAAACCTTAAATAATCAGGTTACACACCAAATATTAAAAATTTCTTAGCAGCACTTGTAAACAATTAAATTCACACAGAGCACCAACTTCTAATACAGGATTCTAAACAAAAGCCAAAGCTATTAATTATTTTTCAGATCAAATTGAAGAAGAGATACATACAGAACAAACCGTAAGAGCTTCATAAATTGTAGTATTATATAAACACTCATAAAAGTTTAATTTTTACGAAACAGCGAAGCAACCAAAATATGAAGAATTGCTAAACTTGCTAAAAGCAATTGGTGACCCCGACGTGATCGTATATTGAACGGAAATATACGCAATGGAGAATAGCGACGCAAACGTTGCACCTGATACCGCAGCGAGCGGCACGAATTAAAGGACAATTATTAATAAAGTTTCGGTGAAGGTTCCGCCAGATATCGTTTCCGCAGAAACGATATCAATATCTTTAAAATGCACAACTATTTTGTGTTTGACAGGTGACGATTTACTCATATTTATTAACGACGACAATAGCCCGGCCCACATTCCAAACGACGACTGCGAACGACAACGGCGAAAGACCGAAGCTTGACAATAATTGCCGCCAAGCACCGACGACATGATAATAATGAAAGCGGCAACGACAGTTCTGCATTAGCTCAAACAACAGCAAACAAATTTAGAAAAAAGTATTGCATGTGTAAAAAAAAACATAAAACTAATCAATTTCAACACATATTTAAAGCAATTTGCATATATATTGCACGACCGTCACTGTCAAATTAGAAACAGATCTATTGATTGCCGATTTGTCGTGTTGTGCTTAAAAAATTCCTCCACATAAGAACATGTGTAAAAATAACTTGACAGATGCCTCACCGTCGTTGTCTCCTTGAATCTGTTTTCCCTAAATGACAGAAAAAGTACCGAAAACGCAAAATAAAATTGGTATTGTATGTATAGCAAGGCGAATTCATTACATGAACGTTATTTTCTTTTGATCTGACATTCCTGAACATGCTAATTTCGCCTTGCTGTCACCTTATATGAATTAGCCTTGATATATAGTAACTAAACTTATTAAAATCATAGCAATTAGTTTTTAATTTTTGTAGATATGGCGATGAATTTTTTAGTCACGTTTTGACCGATAACTCAGTTGTCGATTAACTTACACAACGAAACATAGCAGTATCGGTTAGTTTATTGAAATATCGAGAACTCCATATGAATCTTAGGCCTTTCCGTTTCGTGTCATATCCATATTTAATGCAAATTTAGAGGTTTCAGGGCTTTTACATTTCGACTGTTAGCTCAGTTATCGATTAATTTATCGAAATATTGCAGAGTCAAAAAGAATCCCGTGACCTTCCCCTTTCGTTTGATACCCATATTGTATGCAAATTCATGGGTTTTTCGGCAACCACATTCTGATCGATAACTCAGTTATCGATTAATTTATCGAAATATTGCAAAGTCCAAAAGAATACTGTGGCCTTCCCCTTTCGTTCAATACCCATATTGTATGCACATTTTAAGGTTTTAGGGCACCAAATTGCATAAATTCATTGGATAAAATGAGTTTTTGGGTTAGTTGGGTCACATTAGTGCCCATAACTCCATAACCATATGAGGTATTGAGATTTCATGACACCTGTTACCTATCCGAAATTTTGTACAGATCGGTGCTGTAGTTTTGGCGTGCAAACACTTCAAACACACTCACTCACTCACAAACTTACGCATTTATAATATAAGTAAGATTGTACAAGGTAGCGCAAAAGTAAGCTTCCGATGTTCAGCATATCGGTTGTGGCACGTGCAGTGTATGCTGTTGCACCGTCTTGTTGGAACCACATGTTTTCCAATCCCAATTCATCAAGTTGCGGCAAAAAGAACTCGTTGATCATTGCTCTGTAGCGCTCACCATTCACAGTAACCGTTTGGCCCCGACTGATTATTGGTCAAATAAATAGTCAGCAATATTCCGCGTTCTGGAGCAGTGTAGCGTAACATTGTTTATTAACGTGTAGTAGTATTGTTGCCTGAGTATAGCCCAACGAGCGAAACGTGTGGAAATGTGGAAAAACGCTTACGAGTGGCATGAAAGTTCTATAATTTTCACCGCTCAGCAAAAGATGCGGGGTTCTGCACAATTGTGGATCGATTCACAACAGTGCGCTTTCGTAAACTGGGTACAGTTTGTAAACCAATTTTTACTCGATTTTCCATGTTTAACAAATAAAGCGGATATTCGTATTAAACTTCTTGGTCAAAACGAATCACCGGTCGAATACTTTTATAAAATGTTTGCGTGGTTTGACGGAAACCAATATCGCGCGACATATAATAAACGGGATAAATGATAATGATCTAAAACGGAAAATGCCTAACGAGTATAGAAATTGTCAAGACTTGTTAAGAGATATTATGAATTATAACGTATATAATGATGTAAGTCATAATGCACAAAAACGAAAGTTTATACCAATCGCTACAAAGCCGCAAGTTACAAGTGCTAAACCCTTCGAAACTGTCCAAAGTTCAAATCAACAAAGAATAAATAACAACACAAAGTGCTTTAACTGTGGTAAGCTAGGGCATTTTGCTATTAAATGTCCCGAGCCGCAGAAAAAGACCAGGTGCGCGAATTGCCTGCGAAGTAAATACTGGCAAAAGTGAAGAGTCTCCAAGTTTGAAAAAAGCCACTGTAAATAAAATTTGTGATTTAAACGTTGATAAGAAAATAGAAACGTGCGATGCCGGTATCGTTAAAAAAATATTGGTACACGGAAATGCGACAAACGGCTTAGTTGACCCAGGTAGCACCGGTACTCTTGTGCGTAAAAAATTTTCCGAAGAAATTGCAACGTGCAAAAGCGAAGTAACGGTACTCAAAGGTTTCGGTGGTGCGGAATACGTTTTGTGGTTCTGACAAACGATTTACTATAGAAAACGTTGAATGCCGTGTAGAACAAATTCGAAATATAAGTGGTCCGCAACACTTAAACGAAAATGAACATCTCGGAAAGTGTGGGTTGTCGAAAATGAAAATACAGTCTGATAATCAGACAATTCAGCTGAAACCTTATCGCGCACTTTTTTCTAAACGAGCTATAATAACCGAGACAATTACGGACCTGTTAGAAAATAACGTAATCCGACCTAGTGAATCAGAGTACTCGTCCCCTGTGGTTCTGGTTGAAAAGAAGAACAAAGAACATCTTTTATGTATTGACTATCGTTGCCTTAGTAAAATTACGCTTAAGCAACCGGTTCCCATGCCGAGCATGGAGGAACAGTTTGCCAAACTCGCAGGAAATCGGTTTTTTACTACTCTCGACCTCCGAATGGGTTATGATCAAATTGAAATCGAAGAATCGTGTAAGAAATATACCGCATTCGTGACGTCAGACGGACATTTTGAATTTAACCGTATGCCTTTCGGTCTAGTTAATGCACCAGCAACTTTTTAATGCATTATGAATAAACTCGCGTCGAAAATGAATACCGGTGAAGTGTTGATCTACTTGAATGATATTGTAATTCCAAGCAAAACAATTTGTGAAGGACTGCTACTGTTAGAATGGTTCCTAAAGCTTCTTACAGAAGCCGGCCTTACACTGGGTCCCGACAAGTGTTATTTTCTCGCGCCGAAAATCGAATATCTCGGGCATATTGTAACTGAAAACGGCATTACACCTGGAATTCATAAGGCAAGCGCTATCAAACATTTTTAACCGCCATCAAATGTATCTGAAGTAAAAAGATTTTAAGGCCTTACGGGATTCTTTAGAAAATTTGTCCGCGACTATTCTATTATTTCCAAACCGTTAACTGTCTTACTGACAAAAGCGAATCAAGATAGCTTCACATGGGGTCGTGAGCAACAGAGCGCCTTTGAAACTCTCGTCAACGTCCTTACGCAAGAACCAATCCTTGTTTTATACGAATTCAACGGGCAGCAAGAGGTACATACTGATGCTAGAAGCGTCGGCTTGGCGGGTGTACTTTTACAATCAGTAGATGGAGGTGAATGACATCCTTTTTGCTATTACAGTTGCCATTGCACCGATACAGTAAGCCGATATCATTGCTACGAGTTCGAGGTTCTCACAGTAGTAGAATCCTTAGAACGCTTTCGTATTTATGTACTAGGAAAACCATTTCGATTAATAACTGATTGCTCACCGATCGCCCATGTAAAAGACAACAAAGAAATGAAACCTAAAATTGCACGTTGGTGCATTCATCGTCAAGGAACCCGTTTACAGCACGTCGATGCCCTCAGCCGAATGCCAAATCAAACTGCGCGAGAGGTTGAGCCTGCTGGCATCGTCTTCAACGTAACTACAGATGTCATGACTGGCTGCTTACCATGCAGCTGCAAGATGCAAAACTTCGGCAATACATTGATATTTTGAATGGTACAATTAAATCACCGGATGAGAATAATGTACGAGTAGAGTATAAACTACGTAACCACCGATTATACGAAAAACAACCTGATGGTCTAAAGTTTTTTATACCAAAATGTGTCCGATGGCGAATTATCCAATGCTGCCATGACCAGGGAGGGCATACGGCGCTAGAAAAAACCATTGACCGAATTAAAGATACGTACTCTTTTCCGAAAATCAGGAGGTATGTGAAGAGCTATATTGCAGCTTGTATCCAGAAGAGTTTTGTAACAGACACCAAAACAGCAGTTCGAACTTCCCTGCAAATGGTGAAGTGGAGCGTGAGAATCAAAGCATTTTAACTTATTTGCGTACAACTACCGAACATCCGAAAGATTGGGATCTAAAGCTAACAGATGTCCAAAGTTCGATCCACTCCCGGCGACACGTAACAACAGGTTTTAGCCCCAATGAATTGGTTTTCGATTCTAAACTGCGTGACGTAGTAACAAATCAGTTGCTTGCTGTTCATGACGACTTAGAGGGTGATACGGCCTTATTAACTTCCGCTGAGAAACGAAATCAAGCTATTGTAAGCATATTTAATAAAAAATTGAAACAGAGATTTGATCAGCGTCATCAGAAACCGAAAAGATATGCCGAAGACGATCTTGTAGTTATTGCAAATGAACTATCTGCTACAGGCGAATCACGAAAACTAGAACCTAAATGGCCTTCAGTTACTCGTTGGGATTTCGCTCTGACAACGGCCTTCTCTAGTCCATAGATCACACAAGATTTGTAAGACTCTCAATAAGTCTAGCTAAGGAATATATTGGGTGATCTCATCTGATATACTGAGGGTCGATTCAATGTCATGTAGCTGTAGGCTGTCGCTTTATATGAAAGCCTATCAGAAGCTTTTTCTAGTGGGGCAAATTCTGTGCTGGCTTGAAATATTGTCCTCTCTATTGTTTCGCTGGCGGATGGGCAGCTGTCCATGCCTGGATAAATCAGCTAGGTTTACTTCATTTTCAAGACTCAACATTTAGTGCTTCTTTAGACGTCAAGTTCATACTAGATCAGCTACGATATGCATGTTGATCTTAATACACTGTTCCGCTTTAACTCCTTTACCAAATTTAAGTTAGGTACGGTGGCGGTTGCCTCAGGACACTTTTACTGTCCGTTGTGAAACAACTTTGACTACCGGTGGCCTGATTTCTAGTTATTTCAGAACCCGCTGCGTAGCAACGATAAAGTTCCGGATAAGGTTCACGAAGATCTCGGATCTCCAACCAAACCTAACACAAAGTAAAAAAAACAAAAACTGCTATTTACGCTTTTCATGTAATACCCACTACAAAAATACATACATACATTGTTCCGTAGTAACAGTAAATAATTAGGAAGTGCCAGCCAAATTTTCCTTCATTGACTCTACAGTCCTGTCGTGTTGTCGTCCGGTCATTAGCGTATGCCATTCAAACATTTCAATTACCAACACAAAGCAGCCTACGCGACAGAAAAGCGAAGGTGGGGGAAAGAGGTTGGTGCGGTAGCTGAACAATCATTCTTGTTGACAGCTTGCACCAACAACAAAATTAGTTGTCGGCACGAGTTAAAGCCGCCACCAAATATATCAACAACTTTTGGCTACCTTTGGCTACCTTGGTGATTTTTACTATTCATTGATATTTGAGATGTGCCTATACCCATTAGGGGTATCATGCTTCAGTATATTAGATTCATATGCCCGTAAAAAAAAGACCTAATAAGAGTTTGAGGTGAAGCATATCATAGGGGACTAAGAACGTGCGCTACTTTGTGTGGGAAGTTTTTCACGGTAAAAATAAATTCGCTCACTTTAGCGCCATTCTCGGTACCAACACTTTAGAGCACCTCCAATGCAAGGTATACATCAGTGGATATCTTGTGACCTAAATCAGTGAAAACTTCTCAATGGACCACATTATTGGCGGATGTGCAGGGAAATGTTTTAGCTGTAAATAATTTACAAATGCTGGTGGCCTCTTACCCGTGAGTTTGTTCTTCCATACATTAAAACTCATCCACCACCAGAGGTAAGCCTAAGTTTTCTAGTCATGGGAGCAATGCAGATCTTAACTCTGTGACGTATGTTTCATCTTGGCCTTGAATGCTACACTGAAAATACATCAGGTAGACACCGAAGCCGGGTTTATTCTTACTACTGTCCTCCAGCGCTCTTGCAAATTTCGGATTAGCCCCTGGCCAGACTTACTGTGTGATAGTGACTGACCCCGTTGGTAGTTTCACTGCCATTGAGTGAGGAATGTTGAAGTGGACTCATTTGTTGCTCTGGGTTATGGAACTGATTCTCGAATGGGTCAAAGTTAAAAGTGAAGATTTGAGGGGGAAGTGTTTTGCTGGGAGCTTAATATAATGTATGTTAGAACTATTTCGCTTCAGCTCATGTGAAATTTGGTTTGGGTGTAGCGTTCTGGCATTTTCAGTGCTTAGTTTATCGTCGTCGAATTTCTGCCATCTTCAGCGTTTTCTTTGTTACAAAACGAAATATAAAAAGAGATAACGGAAAATCCTTCCCATCCTTTTTCCACCCTGCCGGAAAAACCAAGAAAAAGAAACAAGTAAACTTGATATAATCTGCAAAGGAAGTTGCTTGATCATTGTAGTGTCTTTCAAGTGGAAGCCGTCACTGCATGGAATTCTTTCCAGCTCTTCAGCGTTTGAGAGACAAACAGCGGTGTGTGCTAGGATGGTCTGGCAAAACCATACCTAGCCTTCGATTAACTACATCAACTTTAGAAAAACGATTTTATAAAGTCCTGATGGGCTTTAGTGAGTTTCTGCTGGACTCCTTTGATCTGCGCTTGGAAAGCTTTGTTACAAATCAGCTGAGCATGCAATGAGCCGGCGTTACATCTTACATAGTAGTGAAATCCTTCACGACAAAGGTGGATTGCAGGTGAATTATTGGGCTCAGTAAGCCTCATTTATATGTGGGCTTAGAATATGTGGAGGTGTTCTGGCCAAGTGAAGCACACGCAGTGCTTTTCAATAGATTTTAAAAACCTTTCTACTGCATTTGCATGAAAGTGCATGCTCAAGCTTTTCAAAGAACTAGGCGGAGTTACCCTTATACTACATTTACACTGCACCAGATGAGTAATTTTGGGTGAAAAAATCCAAATGCGTCGCATTCCCCCATACAAATCGCATTTCCCAAATTACTGATTTTATCACATTGGCTCGAATTTGGGCCGCTACAACGTGACAATTTTTTCGAACGCATTTCGTTTGAAGTTTCGGTTAAAGGAAATGTCGAACAAAATGAAAATGATCTAATGTAAATGGTTTTGAGATGACCCATTTGTGTTTTCCAAATGCGGGGCAGTGTAAAATTTGTATTTTATTGTCCAAGTGAGTTTGATCTGTTTGGTGTAGCTGCCACTCAAAATAACCCAACTTAATATTTTACCCAGGCAACAGTGCTTAACATTAAGAGGTTATACAGGGTGGCGCAAAAGTAATCCTCCTATCAGAAAATTCTATAAATTTTGCGATTGGTCCCTAAAGTCAGTTATGTTTTGACATTTGTGTAGTAAACACATGCGAAATACACGTTAATAAACAATGTTACGCTACATTGCTCCAGAACGCGGAATATTGCTGACTATTTATTTGACCAATAGTCGGTCGGGGCCAAACGGTTACTGTGAATGGTGAGCGCTACAGAGCAATGATCAACGAGTTCTTTTTGCCGCAACTTGATGAATTGGGATTGGAAAACATGTGGTTCCAACAAGACGGTGCAACAGCACACACTGCACGTGCCACAACCGATATGCGGAACATCGGAAGCTTACTTTTGCGCCACCTTGTATTAGTTTTGCTTTGTTGTTGTTGTTTATATATGTTTTTACTTAAACATGTTTGAGATAGTGTTACCGATTTCCTTTCCTTTGCTTCCGTTATCATAGTTCCTTTTAATTGATTTGATTTAATTAAATTAACATTTTTTTTATAATATTTTTTTTATGTGGTTTATTCCGATCTGTTTGTTTGATTTTATTGTATTTTTTGTAAGCTTTCCAGATCTATTGAGTTTATCGTGCAAATAAAAACAAGAATTTATTCTACCTTACAGCCCGACGTTCGCCAATTTTCTTTGGCATCTTCAGGGGCGTGACACTGTATTTGTTCCATTTTTTAATACAAACAACAAAGAACAATTTATTTTATTTTATGTTATATTGATTAATTTTTTTGCATTTCATTACATAAGTATAACCACAAAGTTTACACAAACAAAACAAATTAACTACCGTGTTAAGTATTCTGAGCTAAAACGAACTTAACATGAATAATCACTTATTTTGTTTTTGTAAACACTTTGAATATTAATGATAAACGCAGTTGCCTTCGTCTTTTACTGATTGAGGGCATTAACCGTGTTTAGTCACGATTACCCAATAACAACAATCAGCAAAGCATTTGCATACACACACCCACATTAGTAGAGCGTCATATACATATCAGCAAAGCAATCAAACAAGATTCTACTTATACACGCAGACTAAGCCAAATTTCACTAAGAACTCAGTTATGTATAGAGCAAACATCAACAACAAGGCACATCAACAAAATACAGAAAGAAAGACAAGCAGCGGCAGAGGCATGCTTACAGGCAGCGACGCTTAACGTTCCTGGATTGCTCTACCTAGCGAAAAGATGTTTACACATCAAAAACCAGATAAAATATATTTAATTAAAACTACAAACAAACCTTGATTATATAAATACTTTCGCTGCGTGTAAAAAATGTAATACTGGGATGACCAACTACTCATGGCAAAAGGTACTATATAACACGCGTGTCACATTTTCTTCACTCAGATCAAAATAAGTCCTAACCTTATATGTCCAGCGAATTTGCCAACGACTGCCACGCTTTAGGCTAATCATTCCATTTTAGTTACTCATTGCTTCACATGCTTCTTTAACCTCATTGTTTTCTGATCTTAGCGTGTGCCCGGATTTCCTTGACATAAGCGCAGAGTATTCAGTCGATGACTAATTAGTATTTCTCGCCCTCCTTGGCGGAAGTATGGTCGCAGCTATAACAACAAAGCGCATCTTAATAGACGGGTATATAACGTCGATCTCCAACTGTTAAACTTTTTTCTTTGCTTATCTATTGTGTGGGCCTATGTTGTTACAACTTTTCTGTTGTTGTTGTTGTGTCTTTATTTAGTGTGCCTTTATAAAGGGACACAAGCTATGTTGGACATTTGCGTTAATTGGTTGTTTGATCATTGACAAATTTGTATTAAAGTATTTGTGTGTCCATATTTGCTTTTGCCAGTAAAATTGAAAATTTCCTCCAACACACACAGCAGGCTATGCTATTTCGTAAACATAACTAACTTACAGACATACAAAAAAAATAAATGCCTACAAGTAGTGAGTATAAAAGTGTAAAAATAAATGCAAACACTTGTAACTGTAATAGCTATAAAAGCAAAACCATCGCATGTGTTTGGAGTTTACGTATGTATATCTTTTCTTTGTAGGAAATGTAACTAGTTCTGCACGGAAGCACAACTAGTGATGCCATTGTCGGTGGCAATAGGCCCCGTTGCCTCACCTTTTCTATAGATTCGAAGTAGTTAAATATTCGACAGTTGAGATCTAGTTCGTTTATTGGTATTATTTCGTTGGTTCCGAATCAGACCAAAATTCAGTGTATTGATTACACTCCGTTTTGCGATAGTTCCGGCACAACTTATAAACATTACGGCCGCCAAATTACGTTAACTATTGTAACTGCCATGAGCGCCACCGCTTTTTTGTTAAGTTATATGAAGGTATTTCCCACGACTTCATTTGTTATATTTCGAAGTATTTTTTTCTTTTTTTGTGAATTTAAAATTTGTAAATAGTTATTATCAAAACATTGAAATGTCTGAATTGTTTGTTTTGTAAAAATATTTCAAATATTTAATTAAATTTACACCGTTATGACAAGGACGGTGTTAAAAAAAAGCTGAAGAATTAGTTTTCACCGCAGTGTTAGGACCGCTAGATGGCGGCACCGCTTTCGATTTCAATGAATTATATGAGCGTATTTATGAAGTCCATACCTATAGCACTTGATATGGTTTAAAATTATATCTATTTTGTGCATTAAATTCCAATCGCACTTTGTACAAACTGGACTACTCAGAAGAGGTGGTCCTGCCCGAAAAATACACTATTTCCACTTGTTAGCTCTAACTCCCTATTCCTATTCGCCTGGAACTATCGATTTGCTTACTAGTTTTATTCTTCCTATTCCTTTTATTCTCATTCCACTATTGCTTATATCTCTCTCCACCACTTCTCGTTTTAGACTGAGGAGATTAGAGAGAAATCTTTGGTATGCAAAAGTTTTGTAGTCGCAAGAAATTGACTGACAAATGCACAGAATAATTAATGAACATAATACAGTAATTAAAAATTCTGGTTTAGGTGAAGTTCACAGCTGTAGCATGATTAGCATAGGCGGAGCTCTAAGGACTAGGCCTAACAAAAGCTCTTTAAGTAATTCTTAACCTTCTTCCCATATATATTTATTTATTTATTTATTACGACTCTTAGAGCCTAGTTCAACACAAAAAGATATTAATATATATATATACAGGGTGGATGATGAATTTTGCTACATTAAGAAACTCAAATACTTTTTTTTTCAGTGTATGGAATTCATTTTTCTTTTATTCATGTTAAAGCACATTAAATTTTATTAAATATAGCTTAATTAGTTTTAAAAATATTGGAATTTAAATGCCCCCCCCTGCTCGTCGATGCATGTGCGGCATCTTACCAAAAAGTTGTTCATTACTGCTTGGAGAGTCGAGACAGGAATAGCCGCAATTGTTTCTCGAATGGATTGCCTTAGTTCATTCAAATTTGTTGGTTTTGCTTTGAAGACTTCCTGTTTGCAATAACCCCACAAGAAAAAGTCAGGTGCAGTAAGGTCAGGCGACCTGGGTGGCCAACGGAATGTGGAGTTTCTGGATATCAGCTTATTGGGAAATTTTCGTCGCAATTCTGTCATAACAGGTTGGGCTATATGAGGAGCTGCACCATCTTGCTGAAACCACACAAAGTTGAAAGAAATTCTCATTCGGCGTAATTCTGGATAGAAAAACTCTCTCAACATGCTCAAGTAACGGTCTCCAGTAACCGTAACGGTGTGACCGTTTTCTTCGAAGAAGTAGGGCCCGACAATGAAGCGTGATGAAACTGCACACCACACTGTGACACGAAGTGGATGCAATTCCGTCTCATGGAGTATCTGTGGGTTGGAAGCACTCCATATTCGACAATTTTGTTTGTTTATGTTGCCGTTTAAATCGAAATGGGCCTCGTCAGACATGAAAAGACAGTTCAACATGTTTCCATCCTCTTCCACCATTTGAAGCATCTTCTGGCAAAATTCCAAGCGAATCGCCAAGTCTGCAGCGTTCAGCTTGTTGGCCATTTGAATTTTATATGGGAATAAGTCCAAATCTTTGTGCATAATTGACTGTAATGACTGTCTGCTTACACCCATTTGAGCAGATAAGCTTCTTGTCGAAAAACGTGGATTGTTTTGTATGGCAGCAGCTACAGCAGCGATTGTTTCCTCCGTTCGAACTGAAGGGTTTCGATGGTAAGGTCTTCTGTTGACTGTCCCATGCTCGGCAAAATTGTTTACAAGTCTTATTATGGTCCATCTGCTCGGAGGATTGCCGCCAAACGTGCGCCTATACTCTCTTTGAACCGAAACTACGGACTCCAGTGCGTGATAGCGGCGGACAATCCAAATTCTTGTTTCAGTGTCCCAGTTATCCATTTTTGTTAAACGTAAAAGTCAATCTGCAAAATAAAAAAAAAATTTACCAGATTCATTAAATAGAAAAAAAGTTATTTAATTTTTTTTTGGTAGCGGCTTTCATTAGCCACCCTGTACATATATAAATTATTGCAATAGGTAACAATTACACACTATTTAAAAATGAACAAGGGTAGTTTCAAAGGAAGGGTAGTTTCAAAGAACTGCGACTTATAACTCTCTTTTAAACTAAGTGGTCATTGTTTTGTCTTCCAAGCTGATGATTCAGCAACCATGAAAGCCACGGTTTGGAAATCGGCAAAGGAAATCGTTATTTTTAGCGATAGCCAAGCCTCCATCAAATCCCTTGGGTTTTAGTCACTCAATTCTAAACCAATGCTTAACTGTCGCTGATCTCTTCAAGATATGACTAAGCAGAATTGTGTGAATGTCCCGTCGGTCTTCGGAAACAGCGAAATTGAGTGAAACTGTAGGGCGCATGAACTTGCTTAGCAGGGAACGGCCAAGCATCACAAAGAGCGCTTAGGTATACCCATGTGCAAGCTAGTACGAAATGAACAGACCTACCGACAAGCTAACGAAAGATGTCAACAAACCCCAGGGTGTCGTATATAAAAGCAAACGTGGTCAAAAAGGTATCGCAAGAGATTTCGTCATGTCTTTTTCTTAAGAAGAGTTAAAATCTCTGAGTTAATAGGGGCACTGCTTTATTAAGATGACGAAGAGGAACAAGCTGTGGAAACCTTATCCGCAACAGCCCGGCGCTAAACAATGCCAGACGGCCTCTGCCATACTGTGGAGTATCACATCAAGGGCGTACTAGCCTTCATCAGGTCTTCAAAATTTTTCCAAAAGGATGAGTAGCGGTGTCTTTACGTGATACTGGCCTAAGTGTGCCCCAGCGGCAGCCACTTCAATCTAACCTTACCTAGAAAGTCTGTGCCTTTGAAATGATGGTCATATTGTGAGATTATGGAAAATATTTTACGTTAATACGGCGGAATCGGTACTTGGCTAGTGGCAAGTTAAGTTAGGAACCGAGTCGAAAGCTGACTTTTAACGCTTTCGAACCTTCCTTCTTGTAAAAATAGCCCATAACCTTGCTAAAGGAACTAGTATTGTTTCCGAAAGCAAAACCAGCGAACAAGTTCAAAACTATTTATTTTCGCTACTGGGAAATGTTTTTGTGACATTTTGTGAGTATTTAAAGCCTAACCGCAAATTGTTTGGTATAGCAGCGGTTACAATTTATGTACAATTGTGCTTTTATACAAATATATCCGTACTTTCATACAGCCACGCATCGACGTGAGCAACTAAAATGTATTTATATAAGTTTTTTCGAGTATTAGCTTGAATGGCCAAATACCAAAAATGCTATTGTGTAAGTACTTAAATGCACGTTTGGATATATGTAAGCATGTAAGGCATTTGTTCAGTCATCAAATGTCACACACACACATAAACGATATATTCACGAAAACTAATTGACATTTGTGGGCAAAAAACACCTGTTGCTGACAAATTTTGTTTTCTCTGTTTATATAGACTGTGTGTGTTTATTTTATTTTCTATATTTGTTTGGTATAATTGTGTTTTGATAAAACGTTTTTGTTTTCACGCTTTTATTTTCCTTCGATTGGTCATTAGCGTATCATACAAAATGGCCGCAAATTAATTTAAATATTGATTGTTGCCACAAAAATTTGTTTGGTCGGTTTGCAGTGCAATTTTTACACAGCACAATAACCTACAAATAATCTAGCGGTTTTTTTTGAATACTGCCTTTAGTAACCGGACCCAAGTTGACACCGTGTATACTGATTTTTCGAAAGCGTTTGATAAAGTTAATCATGATTTATTTTGTTGTGTTGATCTTCCGACAGGGTAGTAAGCTGATTTTTGTTGGAACGATTTTCCGTCATCCCTTGTCAAGTTTGGTTTTGTGACAAACCGGTTTCGGCGTTCTGCCATTTTCAATGCCTAGCTTCGTTCTGGTCTGTGTCTATCCGCTGCGTTGTTTTTATAGTCCGTGGGTGCTGTGGCAGGTAATGTCAGTCTATGTTTTCGTGGTAGGTAACGTTAATATGCGTGTGTGTGTGCGCGGTATTGATACGTCCGAATTGTTATCTGTCCCAAGGGTTGTTTTTGTAGGTATGTAGACATACCGCTTGTTAGCTAAGCGGTAGGTTGATGTAGGTATAAATCGGTGATTTTTGCAGTTTGGTTCATATTTCGTTTTTGCTTGTTCATTGTTACGTGTTTGGTTGCTGTACCTGCTGGCTTGTGCTGTTTTTTGTAAACTAGTTTTAAGGGTTCAAATATTTCGTCAGAGATAGTGTTGGTTTGTTCGTTTATGATCCTGCTGTCAAATGTTTTTAACTTGTATATCTCCATGTTCTCAAGTACATTGAGCCGCCGGCCTTTTCCTTGTACGTGAAGTATTCGAGCCGTTGTTTTTATGTTAGCTGGGGTGCAGTTGTTTTCAAACATGTGGTTCGCGAAATTAGATTCTGGTATTATGGTGGGTTTTCGTGTTTTTTTGTTGTAGTCCCTGATATGCTCTCGGAATCTTGTGCTTATTTTCCTTCCTGTTTGTCCTATGTAGCTGTATTGACATTCACAAGTAAGCCTATACACTCCGTGTCTGTTGAATGGGTCATCAGAATTAGTGTCGGTTCTTAGTTTTTGTCCGACGTTGTTGGATGTTCTGAATGCTGTGTTAATGTTATATCTTTTAAAGAACTTTGCTAATTTGTACGTCGCTTTTCCAGTGTATGTCATTGCCGTCCAAACCATTGGATTTTCCTCTACGTTTACTCTTTTTTGTGTTCCATGGCTACTTCTGAGTTTATCCACAAGTGCTTTCTGGTATCCATTATTTGCCGCTATGTTATATATTGTATTAAGCTCTCTCCAGTATGCTTCCTGTGTGAGCGGCGTTCTCTGAAGCCTATCCACTAAGTGCCTCAATGCTGCATTTTTGTGCTGTTACGGATGGTTTGATGTTACGGATGGTGTCCGTGGCAGTCGGTTTTCTATAAATGCCGTAGTTGAACCTATTTGTTATTTTGTCAATCCCTATAGTTAGGTCCAGGTAGTTCATTATTCCATCTTTTTCTACTTCCATTGTGAACTCTATGTTGCTATGTTGCCTGTTGAGGAACTCTAGTATTTGCTCTTCGTTATCGTCATTTAGGATGCAGATGATGTCATCCACGTATCTAGCGTAGAATGCCACGCCTAACTTGGTTTTTAACTCCTGTATATATTTTCCTTCCAAGTTTTGCATGAATGTTTCCATGAGAATGGCCGATGTTGGGTTACCCATTCCTAGTTCCTAGTGCACACCGAACTACTGAGGATACATCTGCAATTGTCCGGACTCTTGCCCACGACTGCATTGATGGACTGCTTCGACCACATAAAGACGGGAATCAAACGCGAACTACAACGCAAATATGAAAAACTGAACCGAAAATTGGACCAGTTAACGGGCCGACGCGATCACAGTAACAGTCAACAAACACACGAATTTAACAAAAGGTTCGTAAATCTAACAACAGTGGCCATTAGCAACGAAGAAGCGCAACTTCTAGGGAAGGGCCTGAAGCACAACATCGCGGATAGCAATGAAGCAAAAAGAACTGAGCAAGCGATAGTAGATGCAGAGGTTGCAATATCGCTTCTTCCATATCAGGAACAGGAGCACGCAAGGCACATGTGCAGAGAAGTCATAAGCAAGGAAGTAAGACCCCAGGAAGCACAAAAAGGAAATAAGGAGCTGAAAATATTGAAAAGGCTACAACGAAAGCTAAAAAATAACAACATCGTCACAACGAAGGCAGACAAAGGAAACACAACGGTGCTAATCAGTAAGGATGAATATATAGCAAAGACAGAGAAGCTCATCGAGGAAATGAAATGCCGCATTATTAGGGATAACCCCACGGATAAATACCAGACCGAAGTTAAAGAGGTTATAAAAAATGCTACCAAAAAAAATAATAGACGAGAGGATGGCATATACCCTAACACAAATGAATCCATCTGCTCCTCCACTCATTGCGTTACCAAAAATCCACAAGCAGGATACGCCGATGAGACCTATAATTAATTTTAAGTCCGCGCCGGGTTATAAACTGTCGAAACATCTAAAAACGATTTTAAAGGACACTCTGAAACTAGGGCACGAATACACAATAAGCAATACGATAGAACTACTACAGAGACTTGAGACCGTTAAACTCACAAGGAGCAGTAAACTCGTATCCTTTGACATAAAGGACTTATACCCGTCAATACCACTAACAGATACAATGGATATAGTCAACAAAACACTACTGGACAAAACTGAAGATAAGGTAAAAACTGCGCAAATTACCAACGCGCTAAGAACAACGCTGCGGCAAAACTATTTCCGGTTCAACAACAAAATATATAGACAGACAAACGGACTAGGAATGGGTAACCCAACATCGGCCATTCTCATGGAAACATTCATGCAAAACTTGGAAGGAAAATATATACAGGAGTTAAAAACCAAGTTAGGCGTGGCATTCTACGCTAGATACGTGGATGACATCATCTGCATCCTAAATGACGATAACGAAGAGCAAATACTAGAGTTCCTCAACAGGCAACATAGCAACATAGAGTTCACAATGGAAGTAGAAAAAGATGGAATAATGAACTACCTGGACCTAACTATAGGGATTGACAAAATAACAAATAGGTTCAACTACGGCATTTATAGAAAACCGACTGCCACGGACACCATCCGTAACATCAAACCATCCGTAACAGCACAAAAATGCAGCATTGAGGCACTTAGTGGATAGGCTTCAGAGAACGCCGCTCACACAGGAAGCATACTGGAGAGAGCTTAATACAATATATAACATAGCGGCAAATAATGGATACAAGAAAGCACTTGTGGATAAACTCAGAAGTAGCCATGGAACACAAAAAAGAGTAAACGTAGAGGAAAATCCAATGGTTTGGACGGCAATGACATACACTGGAAAAGCGACGTACAAATTAGCAAAGTTCTTTAAAAGATATAACATTAACACAGCATTCAGAACATCCAACAACGTCGGACAAAAACTAAGAACCGACACTAATTCTGATGACTTATTCAACAGACACGGAGTGTATAGGCTTACTTGTGAATGTCAATACAGCTACATAGGACAAACAGGAAGGAAAATAAGCACAAGATTCCGAGAGCATATCAGGGACTACAACAAAAAAACACGAAAACCCACCATAATACCAGAATCTAATTTCGCGAACCACATGTTTGAAAACAACTGCACCCCAGCTAACATAAAAACAACGGCTCGAATACTTCACGTACAAGGAAAAGGCCGGCGGCTCAATGTACTTGAGAACATGGAGATATACAAGTTAAAAACATTTGACAGCAGGATCATAAACGAACAAACCAACACTATCTCTGACGAAATATTTGAACCCTTAAAACTAGTTTACAAAAAACAGCACAAGCCAGCAGGTACAGCAACCAAACACGTAACAATGAACAAGCAAAAACGAAATATGAACCAAACTGCAAAAATCACCGATTTATACCTACATCAACCTACCGCTTAGCTAACAAGCGGTATGTCTACATACCTACAAAAACAACCCTTGGGACAGATAACAATTCGGACGTATCAATACCGCGCACACACACACGCATATTAACGTTACCTACCACGAAAACATAGACTGACATTACCTGCCACAGCACCCACGGACTATAAAAACAACGCAGCGGATAGACACAGACCAGAACGAAGCTAGGCATTGAAAGTGGCAGAACGCCGAAACCGGTTTGTCACAAAACCAAACTTGACAAGGGATGACGGAAAATCGTTCCAACAAAAATCAAAGTTAATCATCGTATTTTATTTTTATTCTATGGTTTCCACTCTAATTTCTTAAATTGGATTAAATCCTATCGTCGTCGTATTCTTTCATTGCCTCTTCAGGCGTTCCTCAGGGAAGCATTTTAGGACCGATTCTTTTTGTGATATTACTAGTTGTTTTAAATATTCAAAATTTCTTTTGTATGCTGACGACATGAAGATTTTTAGTAATATAACGTGTTCCTCTGACTCGTTTAAACTTCAGAGTGATCTATACAATGTTGTAGCTTAGTGCCAGAAAAATATGCTTCCCTTAAATATTAAAAAAATGCTCCCATGTCTCCAAGTCCCGTACTCTTATCCCTACTTCATATTATATTGGAGGCTCACAACTAAACATTGTTTCCAAAATCACTGATCTCGGGGTGGTCTTTGATTTCAAGTTCACATTTCAAAGCCATCTTAATTATATCTTAGCTTAGTCGTATTCTATGCTGGCTTTTGTCAGACGTTTCAGTTCAGATTTCTCGGACCTGTATACTTTAAAAACACTCTTTATTTCACTGGTACGCTCGAAACTAGAATATGCTGTTCATATTTGACGTCCGTATTATTCTTGTTACATTAGTCGATTGGAGAGAGTTCAGAAAATCTTTATAAAGTATGTTCTGCGCCCCCTTCATTTTGAACTTCCAGTTCCCGCGTATGAATCTAGATGTATGCTTATAGATCTTAAAACACTAAATTATAGGAGAACTTTCTTATCTCTAACTTTCATTTTTAATTTGATATCCACCCCCCTTTTTACTTTAAGATATTTTCTTTATTATTCCCAATATTTGTTTAAGGAATCATGCCATATTTTATGTGAGGCTGGCGAGGACCAATTATGCTGCCAATGCTCCTGTTGTCAGAGCTCTTAAAGAGTTTAACTTGCTCCCGAATTCTTCAGTTTTGGACTTTTCTTACTGTGAAAAGAAGTTAAAAATCCTACTTAATGAACTGTTAAATTAATTGGTAGTTTGCTTACATTTCTAATAAGTCTGTAAGAAATGTTACAATTTTAAGGTTAAATTAAATTAAATAAATAAATAAATGGCGGCCGCAGTGGTGTGAAGGTAGTGTTGCCGGCCTACCACACCGAAGGTCCATGGTTCGAGCCCTGGTACAGGTAACATCAAAAGTGATTTGAAAAAAGTTTTTCAAAACGGGGTCGCCCCTCGGCAGTGGTTTGGCAAACTCTCCGAGTGTATTTCTGCCATGACAGGCTTCTCAGCAAAAATTCGTCTCCTTTGTAGATGCCGTTCGGAGTCGGCAAAAAACTGTAGGTCCCACCAATTTGTAGGGAAAATTCAAATCGGCACACCACAAATTGGAAGAGAAGCTTGGCGCAAAAATCTCTTAGGAGGTTTATGATGATATACCTGTTGTATATCGCGCCATAGAGATAGAGAAATAAATAAATAAATAGACATATTTTGAATCGGATATTTATAGAATATGATGCCTTAACTGAAGCAAAATCCTAACATAGGAAAGGCAAAGCAATTTTTGTTAGAGTGCACACTGGTATTAATCCACACATATAGTTAACTTAAAACTTAAAAAAATAAAAAATCCAAACTAAGAGTAACGTTTTCATGAACTGGAAACAAACCTCGAACTTATTTAATTAACCAAAAAACAAAATTCCCCAATAATACCTTAAGTTAAAGGAAACATCAGGAATGAAAGGAGGGCTAGGAAAAGGAGCAGTAAAGTGAGCTACTGAAATAAAGGCGAAGAAAGGCAAAAGGAAATTAAAGTGTACAAAAATAAAATCAAATGAAATGAATAAAATAAATTAAAAATAAAGCAGGGTGAATCAACGAAAAGAAAAGAAATTAGAAGGAATTTAAAAAGGGCAAAAGAAATAAAGGAAAATTAAAGGTAAGCAGTCTCAACAAAGTGCGAAGGTGATTAATAAGAAAGGAGCGGCCAGGAAAGGATACGATAAAATAGAATAAACTAAAAGGCAATGATAAACAAGTAAGGACGCCTAAGAACATTTAATACCCAGCTGTGCAAAAGCGCTCGTGTTAAATTGGTAAGTTGTAGTGCACCTGTAGAGGTCCTAAACTTATTCTACTACCATGTGGGCAATCTTATAAATAAAAGTGAATGTGTGGCGGGCGCCGTGGTGTGGAGGTAGTGTTGCCGGCCTACCACACCGAAGGTCCATGGTTCGAGCCCTGGTACAGGTAACATCAAAAGTGATTTGAAAAAAGTTTTTCAAAACGGGGTCCCCCCTCGGCAGTGGTTTGGCAAACTCTCCGAGTGTATTTCTGCCATGACAGGCTTCTCAGCAAAAATTCGTCTCCTTTGTAGATGCCGTTCGGAGTCGGCAAAAAACTGTAGGTCCCACCAATTTGTAGGGAAAATTCAAATCGGCACACCACAAATTGGAAGAGAAGCTTGGCGCAAAAATCTCTTAGGAGGTTTATGATGATATACCTGTTGTATATCGCGCCATAAAAAAAAAAAGAAAAAGAATGTGTGTCTGGCGCCCAAAGTACTTACCCGATCTTTATGAAATTTCCAAAGTAGATTCTTAGATTCACTGGTTACAGAAAAGGTTAAATACAATTTTGTAAAAGTGGGCGATGCCAAGCCCCCTTGCTGTATAAAATTACTATTCATCATAACTCTGAACATATTTGGTCTAATTAATGATATTTGGATATATATGTGTTCATTAATCAATATTTACACAATTTTATAAAAGTGGGCGGTGTATATTTATGATACTTTCACAGTGGGTTCATAAACGTTTCCTATATATAAAAAAAAAATTTGGAAAAAGTGAGCAGTACTAAATGTTCATATATATGTGGGCGGTGCCACGTCCATTTTCTAAAATTAAAAATAAATTATTAATAAGATCATCAGGTCATTGTAGCTACCAAATTCTTTCACTCTATTTGCGTCAGTGAAGGAGATATGTAATGTTCCGCTTAACTACCTCCCTCTTAGAAAATTGGACATAGTAAACGTCGCGTCAAGTTTCGTAATTCTACCTTACACGGTTATGAAGTTATTAATAGCAGAATTTGCAAATTGCTTCACTTATAAGTGGGCGGTGCCATGCCAACTTCTCAAAATTTTGCAAAAATCGTCTAAAAAATATAAATATTTATGTAACTGCCAAATTATATCATTCTAACTGTATTAGTCAATGAGGTATGGGCAGTTCAGTATGTCTACCTCCTTTTCAGATAACCTTTATGAAAAAGGTGGCGTGGTCTGTAACCGATTTCGCTTACTTTCTCTGATTGTATTAACCACAACCATAGTATATATCCTACCAAATTTCGTTAATCTAGCAGCGAAATTTGTTCACCCCTATGTGGGCCTGGCAAACCCCTTTTCCAAAAATTTGTTACAAATTGTCAATCGGACGATCAACTTAATAAATCTACCGAATTTCATTATTGTAGCTTTTTTGTTATTGAATTATCTCAATTTTTGATATCGAAAAAAAGGGGCGCGGTTATGGTTCGATTACACCCATACTTTGGGCAAAAAGCAACCTGTGTGCCAAATTTCATTCAAATATCGCAATTTGTACTCATGTTATCGAGTCCACGGACGGACGGACATTCCAAGAAATTTTTTATATATGGAACTCTATATCTATATCCATTATTTTGCACCGTTACAAACCACCGTTATATCGTATGATCAAAACTATAATACCATGTGTTCTAGTACACGCTGGGTATAAAAATAAAATAGAATAAATAAAAATAGAAAAATAAATAATGCAGAAAGGAAAGCAAAGAAATAACAGAAAGAAGAGAAACGTAGTTCGGATGAAAGCATATAAAAGCAAAGGAACTGCAACGAAAGGAAGGGAAAAACGGAGATTAAAAGGAATAGCAAATAAAATATGTTTTGTTGCTGAATTTTAATCGCTTAGCGATCTCTAGTGAAGTGCTTGAGCTTCAAATTGGGGAGATTCGTTATAGATATCAAGTTCCTATACTACCTGACATAGTCAGTTGCTTAACATTTTTTTCATGCAGTTTGCAAGAAATATGAATAAATTTACCGAAAATGTAGTAAAGCCATTGTTGGTTTGAGTTGTAAGTTTAGTAATAAATCACAAGACAAAACAAGTTATTTTGTATAAAAATATACATACAGATATATAAAACAAAGTTTTATATTACAATTCCTTTTATTTTGACTTGTCTGCCTTTCACTTTTTATCGATTGGTAAACAAAATATTTCTATATAAAAGATGTAATTGGAGCATAACCAATGTTGGAGTAGAAGCGATTGCCAAAAAAGAAGCACATAGATAACACTAGCTATCTATCTACACCCTGCAAAAAATGCGATTAGTATAGGATCAATCCGGGGCGAGTCGCAAAGGAGGATGCGACTAATACCAATTCTGATCACTTTGTATGGGTTGAACTGTTCACAATTGTTTGAGCACACAAATAAATATTTACTTATATACATTGAATTATAGGCAACTGAAGACTAAAAGTTTAATCGCGAATCGCTCTTTTTAGAGATTAGTCTAACTATTTTTTGCAGGGTTTGTAGACTTAAGGGATTAATCGCGGACAACTCTCTTCAGAGAGTAATCGCACAAAATTTTGCAAGGACATTCAAAACAAAACTTTACAAAGCTCAACACTAAAAAACTTCGTTGTTAGTGTTTTGATGCAGCAGCGCACAACCTTCTACATGGAAAGCTGAACGTTCACAAAAAAAAAATGTTTATATTTTAAGCCAGAAAATCTAAATCTATTTCTTTTTGCATTTAAAAATAAATGCGATATACGCAAAAATGTGCTGACGAGAAAACTTCGTTTTAATAGATCCGAAATTTTGCTCATATTTTAAAAAAACTGAATTCTGAAAGCTGGAAAATTCATATCGCATGTCTCTGAAAATATTCAATTAGAATCACATTAATTAAATTAATCAGCCTACATTTTCAATTAAATCCTAATTTAATAAATTTTAATATTATCACTTAAACTAATTTGTTATAAAGAACATAGCTGCAAAATTATATTTTTGCTGAAGTATATATTGGCAAAGTTTATACTAGTTTAGCGTATTATACCCAACTGTGGATAACGTTACTACAACAACAACAACATGGATATTTTGCATAGTATGATTTTGATGCAACACAACATGCGGCAATACTGCAAAGGAAATGCTTCATTCTAAGCAATCTGGAAATAGGAAAAATAATGTAATTTAGTAAAAGAGCAGAGATATACTAATAAAGGATTTTATGTTGGGGTGAAAGGTCAAATGATGTACCCAGTATAAGTCAAAGGGCATAGAAAGTGTTAGAATCGCAAAGAATTTTTATTTTATTTTCAAAGTCTTTTATTCTCTATTCGGGCAAAGAAATTGTCTACCTTTTTTCTCCTCTTTGATTTTTCCTGAAGAAAAAATCTTAAGAACGAGTTCAAATAAAGGAGCGGGACCCATTTTACTTAATTTTTTGCTGCAATGTAAGTATTCTTAACTTATTCCAAATCCTTCAAAATGTATATATTTGCTTCGATTTTTGAAACAGAAGAACTGAAGTTGGGACCAGTTTCATAAGCCCTTTGGATATATCAGCTGTTTTCGATGACAAAACTTGCAAAGAAGTGTCAGTAAAGTGAAAATTACGTAAAGCTCTATCGAAACGTAAAAAGTCTCCGCCGAAGAGGAATCAGTAAAAATTTGCAAGCAAAACCTCTGTTTCTTTTTTGCTTGGTAAAATTTTTTAGTTTTTGTTGTTGCTTTCCTGTGTCATGATCAGCTGTTTTTCAATTGCAAGTTTTACTGAGTCAAATTCCCCCAGCAGAAACTTGCAACTCTCTATTTCAATGAAATTTCAAAATGCAAATGTTTTGTGTCACCGAACACTTTCCAGTAAAAATTTTATAAAATTTTATAAAATTTTTGAAAATTGTATCCTCCCCGAAATAAGCTGTCAGTAAGCCTATCATTGCTCTCACCGACAGATTACATCAATAGTGGTTTAAAATAGTATTTTCCAACCAGTAAAAATCAGATTGCGTTCTTAGTAAAATATGTAAATCTCCACTCATCTCTTCAGAGTTGTATTGCGCCAAATTCTTAGTACTACTATCATTGCTATCAGACAGCAGATTCCAGGTAAGAGCGAACAAACAAACAGCTTTTGTTTCGCGTCTTTTGCCCGCTGACCACGAAGTTTATTTAAACAATTAAGATATTGCTCAAGGCTGTATCAAATAACAGTTAGCAATGCATACACCTGCAGCTTTATTGCTTTCATACACATTTTGCATACGAAATTATACAACTGCGCACGATAAACTACTTTTGATTAAAATAACTGACATTTTTTTAATTTAATTAACTCTGATACATTTGCACTACCCAGACCACATTAAATACCTGATCGCATATTTATAAATCGATTCATTTTGATATATTTTAGACTTTTGTAAACATTCGATTTAATTGTAATATATCACTGCTGGAGATCTAAGCCAATGAATTTAGGATCTACATTTACGCAACAACGGCTAAAAACACCAAGGCGTCTATTATGGTAATGATGATGCTGACCACAATTTGTGTGTGTTATAAATATTTAATGAGGTGTATTGAATGGGTCATAATTTGATTGCAAAATATTTACTGTTGCTTATTGTGAATAGCATAATAATCATGGAAACCTTATGTTTGTTGCATAACGAATATGTTAAATAAGATAATATTCAGTGGAAAATCACATGTTGTGCATATTGAGATCCATACTTTTGTACGAATGTATGTATTATGTTTGCATATATGATTAATGCTGTTAAACGCAACAGAAGCTATTATTTCATTCAATTCAGAAGCAATTTGTATTGTTAATTCTTTTAATTCCTGCTACCATGAAAAATTAATTAAATCCGCTCTGCTAATAGGAATTGATAGGTGCTAACAAGAAGTCTTCATTAATTGATTTAAACACGAGCGTATGTATGTTTATATGTATGTAGGTAAATGCTGTGAATTTTAAATATGGCACATGTGCTCGAGAATGGTTCCTGTAGGAATATTCAATAAACCGTACCTCCATTCAAGATAAATCTCTCTTGCTGTCAAACAAACCTGTGTACTTTCACTATATTTTTCATGGTAATAAAAACTGTTACTTAATTTTATTTTAACGTTTTTTTTTTGCTGCTCATTTGCTTCTCTTATATTTAATTAATGCCTCTTTGATAAGTTTGTTTATTTTCTTTACTTTTTATATTTTCTAAATAATTTTTTCTTTATTTAATTTAATTTTATTTTATTTATTTTATTTTGTTTTATTTTATTTTATTTTTATTTTACATATCTAAGCGAATATATCACACTACAGACCTTGCAGACGTTGTCCTGTCTAAAATTTGACTTGCCTGCATTTAACAAATGTTGTTTTATTTTCTCCCCACTCGGCGATTCCTGTGTATTTATACCTATATCTTCCTTTTTCTTTCTACTTTTGCTTTTTGCCTACTCCAAATACCATAACTCTTCTTTACCCTCTTCATTTTCTTTATCACCTCCCCTACTCCCCATTTTTTCTGCCATTTTCTCTGCGGGTACTAATATGTAAATCTTTCCAATATCATTAACTTTAAAAAAATAAATCCCTAGCTATGCAGCGTTACATATCTTGGGAGCTTTTCCAAAAATTATATAAGTCCTTTCACAGAGATCGACAGTAAATTTTGGATATGTATGAAAAACAAGCCACTCAAAAAAATATGTTGGCGTGGCACCACCAGCTGTTCCAAAAAATATATATAGCCTGTGTCGTACTCATCAAACTCCTGAACCTTTCATGAAAGCTTCATAGACATCGACTATAAACAGTGGATATTAATGATGCATAAACCAAACACGAAATACGTGGGCGTGCCCGCCCAATTTTTCAAAATTATGTAAATCTTGACTAAAGGATACATATATCCGAATATGAATATCATGAACTTAGACCAAATACGTTCAGAGTTATGACGATTTGAAATTTTATATAGCCTGAGGCGTGGCACCACCCACTTTTCCAAAATTGTATATAGTAATCAGTGAACTCAAGAATATACCGTGAAAAAGTCATTGGACGCCTATAGAAGACATACAGACACACATTAATTTTTATTTATGATATATGAAAATCAGCGTTATTGATATTTGATATATTGATGGCAGCAATCATTTTATGAAATTTGATTCTGAAAAGTTATAATTAGTTGCACCAATGTATCATAGCTGCTGAAAATCACGATATGCCTGGCAACATTAAAGTGTGCCTGAATGTAAATTTTTTATCACATTAAAATCCTCTAAGATAATAGGTTTAACATCCCTTAGGAAGTTGTGAAGGTTAAATAATTGAGATATCGTTTTTATCAATATACTTGTTTGCTATGATATTCTCCTAAGAAAACATTGTTCATTAAATTTTGTAAAGAAATACAAATACTAGAATAGACTAGAATTCGTTAGAAGCAAGAAGCATGTCCATTTCATCCATTTCAATTATATTATATGTTGTATGATTTAGAGTAGATTTTATATTGAATCGTATATATAACGAATTTCGTTCAACATCGTATATGACATCTATACAACTCTCGTTAAGCTCAAGCACAAAAAAAGCAGCTTATCATAACTAGGTATTAAAAGTGAACTGAGCAGGGTACCCTAGATCCCTAACTATTTGGCGTAAGGAAGTCTTTATCTATTTCGAATTTTTTATTTCATTAGAATCTACAATCATTAATATAATGAACCCTCTAATGTACATATATATTTTGTTGTTGATTTTTATTTATTTTTTTTTCAAGAAAGGTAAACTTATTTGCATCATCATTAAAATATAATAATTTTCAGGTTGTTATAGTGAACACTTTTACAAAGTTCAAATGAACCACTGGAAATTTTATTAATTGCAAATATTGCAGATACCCACATATCATCCCCATGGTTGTAAAAGTTGCTTACGCTATGCAACATTGATTTTAAGTAGCAAGGAAAAACTCAATTGAATTGAAACTAAACACATGATTAAAATTTTAAGAGTATATAAAAAATGTATGAGATTTAAAGATCTTCTGTTTCAAAAGTTTTAGAGATTCTGAGCATTAAAAAAATAATTTTCTTACATAGGCAAATGCAGAAATCTTCGAACTTCCCAAAATTACTAAAACTAGAGTTCGCCCAGTGGTTGAAATTCAACCAATAAGCTTTATTTTGTTTTATTTGGTTGCTGTAGGTATGTTTTATCCGCCTTTTTTTCTTCCTTTCTATGTTGTTCCTTTCCTCTAACATATTTTTATTTTCCTTGATTTCTTTTTTTACTCTCTTATTTTATTTTTTACTTTCCTCAAACTTCTTTTCCTTTCCCTTCCCTTCCTTTTATTTTCTTTCTTTCCCCTTCGTTTTCTTACCTTTCCTTTAATTCCCTTCCCCTTCCCTTCTTTTCATTTCCTTACCGTTCCTTTCTTTCCTTTAATTTTCCTTCCTTTCCTATCCTTTCCATTCCCTTCCCTTTCCTTCCTTTCCTTTTCCTTTTCTTTCCTTTCTTTCCTTTAATTTTCCTTCCTTTCAATTCTTTTCCTTTCCTCTATTTTCCTTTAATTTTCTTCGGTGTTTAATACTCTTTATGAGTAATCATTTATTTTATTTTTGTAAACCCTGTTTGTAGATATCAGCAATGAAGTTTACATATTTGCTCATATTTTACATTGCTTGTTTAATGTATCCAACAAAGCAACTTTTCGTGCTCTCAGGAGAGCAGCTGATACTGGGCATCGGAGCCAGTAATCAATACAATTACAACAATTTAAGCAAAAATGCAACAACAGAGTATCTATAGTGCGAATACTTATTTTTCATTGGTCCACTACCAACAATTCGCACTCACAGTGCGAGCCGACCACACGAATAACACAAAAACATGCATGGGAAGTCTACTCACACTACTACGGCTCTTAATTTTTTCCTACAAAGCAACTCCTCGGCCATGCTCACGATTCAGCATAGTACACAAAAAGCAAGTACACACACACACAGCGTGTCTATAGTGTGAATAAGTGAATGTGTAGTGGTGTGACTTTTTTGTTAAATTTTTCATATTAAAATGATTTTTTAAATTTTTTTTATTTACGGATAAAAGTACACCTCAAAATTTCCTATATATGCATATATAATTTGTATACTTTAGAATTATAGTTTAGCAGAGAAAGGTTCTACATTGCATTCATCTTGTCTATTTATATATAAGATGTCGCTTTGAATGAAAGGTGGACATTACTACTTTTAACACCTGAACAATAATATGTAGATTAGTTTGAATAATACTTACTTTGCAATAATTTTATTTTTTTGTATTTCATTAGAATCTTTTGTGGGCCTGGTCACTGTCTGATGACGGAATAATTTCAAGCCGGACTAGAATCAGCAGTTTAGATTACAAACAAAGCATCCTTTTGGAAGCAAATGGTTAACAGAACATTAAATTACACTGATAAAAACGTTGGTTTGTAATAGGATGAGAAGAATATGAAATTCAAATAGTTATCAAAGTTTAAATAATCCACAGAAGTTTCATCAAGAATTTGGTGCGACAGTTACAGTTCGAAAGGATAGCTTACCTGGATGCATTATATTTTCTGGATAATGGAGGTTTGAAATGAATGTAGAAAGAAACTGTAAACACTTCCAAACACAGACTTCCTGAACTACCGGATACACAAATAAAATGTTATTTCAATCGAGCCTGTATACGAGTATCCGTGCATCGATTAAAAAATAGTAAAAGTAGGTAGGGTAGGGCCTAACCAAATCTCAATAAGTCTCACCCCATAGGATGGGATGGGCCAAAAATTCTTGAAAAATCCCTCACGTCTTTATAGACGTCACCTTATTAAATTTCATTATTCATATGCCGTTGCGTTCATATTTGTTGTGTTAACATTTAAAGCGTATCAATCATTTTACCATATATATTTATTATGATTTATATTACGCTCAGCGCAACAGCATTTAACGATTTGTATGTAAATGCACTGTTCGTATTTGTATCATTAAATATAAAAATATAATATATGAAGTTTGTTCGTTTTAAATTATGTTTTAATTGCACATAATGTCTCTGTTTAAAGCTTATGTGTTTTTAAAGTTACAGACTTGGCACTAAACGTGCCTAAGCTCAAGGTTAAGTTGCCTTTTATAAAGTTAATTTACATGTATATAATCAAATAGCAAAAGCCCTTATACCTGCAGCGGAATTCTGGAAATCGCTAAAGCTTAATGTCGATCTCTAAAAATATCCAAAAGTATTTAAGCAAGTGTGCAAGCAATGAACACTCACCAAACTTTGACGAAGCTTCTGTGCTCCAGCAAGAAAAACAATACAAGAAGAGATACACATTAGAAATGCTGCACATAATCAACACACCGACAGAAAAGAGAATAAATTACAGATCTGATGTTGAGGGAGTAGCGCAGACGTATAGACATTTGTTATCAAAAAATAGTTAGTATGATACTCCACGTTAAGCAGTGACAACGTGTAAATAAATGTATGTATGAAAACCATTAGTTATTAGTTATGTTACTTATTTATTACATTAATGTTTTTGTTGTTATTAGTTTGTTCTGAAGACGATTGCCGACGGCAATCGAAATATATTGGCAAAACGAAAAACTTGTGTTTTTATTAGTTTTTGCGAGAAAAACATAGACCTCGAGCCAGCAAAAAAGTGAAAGTATTTAAGCAACATTTAGCGTCTTTTGCGATTCCAGGGAATAACAATCTCCTAAAATCTCCATATTTTGGTAAATTTTTTTGGCACATTTTAGCGATGAACACAAATGAACCAGATAAATTAATTAGCTGTTTTTGGCAACTAATTTAGCCGAAATTGCGATCCTGGAATTTTAACTATCTCCAAAAATCTCTGTTTTTTTCCTAAAGGTAGCTTATTTTGGCGACGAAAGAAATTTGTTGCTAAAAGGCAAAATATATGATAAAAGGTTAAAATTATGTTGTTTTAGGTCATAAAAACACCCAAATATATAAAATACAAGGTAAAAGTAATCCTCCTATCAGAAAATGCTATAAATTTTGCGATTGGCCCCTAAAGTCAGTTCTGTTTCGACATTTGTGTAGTAAACACATGCGAAATACACGTTAATAAACAATGTTACGCTACACTGCTCCAGAACGCGGAATATTGCTGACTATTTATTTGACCAATAATCGGTCGGGGCCAAACGGTTACTGTGAATGGTGAGCGCTACAGAGCAATGATCAACGAGTTCTTTTTGCCGCAACTTGATGAATTGGGATTGGAAAACATGTGGTTCCAACAAGACGGTGCAACAGCACACACTGCACGTGCCACAACCGATATGCTGAACATCGGAAGCTTACTTTTGCGCCACCTTTATATGTAATTTTTGCGAAAAATGGAAATTTTACATACTTTCCGAACAAGTATTTGTCCATTATGTTGAAAACTTCTAGAGAACATCTATTCACGTTATTTTGTGACTTACTCACTTGGTGCAGAAAACTCAAAAAAATTTTCCAATCTGCCAACTTCCAAGGGACGACATAGCTGAGATCAGCAGCTTTAAAAAGATATTCAAAATAAAACTGGCAGAAAAAGTTAACAAGGATGCGTCCAAAGTTAAATGATTGCATCAGAATATGGTACTCTGATATACGGATGACTCCAAAACTCCAGAAAGGATTGGAGCTATAATATTTGGCTCCCGCACCAATATGTCTATGGCGTTTTTACATTTCTGGCGGCGATGGTCCTTACAAGTCTGTGTAACGAGAATATCACTATACGAGGGGCATATGTGAGACGAAATGCTAACTAACTAGTGCGTGTGGAGGGCTACAAAATTCTTATGAGCCAGCCGGAACAGCTGTAGCAAAAGGGTCCAACGGTCGAACTGAGACAAGGGCAATTATGCGTGGTTATAACACTTAACGATACAATAATCGTTATATCAGAGAAAAATCTTAGGATCCTATAGGTGTTCTCACAATCCCCTATAGGATCAAGGCTCATATGAACAAATTTAGTAATTTGTGACACTTTTGTGATAATTAGGAAGAAAATACAAAGGGCATGCCCAAGACCCTCGCACTTACTATACTACATTGCAAGCGCATACCTTAATAAAACCGCTGAGTGTGCTAGAAGTTTAGTTAAAAAATGTCTCTTAACTTGCCATTAACTAAATTTTTCAGCATTCTCGACTACTAAACATTTAAATTTTTATAGTTACGAAATATTAACGGATAAGTAACACCAAAAAGTATTGGGTTGACTCCTGGTAACTCTGTCTATTTCTAACTACTTCTGGCAATTTCTGTCTCGTAAGGAATCACAACTAAATTAACAGCTGGCAGTGCTAACCCAGCGCCCCCAAGCGAAAAGACACCGTAAAAATTTTAGCTAGGCGGCTTGCGTTCCAAAATCGCAAATAAGCGAAATCTCCTAAGATTCTGAGAGTTCATTTGCTTTGGCATTTTAGCATATTTTAGCATTTAGGCGATAGCGATGGCTGTAATGCCGCTCCTGACTTCGTTAATTCAAATTTCGAACCTAACTATTGACTTCCATTTCTAGGAATAACTTTTCCTTTTGCTCTATAGCAAAGTTTATTGCCCGCTGCAATGCCAAAATCGAAAAATTCTTGTTTTTGCTCATTTTTGAAAATTTTATAAATAACCTATGAAGTGTCACAGTATTTTTTTTATATCAGATAATACTGGCTAAACCTTGTTCTTTAAATGAGATAAAAATCAAATTATGATTATGGACCCCAAACACGGGGCGAAAGTTAAAATTATACCAATTCCGGGATTTCACACCCGCTTTTCTCATAAGCTCTACAAGGTGGCACATTTTTGAGCACATATTCAAGCTCAGCGCGAAAAGTCCTTAAGGAAACGTATAGTTTTGTTGTAGTTGCATAACAAATACGGGGCAGTATGACTAGTGTATGAAATATAGATAAGTTATTTAATTTAGTTATAGTTTTTAATTTTTTTTTATAAAATTGTCATTCATATAGATAAACGTCAGTACCAGAAACAGATATACCACAGAAACTAAAAAAAGTATTTCCGAAAATTTTTGGATGGTGAAATTCATCCTTTCACGGAGCATCATAAGGGTTAGAGCGAGGTATTTCGCGAAAACGAGCAGGCACGATTTTACTTGAAATTGATTTTGGTACCCTCTACGGTCACTGACCATGCCTCATTCACAGTTTTCGTCTTCATTTTTGTTAAACCTATTTAGTCTAAGAGCACGCTGTGCATAGTACGTGTAGTTTTTAAACATATTTCTTCTTCTTTTGAGCTCATAGCCTACCCCATTTACTTTAAATTTCGAGTTTGCGATGTATCAGCTTTTTCGGCTTTTTGGCTAAATTTTTGCGCTTTTTTTGTTAGCATGATGTATATTGACTCTGCGAAGAAGTGCGACTTTAGTGCTCTTCGCCCAGGCATGCGCTATTTATTTGATGCTGCACTGCATTTCCTCCTCCGCTTCCGGATTTCGTTATGTCAGCTATAGCAAACAGTGTAATTGCTTTGAAAGACGCTAGTAAATAAAAATGCTTGCATGTGTTTCTATTTATAGACAAATGGTTTTGGATATGTGAACGCAACTTCATATTAAAATGGGATAAATTCGAGGGTCCAGCTAAAACTGAGATACATGTGGTATAACTACTTCGGTGATCTCATGAAACCCATTCCGGTTTACGTGTTGTGCTCTCCAGTATATTGAGTCGTAAGGCATATAACTCTATTTATAAGGGTCCTAAAAAAAAATTAATCAGCTAAACTCACTGAACCTTAATGAACTATGTTAGCTCGAATAAACAGCTGCAAAAACAATTTTGCTACAGTGCTCGACGTTGTGTCCAAGTTTTTATTTTGTAAGTATTTAGTAGAACACATTAACTATGGCCCATACTTTAATAGAAGGGCAAAGATTACCCAACTCAAAAGCCTTAGAATCTTGGCCGGTTTTTTGTTCTGTGAAATATATGTCTTACGCACGCATATCGAACTAAAGCGTACATATGTATATGCATTTATGTGTTCCAGTGTCGCATGCAATCACTTAAAAGTTACTCAATTATGTTGAAGTGGAGCATGTGGCCAGTTTTATTTTGATGTGGTCCAAATTTTATTACATTCACCAAAACAACAAACAAGAAAAAGTGTTTGCAAATAAGTATATAATCATATGAACGTGAGTAAGTTTTTCTCTATATGCTGGCATATCATTGCATATGAGTACTTTAAGAGAAGGATGTTACATATGCAAAAAAGAGTTGATAGTAAAAAGCTGTATTTACTCCAGAAAGAAAAACCTAACTTATGAGTGAAACTAGTTCGCAAGTACCAGAGTTTTGGACACACGAATAGCACTTGTGATTACTTCAAAGGAAAGCCTAGAGAAAAAGCAATAGCAGGCTATCGTTTTAATAGGAGTCGGAGTTTTTTCGGACCTTATTTCTTTAAAATTAGTTTTTTACACGTTTTAAACGCGATCGTGAACAGCAAAAGTAGAACAACAGCAAATTGTTTTTAATTTCTACCATGGATAAATAGAAACAACTTCTCCTCTCTCAGAGAGCAATGAAAAAATTCATTATAACATTACCCTAATATGCTAAACCAGAACAAATTAAAATTTGGTATTTCGTAAACAAAGATTTGAATTTTTGCAGTTTCCCTACCATCATAAGGTATGCAAACGGCACAGAATATGCTAAAATGAATTAACTCAAAATAATGGTGAACAGAAACAATGGGAATAAAACTACGTTGAAGTTTTAACTTAAAAATTACAAGTAAGGAAGTCTATGTTCAGGTGCAACAAAATATTGTACACCTAGTAGTGATCTATTATGGCATACTTATTTACGCAGGTCTATTTTAATACTTTTCAGATCGTATTATAAAGCCAGCTGATTGTTTTCAATAAAAAACACTTCTGTTGTTGGTTTTATGGTCTGTTCCTTTTTACATATTTTTGTAAGTTTAACGAGCTGAAGACCAGTTCATAATAATTCTTAGTTAATTATTATTATTTTCGATTAGAGGAAAAATTGAGAGCAACAAATATATACAGGCTATAGTTATAGTACTATTTCGAAAACATCCACGATTTCTCGTCCGACTATTTGTACAGTTTTGCTATTTCAGAGGATCTTGTGGAGAATCGAACGTACTCACTTTGATTGCAAGCGCATCTGCCTAACCCATGGGCTATGCTGCGTGTATTTTTTTTTGTTTTCGAAATAGTATTATAACTATTGTTTTCGAAATAGTACTATAACTATAGCCTGTATTTGTTGCTTTCAAATTTTCCTTCAATCAAAAATAATAATAATTAACTAAGAATTATTATCAACTGGTCTTCAGCTCGTTAAACTTACATAAATATGTAAAAACACTTCTGTTATGAGTTTTGAGGGGTAAATTAATTCCGATTGTATGTAGTTTTATGGTATATTGGTCCTATCTTCTTGGTTCCGACGAATGCTTAATATATTACAAAATGGCGGCCCATACCAAATTTCCTTTCTTCTTCTTCTCATACTTATAAACACTTCATATTCATGAAAGGTATGAAAGTCAAAAAAGATATATGACTTCCCTATTGCAGCGACTTGCCTAATTTTTGGCTGGAGTATACTACATACTATTGGAAAGCAGGTAACTATTTGTCAGTGAAATATCTAGTTCAAATTACAAGCGATCGCCTTTGAAAATAGCAGAACTGAGAACAGAAAGGTGGGCGGCGCTACGCCCACTTCCGAAAAATCCATAAAATTTATTTTTGCTGTCGAGCTTCTCTTAAAAAGCTTATTATATGTGCAAGATCTTATTTATATAGCTTGTATAGTTATAGAAATACGAGCGTTTTAAATTTTACAAACAAATTTTTCAGAACTATGGCGTGGCCCTTAACCGATTTCTCCCATTTTTACAATAAACAGTTACCTTTAAATATTCAACATTTTCGCCAAATTTCGTTTCGACTGATTAATTTTTACTATTAAAGAGGCGGGGCCACGCCCATTTTTGAAAATTTACGTTACGATGTCTTGAACGGTTTTTGATGTATGATTAATCTGCATATATAAAACAAATTGACGTTAGTCCCAACGCTGATAACTCAACGCCTGCACCTATTTGGATGAATGACACTAATTTGGATTGTTCTCTGACCAGAATAGGAGAATACCCAATAAAATTTCCGAAAAATTCCTGAAAAAAAAAATTTATTTTCCCGTACATTTTGTATGGTGTGAATTTTTATAATTTTTTTTTGTTAGAAAAGCTAATAATGGATCGATCGATGGTGAAGTGAAGTTGTGTGTGTGTGAAATAGGTAAATCTATAGGAATAGGGATGATAATGGGGATAGGGATAGGGATAGTGATAGAGATAATGATAGGGGTAGGAAAAGCCTAGATCCATTCAGGTAAATATCTGGGCAGGATAAAGTCTGCCGGTCCCTCCAGTATTATTTCTAAATTTGACTTACTTAAAAGTGGGCGGTGCCAAGCCCATTTTCAAAAATTTATTTTCTGCCTTAATGTTAATGTACAAAGCAAATTTTATCCTTATAGGTGTATTATGTACTGAATAATAACTTTTGTTGTATTTCCGAAAATATTCTATACATAAAATGTGGGCGTGGCTTTTATCCGATTTTGCCCATTTTAAATAGCGCTCGGAGATGAGTGGCAAAAAAGATGCGTAGCCAATTTCATTAAGATATCTCAAAATTTACTCAAGTTATCGTGTTAACAGACGGACGGACGAACGGACATGTCTTAATCAATTTCTCTTTTCCTCCTGAACATTTTGATATACATATATAAATCAATATCTATCTCGATTCGTTTATGCCGTTACATACTACCGTTATGCGAATGAAGTTAATATACACTACTTGTTATAATAAATGGTTTACCATGTTTTTGAGTTTCTTTTGAACTAACTTTATGTATACAAAGAGTCAAGTTCAAATTCAACTTTCGATTTTGAGTCAGTGTCAAAGAGCCAAATATAAGGCTAAAAATATCAAAATGGGCCAAGCCTTTCTAAAGAAGTTTTTCCTTAAAAAAATGCAATCATTTGCATTTAAAAGAAAAAATAGATTAAATAATTTTTTTTTATATCATGGAAATGCTCGAGAACTAGTTCTAAGGTATTTTATAAATATTTGGTTTCAATGGAGTACAACACTGCAAAAACCGGAAATACTCCGTTTCATACTCCAAAGAATACTCCTAAAGGAGTGTCAGAGTACTCCAATACTTATCCTCATTCATATAAAAAAGGTGGTCCAATTTACATGGCAATGTCCGGTGATTGGATCACCTAATCCATCTCGGAGTACTCTGTTTCTTTGCTTTTGAATACTCCATAGAGTACCTACTTGAGGTACTCTCAAAATGCTCCCATAGGATTACTCTATGAAGTATGCAACACCAAAGCGAGAGAGGGAGTAGGTGGTCCTCAAAAGTACACCTACTCCTCTCTCGCTTTGGTGTAGAATACTCTATAGAGTAATCTTTTGGCAGAATTTTGAATGTACTCTCACGTACGTGCTCCTTAGAGTATTCAGAAGCAGAGTAAAGGGTACTCTGAGATCGATTAGGTGATCCAATCACCGGAATTTGCCATGTAAATTGGACCACCGTTTTTATATGAATGACGATAAGTGTTGGATTACTCTGATACTCCATCGTTTTTTACAGGGAAGCGCACACGACCAATGTGTTAGTGTGTGCGTATAAATATAAATATGCATACTCGTATAAATGCATCGCAAAAGAAGCGACAATAATAGTAAAAATAAGAGAAACAATTGGGAATAAAAGTATAAAAGACACGTAGGAAATGCGTATTTCAAGCAGCAGAATATCGATTCAATGCGCACTAAAAATCTTCTTTAATTGCACTGAGTGTTATGCTCAATTTTATGAAAATTCCAAGAAGTGTATGTGCCATTTATTGAACATGCCAATACGCATCTGCACAAACAATTTATAACATACATACATAGCTTTTGTTTAAATAAAAGGGTAATGGCAGATGTATGTGCTGGAAAATGTAATAAAAAATATGCCCAGTTCTTGATGACCGATGCAGCCTATTGAACAGGCGGCTAGTACTAAACCGGCGCACTTATAAGAGCACTTACTCACATACTTACATATATGCCATGAATGTTCTTACAAATGTGTGTTTGTATGTGTTATGCTGCTTCATAAAGTATTGGCCTTCCACTCCAATGACCTATCAAAACGAAAGTTTAATTGCTGCAGCAGCCTTTGTAAAAGCCAACAACAAGGGTACGTTTAAATTATTTACTGCACCCCTGTTTGTTGGTAAATTGTAATTAATCTTTTTTTACTTCACATTCTAGCCAAATATGTATATTAACGCATATATTTCATTCACAAGCACAGCCTGCTCTTACATACTTGTATATAGGTGTATAATATACTGTATATATATGTGTCTGGTACTTATAAATTGCCAACAACATGCAAACACCAATAGAGGAAAATAATAAAATAGTTGCTGTCCAGTTTATCCTTTACAAACTAGGCCAAAAGTAGGCCTCTGAAATTGGATGTGTCGTTGCGAAGTAGAGCAGAAAATTCAATTAAATCTTAGAGCTGCCAAAAAATTCGGAATAGTCAAGAAATTCTACAAAAAAGGAAATTCTATTAGTGGCTGTACAATTTATCCTAGGCATATCATACATGTACATGTATTTTACTGCAAACTTTTTAGAGCATGTATATATGTATTTACATGGTTTGGACAAATGTTTTCCTTCAAACATTTCTTTATAAATACATATATAAGCACGTGTAAGATAGTTGAAATTAGAGTTGTGTTAGTCATCAACCTTAAAAAAAATAAGAGAAGGCAAAAGCTTTTCAAATTACAAAAATTTGCGTAGCATACTCATAGGTGTCAAGTGGATATTTAATTCGTGTAGCATACTCATAAAAGTTAAAAAACAGTCAACAAATACCCGTTTTGAATACTTCTTTTATCGTACTCGTTCTGGTAAAAAGGGTTAAGTATTCAATAAGAGTCTACCAAGGATATGCACAAATTGTATAGCTTATATAAAGAGCTCAAAACTGGTATTAGTCAATTGCCACTTTTAAGTTATCCCAACACAAATCGCATTTTTCGCAATTGTACTAATTCCAACGTATTTTTATGGATTTTGCATTGAAAACAACAAGCGCCTAAAAGTATGCAGTCTCTTGACCTTAAAACGTCAGAAAGAAGCAATTTCAAGATGGCTAAAAAGTGAACCTTACCTAACTAAATTACCACCTTTTTGGGTAAGCACAGCTTACGGTTTACCTTAATTTTTCCCATTGCTGCTTTTGCAGGGTTATAGATTGAATAAAGCAAGATTTTGCACAGAAAGTGCGAGCTAAAGAAAGAATGAAAAATTGTAGCATACTGCGAGGCGGAATATTTAATTTTTATTATCTCTTACCTTTGCATTAAATCACCGTCAATTGAGCCTTTCAAACAATTTTAATATTGGCTTATAGCAGAAGTACACTATTATGATTTCCCCAAAGCTATTGGCATTGTCTGCGAAAAGCTTACCAGGGCATAGATAGATATTACTATCCAGGCAATGTCTTAAAAAGTATGGACAATCTGGCTAGGGCCTGAATATACTTTCCTTGGTAGACTCATGATTTTAGCCAGGCTCTAAATCAAATTTATCAAATTTTCTACTCGGGAACTTATTTTTTGATTACATTGTTGTTTCATTATGTTTTGATTAGGATGCTTGTCCATTCTTATTTACTAGTAATAATAAAAGGCAAACTAGCCTCCGTAAAAAAACTAAAAAGATTGAAAATTTACTTTCAAACATAATTATAATATATGGATATCTTCCACGCGTTATTGAAATTAAAATTTTTTTTAAATACTTTTTTTGTAGTATCTACCAATATGTAAGGAAATTGAAATGTGTTTATATGATATTTTAATACTTAACAATAATTACTATGCCTTTATATATTAAATTAGATGAAGAAATTTTGGTATCTAATTTGACCTGAATTATTTAAATGATTCAAGTGCGGTGTAAGATTTGCCTATACAAATTGGGTATATTAGAATAAATAACTTTGGTGTCGTATTAACCAATAAGGAAAACTACAAAGTGATTAATACTTAGCGATTGTATCGGCCAATAAATTTATCTTTAAAGCTATATTTACTACGAAGTACCTAATCTCACTATAGCGTAGCCTTAAAGTCGTGGAAAACTAATTACTACCACAAATTCCATGTTGAAAGTTTCCGATGTCGCCGCACGGATCCATCTACAACTTGCTTTTATTTCAAACAGTGTCGCCAGCACAGTGTTAGGCCCGGTTTTTCAGTACAAGTTCAACTCAATTTGTCAGTTAAACTAAGCTTAAACTTGCTACGCAGTTTTTCAGTCAACTTTAAACGAAGTTTAAACATAGTTTAAGCGGCCAATTCGGCGGGTTTAACCTCTAGTTAACCTGTCAGTTGTTTGCATATTTGATGGTTTTGGTTGTGAAACAATAAACTGAACGCAATTAAAAAAGGACGCTATTTTTATATCATATTGTGGCGATTATTCTCAAGCATGTACCATCCCTAACTGAATAACACTCCCACCACTAGTTAAACCACAACAGAGATAACGATGGCTACGCTTATGCATGCAAGCGTGTAACTAGGAAGAGGAAGAGAGATGGCGCGAGTGTTTGCGAATACGATTCAAAGAGGAGATGCCAATAAATAACACCGACCCTTCCAGAACACGAAAAGCGAACAACCAAGAAAGTTCTCGGTGCGTAGGCAAGCACCCTGTTGGACTATATAAGGCGGTGACCAAGCAAGGCGGGTTGATCAGTTTATTTTCAAGCGTTGTTCAGTGAACTACTGTAAAGTTACCAAACTCTCAAAATTGTTTTGCGTTTATTACTAGTAAATAAACCTAGCTATTAGTTACAATATCTGTGCGTGTGTTTATTTGACTTTATAGTGATCGAACCCAGGATTGATAATTAAGGAATCATCGAATTCGTCACAATATATATTATTTCTGTAAGGTCTTTTTGTGTTATTTCCTAATATTCTGCTCTCATTTGGAACCAATATTAATAAATAAGGTATCGTTTTAAAGGTGGGTGTTAACTCTACATGCGAAACCATGTTTTAATTAGCGGAGTGCTTTTGTTTAAGCGTATTTTATAAAAATAAATTCTTTAAAATAAACGATTGTGAATGCACAAAAAAATCAATTTGTACTGCAGCGCTATTGTGACTGTGATATTCATATGCCTCGCGACATCTACAGTTGAATAGTAAGACTGCACAGTGCCAGAATAATTAAAGGCGAGCGCGCTATCTACACTTGAACATTGCTAAAATAAGTGAATAAGACTGCGTTCACACTGGGTCATAAACTCGAGTTAAAGCGACATTTTTTGAGTTAATTCATATTGATGTTGGCAATCAACTCAAGTTTATGGCTCAATGTGAATGTAATATAATTGGTGGAATTTCAAATAGCTGTTTGCGCATATTTGTATAAGTTTTTGGGTAATTCTGTACGACAGCACGTAACTGCTAATATAGGTCCAAAAATATCGGGAAAGGTATCAAACGACGGGTTTCATATCAATAATCCGAAAGCGGAAATTCAATATTTTATGTCTGTTCAGAGATATTTGCAATTAAAGTTGAAATTTTTCTGTCATTTTCATGTGGTTGTTGTAATCACAGATTAGGGTGTACCGAAAAGTGCAGAAATGTGTTCTGTGCAGAAATATTGTGGACCGGCTAAGGTTATTTTTTTGAAGCCTACGCAGAAAGGTTTTGTGCACATAAATACCTTGGATCAAGTCCCCTATTTGGGATCGGACCTAAGCAATTTTTGGGTTTTTTACTAATAACTTTTCACTGAAACAAATTATTTAATTTCCGCTTTCGGAATACAGAGATCAAAACGCGTCGTTTGAGACCTTTCCCGAGATTTTTGGACCTATATTAGCAGTTACGTGCTGTCGTATAGAATTACCATTTTTTGTGGTCTCACAACAAGTGTTTGAGAAAAATGTTTGAAAAATCCTGGACCTGGACTAACAAAAGGTTTCAAACCATTTTGGTTTTTTTTTTTTTCGCAAGGAGGGCACGGGTCCAGCTAGTTTAACTAAATACTGGATATATCATCTGACGAAAGTGATTACAGTGATGCAGAAATTAGCGAAATCCTAACTACTACTATACTGAGAAGAAGCAATGGCGTTGAATATGTAAACAAATTTTATCTGTTGCCGTATCTAGATAAAAAAAAACCAATATTGCCGTATAAAAAGCAAATCTTAAAAGCGCCCTTAAACTTTCACTGAAAAACCGCTCTGCAGTTTAACTGGAGTTTAAATTTATGCCGAGTTTAAGCAAACTTAGTTTAAACTGAGCTTAACCAAGGACTGAAAAACCGGGCCTTCATTTAATAAATTCATCTTTAGTGGGTAGTGAATTTTGTCAGCTTTAAGGTTAGCTTACTAGTAAGTGCGCCGTTATAAATACCAGCAATGCTACTTAAATCTAAATAATTTCAACGAAGCCATTCGTTTTAGTTACTCAAACTATTTTTACCCTAAATAAAAAGCCGTACACAAACGAAAACGGTAAATCACTTCCATTTTTTATTAAGAATTTAAATTTTGTCCATATTTACCTAAGCCTGGTGTCCTTTGCCATACAACCAAGCTTTTATTAGTTTATAAACATTTTGTCTACTTTCATTATCTGCCCACATGGTAGCTAAGTGATTGTACATAAGTAGATATCAATTTCGAAAATATGCAATTTTAATTTAATGAATGTAATAAACGATTCACAGGTACATAAGTGACATAAATTTTGTTTAAATTAGGCTATAAAATACTCAAATGGATACTTGAAAATTTGAAACAGGTTATGAACATTTTATGCATACAAACAAATATTTCACCACTCTTCAAATTGCTACTCGTCTTTGCAATTTATAAAACATAAAATAAATTTCTAAAACACTGGTGCATGTGCGTAGCACAAATTAAATCGATTTTTTTTTCTCGGAGAATGCGGATGTTGGACATTTTTACTGATAAGGTGTCTTTTATTCAATGTTTAAGTGTTATCCCTAATAGCATATAAAGTGTTATAGCATTACTAATAAATAACAATAACAATGTCTAAAAGCCAGAATATACCACCACAAATGATAATCTTGTAAGCAATGAAATAAACAAAAAGCATGAGACGGTATGTAGAAACGCTCGTTTTTTGAAAAATTTATGTTCCTTTGTTTACATTCTGTTTTGCGCCGTATATGAAACCCACAGCAGTTGTCGTGTATTATTATGGCAATTTGCGTTTATTTTGCCTGTTTTTTTAAATTTATTTATTAACAAGTATTTTGCGGTCATGAGAAATTGAAAATGTATGTTAATATGACACTTATGAGCGGTGGCTCACAATGGCATAAGGAAGTGAAGTGAGCTGTCAAGTGTTTTGCTCTAGATCCTTCTTTGTTCTGTTATTCGGATATCGAAATAATTTGAGAAAATATTTTATACGAAAAAGTTTTGTTTTCTATATCCTCCATGCGTAAACCTGTCCGTTCTTGGAATAAACATTTAGCAAAATTTTATTCGTGAACATATGTTTAAAAACTCCACTCACCTTTGCAAAGATGTCTGAAATCATAAAATTATAGCATTCTGCAAGTCAGTGGGAGCAAAGTCGTTATAATAGGCCTTTAGAAAATAAATGAGTCAGTTCCACGGGGCCAAAACACTGCACCGTCTTTATTAAATAAATTCTTGTCAAAGACGTAGCAGGAATGATTTTCTGACTTTGTACAAAAAGCTGCTGTATTTTGGAAAGACTTTTCCACATCCGTAATAAAACTTCGTTTTGTGACAAACCGGTTTCGGTATCCTGCCATCTTCAGTGCTTACTTTCGCTTATAGAAAGGAAAACATTTTCTCACAAAACCCAGACCTGTTAAATGATGACAACTAATAGTAATGATTCCCGGTTTGATTAATTATTTTCTTGAGACACAATTTATTGATTGATTACCAATTACTCTAAATTTTTAATGATAATTTTCCAATTAAAGCAAAAATAATCAAACACAAGTAAGAAGGTCTAAGTACGGGTGGAACCGATCATTATATACCTAGTAGTGATCTATTATGGCATACCAATTTATGCAGGTCTATTTTAATACTTTTCAGTTCGTGTTATAAAGCCAGCTGATTGTTTTCAATAAAAACACTTCTGTAATGAGTTTTGACGGGTAATTTAATTTAAAAAAAATATAAATGTGCGATATGCAACAGGTATATCATCATAAACCTCCTAAGAGATGTTTGCGCCGAGCTTCCCTTCCAATTTGTGGTGTGCCGTTTTGAATTTTTTCCTACAAATTGGCGGGACCCACAGATTTTTCCCGACTTCGAACGGCATCTACAAAGGAGATGCCTTTTTGCTGAGAAGCCTCCAATAGCAGAAAAACACTCGGAGAGCTTGCCAAACCACTGCCGAGGGGCGACCCCGTTTTGAAAAACTTTTTTAAACCACTTTAGATGTTACCTGTCCCAGGAGTCGAACGTTGGACCTTCGGTGTGGTAGGCTATACCCTACCCACAACTGCTAACCACATTTTTTCAAAACACCAATACATGCACATTTTATGTTTGAAAAATTTGCGTTCAAATAGACAGACGGACAAACAGATAGACGTATCGAGAGACGGACATACCTACATCGGCTAAGCTCATCCTCCTGATCACTTCAGTATACTTTTTGATGGGACTATCTCTTTTTCTTCTCATACTTAGATACATTTAATGTTTATGAAAGGTATGAAAATCATTTTTTTCTTGTGTGTTTCCCGATTTGGCTAATTTTATATATATAGTATAGTATAATACATACTACTGAGAAGCAGCTGACCAATTTTCATAGAAATACCAAGATTGAATTATAAACGATTGCCTTTGAAAATAGCATAAATTTAATGCTGAAAAGTGGGCGACGCCCCGCCTACTTCTTCAAAATTCACAAAATTTTTTTGCGGTCGAGTTTTTCTTAAAAAGGTTATTATGTGTGAAAAATCTGATTGATATAACTTGCTTAGTTGTAGAAATATCACTTTTAAATTTTACAAAAAAATGTTTCAGAGCTATGTTAAAAAAGTGGGCGTGGACATTAACCAATTTCGCCCATTTCCACAGCAAGCCGAAACCTTTATATGTAGAACATTATCACCAAATTTCGTTTCGACAAATCGATTTTTGGCGGAGTTATGGCATAAAAAGTTTTGTGGAATAATCCACTATAAAAGGGGCGGGGCCACACCCATTTTCGAAAATTTTAAGTTCTTGGCTTTCTTTTTTTACGGAAACTTTAAAAGTGAAATATAAATGATGTAAAGCTATTTTACGCAAATTTATTGCCTATTTAATATATCTACGATCCTCTTCAAAATCTTTCATATAAAAGTGGGTGTAGCCCTTAACCGATCCGGCCTATTTTTTCTGGAACATTTCCTGCACACCTGGCAGCCTGCGTGCTAAATTTCGTTTCGATATCTTGAACGGTTTTTGATTTATGATTAATATTATTTCTAAATTTGACTTAATCAAAAGTGGACGGTGCCAAACCCATTTTCAAAGATTTCTTAAAAAATTTATTTTATGCCTCAATCTCAATGTATTCACCAAATTTTATCCTTATAGGTGTATTATGTGCTGAGTAATTACTTTTTTTGTGTTTTCGAAAATATTCCATATATAAAAAGTGGGCGTGGCTATCATCCGATTTCGCCGATTTTAAATAGCCCTCGGAGATGAGTGCCAAGGAATCCGCATACCAAATTTCAATGAGATATCACATTGAACATGGCACGGACATGGCTTAATCAATTTCTCTTTTCGTCCTGAACATTTTGATATATATAACTCAATATCTATCTCGATCCATTTATGTCGTCACATACCCCCGTTACGCAACTAAAGTTAATATACCTTGTGTGCGTAGCATTACTAGGTATAAAAAGTTGTTAAATTTGATTGGTAATTAGTAATCAATTAGTTAGACGGCTTTTTAAATTGGTAATGATTGTTTTATTTGTTTTTGAAGAAAAGACAATTATTAATTGATTACGATTAGAAAGAATAAAAAATAATCAAAAGTAAGCAAATCAAATTTTTTTTTTGATTTTTTCTAATCGTTATCAATTAGCAATTGTCTTTTCTTGAAAAACAATTAGAATCATATTTACCAAATAAAAAATCCGTCTAATTAATTGATTACTAAATACTTATAAAATTTAACAGGTCTGACAAAACTAAATCGTTCCTGTTTTAAGACTCTCTTTAGGGTAATACTAGCCCGTCACAAATGTAACTAATCTCCCTAGGCGGTACGCACCTAGCACAAATAGTCGCTCAAACGTAGCTGGGCCCATTGTTGTGACTTTAAAGTGTTGAACCACTAGTCACTGGCATCTAATATGAATATATATATTACGTGCTTTCAACCAAAGTGGGGTATAATTTGTTGGAAACTGCTACGGTCGAGCTACGTTTCTATAGAATAGCAGCCAAATTTCCATTGATGCTATGGTAACGTAGCAATGATGTAGAAGCGTGGTAACTGAGACTCTCTCTGAAATATGACCTCGTATTCTTTCAGATGGTGTTTATCTTTTTATTTACTTCCGCTTTCATTCCTAGGCGGTGTCTCGTGTTTAGATAGTCAAATATGTATTACCATATGATTTGATAAAATAATGTGAGCTACATGGAAGTCAAAAATGTGTTTACATTTTAATAATAGTTGTATTGTATACTTAACACGGTATGTTATTAGCTGTATTTTTATTTATATTTGTACACTCTGGCATACCCGGAAGGCGCAATACTACTATTAAAATTATTCTCATCACTCAATTCCTATTATAGTTATAAACCTTTTTTCGAAGCTCCATAGTTTTTGCCAATTTTCTCGCGATAGAGCAATTTGAATTTGCTCATTTTTGAGATATATATACAAGATGGTATCTTCTAACAAACTGCATTTCCTATTTTGAAATATTTACATTATTACAAAAAGTATCTTCAACATTTTTTAATATTTGTTACTTCTTCATCGGGGTCAAATCATTAGGTCAAAACTATTTAAAAATTTCCGAAAATTTGCAAAAAAAATAAATATGCGAAAATAAAAAATGTAGTTGGGAAGTGGATACCATCTGGTTTAAATGTTTTAAAAATTGGTCAATTGCGAGAAATTAAACAAAAACTTAAGAACTTTGAAAATGTTTTTATAACTATAATTAGAAAATAGTTCAAGTTTCAAAATATTGTGAAATATGTATTTTTAATTAATCGTTGGTATGGCTCGAATTTTTAAAATACATGAAATTTGAAAAAAATTTAAGTTTCTCACTTCACAAATTTTTACACATATATAGCCAAAACTCATTTGTTAATTTCATAAAAAAAAGGGATTTTGTTGGCACAGAAACCTTTTGAATGAGTGTTTCCAAGCTCACAACTTTTAATTTAAAAAAGAGAGGTGAGGAATTTGAAATTGAAACAAGGATTTCAAAGGATTTCTGAGTATGCTATATCGCAGCCTGCAATATTCTAGTCTCACAAATTGCAAGCTTCAAGGCGCTTGAGAATTCGCTAGATTCTTAAAAAATTTTTTCCACATGGGGTTTGGTATTTTCTTCCATGACACAAATACTATGACAAGGTCTTATGGAAGAAAATATCAAACACCATGAAAAAAAAAATTGCAAAAAATCAATCGAATTTTCAAGAGCGTTGAGACTTGCACTTCGTGAGGCTAGAGTTTAATAGGCTACAAAACTGCATACAGATTGAAATACTTGCCTGAAATTTTCCATAAATCTGGAAACACTAGTTCAAAAAATTTCTATAACGAAAAAATCTATATTTTTTATCACATGAATTTTGGTTCAAGAAGTTTTCGAAATATATTAGAGTAACCAAGTGGACCATTTTGAGTGGCACTCACTGTACATAGTACGTGTGCCTCAAACATTTTTTTTGATAGACCAGAAGCTGGTTTTTGGGTTCGGTTTGCCAAATACGTTATGGATACCTAAAACTGTGTTTATATAGCTATTCATCGACAATCCCACTTTGCCCCTCTTTGGGTTTCGTTCGCCCGAATAACGCCACTGTATGGATTATTTCTTGGTTATTCATACTCTTCTTTGCAGCAACAACTCGGTTGCGAGTATGAGACATCGAATTTAGTGCTTCTTGTTCTAGATATCTCAACCTTTTATGTAATAATTTTGTAGATGTTATGTATGATTTTCGTAGTGAGTACTTCTGCTCGACCTGAAAGTACGGTGACACTTGTACACCTGACCCCACAACGGAAGTCCGCAAACTACTTTCCAGCTATGGAACTTATGAAGCAGAGCCCTTACTTCAAAAGATCACCGAACTTTCATACTGCTCTCGTATCTTTAAAGAATACAAATTGTCATTTATAAAACCTCAGTTGTGGTATCGTTATTCGGACTACTCAGATTTCTCATCCATTAATTTTTAACGTTATCCGTATCTGGGTCACTATGAGCACTAATAAAGCTGTTTTAAAGAAAACTATTTACTAAGTATAAACATATTTATGAATACATATATAGATGTATGCATTCTGTTTTACTTCTTTCTTAATGCCTTTAGTAGTAAATTTCTTTATGGAAATATCGGCATGGAAATATCAAAAGCCAAATGCGTACCAAAAAAAAAAAAAAAGAAAACAACAAGGCATATGTGTGCATTAAATAAAAGGTAACAATGACAACAACCAAAATAAGTTTCAACAACTACTATTTAACAACAACAACAAACACACTCATACACATTAAAGGATAACACAAATTAATGCAGCTGACCTCAACCCCAACATGCGAACTCTTAACCGCTGCTTTACTGGTTCAGTGGCTGTCTAAAAAGTGTGCGTATGTGTGTGTATGTGTATGAGTGTGTGCATAATATTCGTAGTCAAATTAAGAGCTATGTATGCACGAATGAGTTGTATGAAGCATGTCGAAAAGTCAAGCCAATCCAAGCCATGCAAAGTTTAACACCCAAAACCCAAGCGGTAAAGCCAATATAACACACCCATAATACACTCAGCTGAGACGAGGTCAAAAATAGTTGTGTATACGAAAATAACAGCACAGTAGTGACATCAGCAACAACAATAAAAACAAATGGGAGCAACTAGGTTCGAGTTGTACTGGCTTTAATATACCACGTAGTAAGTTAAAGGTGTTTCCTACTTGAAATATGTACCACCTGGCGACTGATCACGAAAATAATATATCTCGCAATAACCATTTTTTTTTCGTAAGCAGTAAGCGACTTATGAATAAAATAATAGAATGACATTTTTTTTCCAAAATCTAAAATTTGCTTTTAAAACAAATGTAAACTTGTCGCTTGAGCAACTAAAATTTTTAGCGCTTATAACTGTTTCTGCTAGATTACTTTTTTTTGTTGCTTTTAGGTCAAATATTTTTGTAGGCTAGCAGAAAAAAATTTTATTAGGATCGAAATGACTAATAAGAAATTGCCAACGTCGCTAATAGGAGGAAATTTTTTTCGTAATCACTGAGCAACTTATCAATAATACAAAAGGCGTTTTTTTTTTCTTAAGGACTTAACAACTTATGAATAAAATAATAAAACGATTTTTATTTCCAAATCTAAATTTTAAAATCATATAAAAAACGACAAATATTATATCGAGGACCTTTGAAAGGAACAAAATATAATCCGTTTTGTGCAATTTCTCGTGCTTATCTTGCTTTCCATTTAATCATGATAGGAATCACTTTGTGGTATTCTATCATAACGTTATCGACTTTTCTTCGAAATTGTTGATAAAGCGACAACAAAAACTTCCTGCAGAGAGCTCGGTACGATGCGGAACATCGGTTCACCTCGAAAAAGAAGGTTGCTACTATAGGACAAGGTGGCAAATGAACGCAACTTTCTGTGTAAGAGGTAGCTAGCTTGATCTGAAGACGGTAGAGAGGCGATCTTTTAGAAAAAAACAAACATTATGTCTAAAGGCATCGTTTGAGGAGCTGGAGATTGCAGCAAAAGATCCGTCTGATGAAGGAGGTGTTCTAGACCGAAGCAAATTCCTGACGGGAAAATAATGGAGACCTGGTGACCGACGTACTGAGCATGCTTAAGTGAGAGGATGAACGTTTATCCTCAGTGTAAATAACAAAAGAGATGATAAGCAGACCCATAGACCCTGAAAATAAAAAAATCGTACCACCACCCGGCTATGATAAGGAATGGATTTGGGAAAAAGAAAAAAAAATGTATGGTGCGATGAGATGAAGGCCGAGCTTCAAACACTACGAAGAATAGTTGTTGTAAAGTATTCATCAACTTTTATGAAGATGAGAATTTAAATGTGCTCTGCCTAACTCACAAGAAACTTGATCCCATAAATCGTGGCGCGAAATCAGTGTGCTCGATGTTGTATGTATGAGGTACTATCTAGCGTATTGTGAAACGGACTGAAGCCCCTAGTGAATAAGCTGAATATTAGTAAACTACATGACATGCCGAATTATACAAAATATTGATAGCAGAAGAGTCGACACACCACCTGTCTTCCTATTTCAAGGGAGCTTTTGACGGCTCAAAACGAAGTTGACTGTATGCTGCCATATCTGAATTTGACTTCCTTGAACATCGTATACGACTGTGATAAATAATGTTGAACAAGCTCAAAAGCTACATCAAGATTTGGCAGGACCTCAATGAACTTCTCGATGTCAATCTATGATTCCGGCAAGGCGACTTCCTGTCTGAAATTTTTTTGCTCGTTTCCGGGTAAAAAAATTCCTGGCAATTTGCGCCAACGGTTTTTCCAATCTTCGAAGCACTTCAAAAAATCATTTTTTTGTATCTTGTTCAGCTCCTCCTTCGATGCCGTCTTTATCTCGTCAAGAGAAGCGTAACGTCGTCCTTTCATGGGCCTCTTCAGTTTAGGGAACAAGAAAAAGTCACAGGGGCCCAGATCTGGGGAATACGGTGGCTGCGGCATCATTAGTGTGTTGTTTTTGGCCAAAAAGTGGCGCACAAGCAACGATGCGTGAGCAGGGGCGTTATCGTGGTGCAAAAGCCAATTTTTGTTCTTCCACAAATCCGGGCGTTTCTGGCGGATTGCTTCGCGCAAGTTGCACATAACTTGCAGGTAATATTTCTTATTGACCGTTCTTCCCTGTGGCAAGAACTCATGATGCACCACGCCCCTGCAATCGAAGAAAACTGTCAGCAAAACTTTCACATTCGACCGAACTTGGCGCGCTTTTTTCGGTCTTGGTTCGTGCGGCAGCTTCCATTGAGATGATTGAGCTTTGGTTTCCACGTCATAACCATAAACCCACGATTCGTCACCAGTTATGACCCTCTGGAGCAAATTTGGGTCGTCGCGGACAGAGTTTAACATCTCATTAGCAATGTTCATGCGATGCTGTTTTTGGTCACAATTGAGAAATTTTGGTACGAATTTCGCGGCGACCCGTCTCATGCCCAAATCATTGATAAAAATCGAATGGCACGAGCCAATCGATATGTTAAGGTCCTCAGCAACTTCTCTAACGGTGATTCGACGATTGGCCAATACCATTTTCTCCACTTCATTAATTTTTTCGTCTGTTGTTGAAGTGCTCGGGCGTCCGGCACGCTCTTCGTCGTTCACATCTTCTCGGCCTTCTGAGAACATTTTGTACCACCGATAAACGTAGCTTCGGTCCAAGGTAGCTTCTCCGTATGCCACAGTCAACATTCGGAATGCATCCGCGCACTTAATTTCGTTTTTCACACAAAATTTGATACAGGTTCTTTGATCCATTTTTTTGAATAGGTCAAAATCGAAGACGATCCAAAACACGTGCAAGCAAAGCAGCTGTCAACAATTAACTGAACATTCAAAATGGCCGAGCTTGTCGGCATAAGTGAGAGACATGAGTACCAACATAACGCCACAAAAAATTCGAAATTCGAATATACGTAACCAGCGAAAATTCAAAATTCGCAACACTTTTTGAACACACCTCGTATTTGCTGTCATCAAGTAACTGTTGACTGAAATTTTCCTATTTGGGAACCGAAAATAATAATAAAATTTAACAGCGATACTGAGCCAGCAATTTAGCAGTGAGGTCGCATCAAGGAATGAATATTACCCTCTATATGCCTCTTATCATGCTTGTTCTGATGTTATTCTAGGAATCCTAGATGGAGATTGCAGGGTCCCGAAAGTTGTGGGCAGTGTTGAATATGAATCCGATGAGCTCTGGTACTTCATTGCCGTACATGCCCGGCTTACGATGGAGTAATTTGTTATGAACAGAGAAACCTTCTAGGTCATCTCACTGCCTCGTTCGGTAAAAAAGAAGTTGAGATGGGAGAGGCATCATATCCGTAGATTAACTCTCAAGTTGCAAGTTTGTGCAGTTTAGTCGCCTCTTGCGACAGGTATGCCCACATCGGGCATATGATAACCTCCTACCATGCAGGGGGAGAGGTATATGGTATAAGCTCAGAGATAATGGTGATCATATAGGGAAATTTAACGGTGAGCTGTACGTGCTTGAGTCAGATACGGTCACAGTTCATCGAAATGGAAAAATAAATTCCAATGGATACTGGTATCTGGCAGTAGAGGAAGGGAAATCCTTAACTGAAATAGAAAACACAGAGAAGATACCTTGACCTCCCTTCCTTGATATGCCAAAGATGATAATATTTACAAATTTAAAAGTTAAAGCTATATGCCTTTTGTGTTAGCGCTATTGGGTATAAGACAATGCAACTTATTTAAGATTAGCGCAAAAGAAGTACAGCTTTCACAAAAATGTACACACATAAATAGCTCGGCATGAATATGTTTGCTAGCACATACAAACATACATACATATTTGTAAACGTGCAGCTTATGTGTTGATGAGTAACCTAAAAACAAGCTAGCAAGCAACCAACCAACCAGCAAACAAGTGCAACGTAGCAGAGGTGAAGCTGTGAAAATATGTGGTAGCATGTTTAAAATTAAGTAGACAAATGTGCTGAGATTAAGCGTAAAAGCGGTAAAGCGCAAATGGTGTTGCATATGCACAGGCGCTTAAACTGGCACATTACATACACCCGAAACTCAGGGATGTATGATCTTTGGACAGATGCAGATAATTGCGCAGTAGCGCGTGTTTACAGCACTCGCACAGGCATTAACATGTGTACACATACACACACAATCACAATTAACACATACATACACGAACTTTGCATACGTACATAAGCGAACAAGAATTGACATTCTCAGCATGCCAACTTGATTTTCAACAATTTCTGCTATCTCGCTAAATGCAACAGCGAAATTTCAGCCCACCGTGTATGCACACACACACACACACACACAGACAAACCCTGTTTAGTAGCGCTTTTCCCAAACGCAGGCAGTGTCCTTTGCACTGGATAGGCGAGCGCACAGAGCCATTGAGCCGTACACGAAAATGAGCCTTATAATTAAATAAATTATTTTCAACTCATAAAATTGCTGGTATTTTTTTAAGGCATTTGTATCTAGAGTTGCGCTTTTTTGTTTTCGCATACATATTTTATAATGCTCGGCAACGTTTTCGTAAATACATATATACATAAATACATATGTTACTTCGTATATATTCAATCACTCTTCAATGCTTGTTTGTACCTTGTAGGGAAAATCTCCAGCTCTGAACTTTTTTTTTTCTAGTTAATTTTAAAATATATTTACTTACCTAAAGTTCATAACTGGTTAAACATGCTTAAGTTCGGGTTCAAGCACTATTCAAAACCAGACCGATCCAATATGCAAAAGAATTCAGATACTAATCCCTAAATCATGACTTCAATCCTGTTACACATCTATATATATAACAAATAAGGAAGTCTAAGTTCGGGTGGAACCGAACATTAAATACCGAGCTATGTAAAAGTGGTCGTAGTAAATTGTTGAATTGATGTGGAGCTATGACCTATAGAGGTTTTAAACTTTTTCTACTACCATGTGGGCAATCTTTTAAATAAAAATTAATGTGTGTCTGTGTGTCTGGCGTCCAAAATACTAAACCGATCTTTATGAAATTTTCACAGCGATTTCTTTGGTTCCAGCATAGGTTATATATAATTTTGAAAAGCTTAGATAGTTTACCATGTACCATGCTTCATTTATACGTGGGCGGTGCCACGCCCCTTTTCCGAAAATTTGATAAAATCGTCAATGGGACAAATAAATTTAAAAATCTTGCAAATTTCATCATTGTAGCTGCTTTTATTATTGAATTAACCCATTTTATACGTCTTTCGAAATTTTCGATATCGAAAAAAGGGGTGTGGTTATGGTTCGATTTCTCCCATTCCAAATAGCAACCTACCTTGGCCGGAAAGCAATCTGTGTGCCAAACTTCATTCAAATATCTATATTTTTACTCAAGTTATCGTGTCCACGGACGGACGGAAAGACGAAAAGACATGGAACTCCATATCTATTTCTATTATTTTGTACCGTTACAAACCATCGTTATGCGACCAAACCCTGTACACTCTAGGTATAAAAACGAATCGTGATTTGTTCGTCACGCTAAAACTTGAAAACGACTCAATCACTCGAAAGGCAAAAATATTATGGGTGTGGCACCTCTTCAAGGTAGGGATCTGAAAACTGGTATAGAAATATTCGATATAAATACAATAAAAAAAAATATGGGAGCTATTACAAACTAAACTTTCAAGACTAAATATCTTTAAAAGGGTTCATGGTAGGAACCTGAAAATTGGTATGAAGATATACTATATCAACAAAAAGGGAGTTATCGGAAAAGGGGGCGTGGCACCTACCATTCAAATTTTATTTTTTAAGCTGAACATCTCTAAAACGATTTAAGCCAATAGTGGAACACATTTGAAAGGCCCGTTCCAGGTAGAAGAATGCCTTCTTCCTCGACTTTCCTTGTCTTTAACCGATTTGCCGTTCCAGTTCATACGGGTGTTATCAAGAATTCTTGAAATGAACACAATAAAAAATCAATTTTGAGCAAAACGAAGTTTTCTGGGTCAGAAAGTATGAATAAATATGGGCTCCGGCGGAACCTCCTTCTTTAACAGACGTAGGGCTAATTTCGTTGGCCTTAACTGAAAGTTCGGTGCAGTTATATCAGATCTTTCACTCGACAGTCGGACTTGTACCTAAAGGTCCTGAGCATACATACTAATTTTTGTTCGAACATGATAGCCAAAACATTCGATTGATGTTTTAGTTGCTACTCAAACAAGCAAACAATCTAGCTTATTTGGGTGAACAAACAATTTCTGTTTCACAGAACACTAGCAGACTCTACAAACATTGTTCTGCCAGAAAATTGACTTTTGACAAATTGAACTTTAATATTGCACAGGTTGTGGTATTAATCCCCTTCCGTTGAGCTTTGTACAAGTACAACTTTTCAATGTTCCCCTAATTGCTGCTTAAGTGCTCCCATTTCTATTTTGGTGCCAGCTCATCAGCCCTCTCATTTCCCTTGATACATTTACACCCTACTTGCAGGTTGTTCAATGCAATCAACTAGCATGTAGTGCACCTTTATTGTAGCCTAGCTGTCAGGAAAGATAGTAGCCTTAAAAGTTATGTTCCTGTCCTCGAAATATTTCTAGGCTTGTTCCGGTAGTCTATTTCGGTACTAATTCTACCCGTTCGAAGGTCGTCAAGGATACTGATATGCCCTTGCTGAGTGTCTTTCCAGCACCCAGTCTCCCTAGGTGTTCCTTCTAAGAATCCTAAATTACTCCTAATCGTTTTATATAAACTTAAGGGTCTTTTTAAGTTCTTTTTGGAGCCTTTTATTGATGCTTTTCCGAAACTTTTTTGGAGTCTTTTTTGATCCTTTTTAGGCATTTGGTATTTGGAACGCTTTGGAGCCTCACAATTATATTTACGCGTATAGCAAAAGCGATCAGAAAATGCTCTAAATCAATCATATAATTGAGCCTTGCAGTTTATTCGCTCTAAAAAATCATTTCTTCTCCGAAGGTTTCGTGAATCTTCATAAAAAGTGGGTTTTTTGAGGTTTACTAACACTCCAAAAATGCTAAATTACGGACTCTTTTTATACCTTTCATGAATATGAAATGGTACTAAACCCTAGGTCCAAAATTTGTAAGTATGATAAGTAAGAAAATATAGACCCACTGAAATGATCAGGGCGATGAGCTAAGCCAATTAGCCATGCCCGTCTGTCTGTTTAAACGCAAAATAATTCCACAGTTTTAGATATATCCCGATTATATTTGGTATGGGGCCTCAATCTTGTAATATATTAATCATTTGTCGGAACCAAGAAGATCGGACCAATGCAACGCATAGCTCTCATACAATCAATTGTTCCAAAAAACGGGGTTTGACTTATAACTTTTGCAATTTAATAGCGAGGAACACAAAATTTGCCAGTTACAGTATTTATTACATATGTACTGTTTGTGGTGAAAATCATCAAGGTTGGCCGAATATATCGTAGAGCCCTCATACAACACATTTTTCTGATAAACGGAGTATGCGCATAGTTTCTTTAAATTAACAGGGTAAGACCCTCAAATTTTGCAGAGTTTGTACTTATTGAAAGTAAGGATAGTACACTTAAAACCTTGATGCATATTCATGGAAGGTATAAACGAAGACAGCGCTTTCCTTACATATTTCATGTTATATATAGTTTTACGAACTTTTAAGAGAACTATCGGCAGACTTTAACCTACACAGAAATTTACCTGCACGAATATATAAAAAGTGATTATGCCTATCCTATACATATCACTATCCTTACAATTTCCCTTTTCTTATCAATATCCCACGCTTCTCCTTCATATAAAGGATCTCTATTTCAAATATTATTTAGTTTCCTTCCTCACATTTTTTCTTGGGGTAGTAGGCGTCATCTTACTGAGCTAACTTTCAACATTCTACCATGAATATTTGCAAAGATAAGCTGTCCTATTTGTATGGGAGGTGACACGCCCTCCTCTCCCTTATCCAAGTTTTTTCACGATATGCTAGAAATTAACCTCATATAACTCTGCACTAGTGTTTAATGTCCTGTCACGAATGCTTCCAAAGATGTGGAATACGGAGAGTCTCATTTGTGAGGTGGTGCCATGTACAGTGAATAGTTTTCGCCAAAGGACATCGTAAGGAGAACGATGTTACTATTTATCGTTTCTATGTAGTTTTTATTTGAAAATTTCGATCTAGCTCTGAACCAGAAATTCCTCTCATTAGTTACTAAGTTCGCGCAGGGTAGGTATGTATGAATGAAAGAGCATTTGTGATGAGTGGTAATAAATTTAAAATGTGTCGTCTGCGGTGTTGGCTAAGAAGGATATAAGTTGTTAACAAAAATTGCAAGATATTCCGCTTTAATGGTTGTAAAAAATTCTTTTGATCATTTAAGCAATCCTTTAAAGTGTCATTAAAAATTGTATATCTTCGAATTTTTTATTCTGCGCTCATAAAACGCTTACCGATACAGAACTAAAGATACTCATTTGAGATAGTCTTATAACTTTAAACGAGCTATTCTTGTATATTTGAAAGTCCAGACTATCTCGAAAACGCTGAACCGATTAGGATGAAATTTGGTATCTACATAGTGTACCATATTCTAAGAGTTTTAACGTAGGTGTTGCCGTATACGATGTTTTTACGAGGTTGCCATCGATCTGCTTTTTTTTAAATTAAATGAAATATTCCCATATAGGTATCAAACGAAAGCGTATTTAAAAAAAAAAAAACTGAGTAGGGTTGCCGCTATTTGTTGTTCACTGTGCTTTTCACTTAAGTGATAAACGATAGATGTCGCCATGGGAAGTTCATTAAAACAACCTCAGTCGGCTAGTAGCAACCGCCTTTATGTAATAGTGTTGAGATATCAACAATTGCTTACTGGAAGGAAAAGTGCAATCAGCTGTTCAAATTGGAGAAATCAAATTCTGACATTTAACTAACTGGACATTTAACCAGAAAATTGGCAAAGAGCAAAAAAGTATAATGTTGCAAGACTTTTATCGAGCTTTTAATCTTTTTTTACCGATTCAAAAATTATGCTTTGAAAACTTATTGAGTAGTTATGTTATTAAAAATCGCCACGAAACATATCGCCTCCCTCATCCATATTCTCGCGTTCTACTCCGTTTTCCTATTCCTAATCATCTACCTCTTTTCTTTAGCTGCCTTTTCTATCACATAAGTTTAGTTTAAGTCTCCATCTCTGTCGGTATTTCCATTAGAGTTTTTCCAAATACTTCAATATCTCCATATCCTTACCCTCAATTCCTCATCTGCCTGTAAATCTACAAATCGATCCCCATTTCCTTATTTATACCCATCCCCATACACAATAAGGGAGAAACAAATCTAAAAGTAGTTCAGATTATTTCTAAAACATTCCCTATGTCACTTTCAGTAATTTTTCAAGTCAATATTGAATGTACAGATATAGGTTTTCTCATTTTACTTTAGTGTAGATTATAGAAAATATTCCACAGCATTTAGCCATGCCAAAACTTTGAGTATTGATCAGAGGAAATAACAAAAAATGCATCTAGGCCTAAAAGACACAATAAAAATAATTCATTAGCTAAATTTGATTAATTACTTATTCATTCTGCAAATCCATAGCTGAGTTGGCGTTTCGAAAACGCCTTTTTCTCCTAATTCTGGTAAAGAACAGAAGGATTTTGTCAAAAACAATCTTTTATCGAATTCTGAAGTAGACCGGTATTCGAAACATTTACAACAAAATAAGCAACTAATTTTTATACTTGGTGTTGCCTATGATATCTCAACTAGTTCCCAAACAGCGAAACCTTCCCAGAATACATTTCCAATATTCTACCAATGGATAGAAATCATGGTTTCAATTACTTGTGAAAAGTTAAGATTAGTCAGTTAAATTAACCATATTTAAGCCCATTGCCCTCTTTTTAGAATCTCAAATGCTATTATTTCTTTTAAGGTTATTATACTTGAAGAGTCTAGACGTGTTTATTGAAATAACAAATTTTGTAGCGCGTGAAAGGTTGACGATTTGTATAATTTGTGTGGCACCAGTCGATTACGCTGACTTGATCTAATAAAGCAAGAGGTCAACACGTAAGGGGGTTATAAGCTGTCTACTTAGCGCATTAACCAGATGGCCTCATTGACAACAAATTTAAGGCCAACAGTATCGCCTATTTAATACGATTTTTTTTTGTCTTATTGCGGTTTTTATACCTAGTAGTGCTACGCACACAAGGTATATTAACTTCATTCGCCTTACGGTGGTATGTAACTGTTTAAACGAATCGAGATAGATAACGACTTATATATATCAAAATGTTCAGAAGAAAAAGAGAAATTGATTAAGCCATGTCCGTCCGATCGTCTGTGAACACAATAACTTGAGTAAATTTTGGGATATCTTAGTGAAATTTGGTATGCAGATTTCTTGACAATTATCTCCGAGCGCTATTTAAAAAGGTCGAAATCGGATAATAGCCACGCCCTCTTTTTATACATAAAATATTTTCGAAAATACAAAAAAAGTGATTATTGATTACGTAAAACACCTATTAGGATGAAATTTGGCATGTTCATTAACATTAAGCCAAAAAATTAAGTTTTCACGAAATTTTTGAAAATGGGCATGGTACAGCCCACTTTTGATTAACCCAAATTTAGAAATATAATTAATAATAGATCAAGAACCGTTCAAGATATCGAAACGCACAGATTTCCATGAATACAAGCAATATTCCGGCCGAAATCGGTTAAGGTTCACGCCCACTTTTATACAAAAGATTTTGAAAAGGATCATAGATATATTTCATAGGCAATAACTTTGCGTAAAATAGTTTTATATAATTTCTATTTCACTACAAAGTATTCGTGAACTAGGAAATTTGAAAAATAAAAATTTTCGAAAATATTAGTGATTTCGCCCCATTTATATCGCATTATTGCACAACACTTTTTATGCCATAACTCCGCCAAAAATTGAGTTGTCGAACCGAAATTTGGCGAAAGCGTTGAACATATAAAACTATTATTGAAAAAATGGACGAGATCGTTAAAGGGCCATGCCCACTTTTTAGCATAGTTCTGAAAATTGTGTTTGGAATATTTTAAACCCCATATTTCTATAACTGTGCAAGCTACATAAATAACAACTTGCACCTATAATAAGCTTTTAAGCAAAGCTCGATCGCAAAAAATTTTGTGGATTTTGGGAAGCAGGCGTGTCCCCGCCCACTTTTCAACAAAAAAGTTCTCCTGTTTTCCAAGACAATTGCTTGTAGCTTGAACAAGATATTTCAATCAAAATTGGTCAGCTGATTCTCAATAGTATTTAGTATACTCCTGCCAAAAATTAGGCAAAATATTCGGACAAGTAGTTAATACCCCACTGCAACAGGGAAGTTATATATGATTTTTGTTGGAACGATTTTCCGTCATCCCTTGTCAAGTTTGGTTTTGTGACAAACCGGTTTCGGCGTTCTGTTATTTTCAATACCTAGTTTCGTTTTCAAGTTATATATCTTTTTTTATTTTCATACCTTCTCGAACATTTTACTTTATTTTACTTTATTTTATTTTAGTTTATTTTATTTTATTTCATTTTATTTTATTTTATTTTATTTGATTTGGTTTCATTTTGTTTCATTTTATTTTTTTTAGATTTTTTTTTATTTTATTTTATTTAATTTTATTTAAGTTCTTTTTTTGATTTTATTTTATTTGATTTTATTCAATTTTATTTTATTTTACGTTATTTTATTTTATTTTACGTTATTTTATTTTTTTTTTCAATTAATTTAATTTAATTTTATATTATTTAATTAAATTTTATTTTTTTTTTTTAATTCTTTATATTATTATATTTTATTTAATTTTTTTATTTTAATTTATTTTATTTTATTTATTTATTTTTATTTTATTTAATTTAATTTTTTTTATTTTCTTTTATTTTATTTTATTTTCTTTTATTTTACTTTACTTTATTTTATTTTAGCTTACTTTATTTGATTTTGTTTTATTTTATTTTATTAGATTTTTTTTTATTTTATTTTATTTGTTTTTATTTTATTTTACTTTATTTTATTTTTTTTTTGATTTTATTTAATTTAATTTAATTTTATTTTATTTGATTTTATTTTATTTTGTTTTATTTTATTTTATTTTATTTTACTTTACTTTATTTTATTTTATTTTATTTTATTTTATTTTATTTTATTTTGTTTTATTTTATTTTATTTTATTTTATTCTATTTTATTTTATTTTATTCTATTTTATTTCATTTTATTTTATTTTATTTTTTTTTTGAATTAATTTAATTTAATTTTATATTATTTTATTTAATTAAATTTTTTTTAAATTTTTTATATTATTATATTTTATTTGATTTTTTTATTTTAATTTATTTTATTTTATTTATTTATTTTTATTTTATTTAATTAAATTTTTTTTATTTTCTTTTATTTTATTTTATTTTCTTTTATTTTACTTTACTTTATTTTATTTTATTTTATTTTTGCTTACTTTATTTGATTTTGTTTTATTTTATTTTATTAGATTTTTTTTTATTTAATTTTATTTGTTTTTATTTTATTGTACTTTATTTTATTTTTTTTTTTGATTTTATTTAATTTAATTTAATTTTATTTTATTTGATTTTATTTTATTTTGTTTTATTTTATTTTATTTCACTTTACTTTATTTTATTTTATTTTATTTTATTTTATTTTAGCTTACTTTATTTGATTTTGTTTTATTTTATTTTATTAGATTTTTTTTTATTTTATTTTATTTATTTTTATTTTATTTTACTTTATTTTATTTTTTTTTGATTTTATTTAATTAAATTTAATTTTATTTTGTTTTATTTTATTTTATTTGATTTTATTTTATTTTATTATTTTTATATTTTTTTTATTTTATTATATTTTATTTTATTTTTTTATTTTATTTTATTTTGTTTTCTTTTATTTTATTATATTTTATTTTATTTTTTTATTTTATTTTATTTTACCTTATTTTATATTATTTTATTTTATTTTACTTTATTTTATTTTATTTCATTTTATTTTATTTTATTTTATATTATTTTACGTTATTTTGTTTTTTTTTTTTAATTAATTTAATATAAATTTATATTATTTTATTTAATTTCATTTTTTTTTAGTTTTATATATTATTGTATTTTATTTAATTTTTTTATTTTAATTTATTTTATTTTATTTACTTATTATTATTTAATTTAATTAAATTTTTTTTTATTTTCTTTTATTTTATTTTATTTTATTTTATTTTATTTTATTTTGTTTTATTTTATTTTACTTTACTTTATTTTCTTTTATTTTATTTTATTTTATTTTTGCTTACTTTATTTGATTTTGTTTTATTTTATTTTATTAGATTTTTTTTATTTTATTTTATTTGTTTTTATTTTATTGTACTTTATTTTATTTTTTTTTTGATTTAATTTAATTTAATTTGATTTTATTTTATTTTGTTTTATTTTATTTTATTTTACTTTACTTTATTTTATTTTATTTTATTTTATTTTATTTTATTTTATTTTATTTTATTTTAGCTTACTTTATTTGATTTTGTTTTATTTTATTTTTTTAGATTTTTTTTAATTTTATTTTATTTGTTTTTATTTTATTGTACTTTATTTTATTTTTTTTTTGATTTTATTTAATTTAATTTAATTTAATTTTATTTTATTTTATTTTGTTTTATTTTATTTTATTTTACTTTACTTTATTTTATTTTATTTTGTTTTATTTTATTTTATTTTATTTTATTCTATTTTATTTTATTTTATTCTATTTTATTTCATTTTATTTTATTTTATTTTTTTTTGAATTAATTTAATTTAATTTTATATTATTTTATTTAATTAAATTTTTTTTTTAATTTTTTATATTATTATATTTTATTTGATTTTTTTATTTTATTTTACTCTATTTTGTTTTTTTTTTTTAATTAATTTAATATAATTTTATATTATTTTATTTAATTTAATTTTTTTTTAGTTTTATATATTATTGTATTTTATTTAATTTTTTTATTTTAATTTATTTAATTTTATTTACTTATTATTATTTAATTTAATTTAATTTTTTTTTATTTTCTTTTATTTTATTTTATTTTATTTTATTTTGTTTTATTTTATTTTACTTTACTTTATTTTCTTTTATTTTATTTTAGCTTATTTTATTTGATTTTGTTTCATTTTATTTTATTAGATTTTTTTTTATTTAATTTTATTTTATTATTTTTATATTTTATTTTTTTATTTTATTTTATTTTATTTTATTTTATTTTATTCTATTTTGTTTTATTTTATTTTATTTGATTTTGTTTGATCTTATTTTGTGTAATTTCATTTTATTTAAATATTTTCTTTTTAGTTCTGTCAAGTGGCGCGACTATCCGATAATGGAACTCCCTTCTTCTTTTGATGGGCTACCCACCAAAATCCAACGTTCCACATTCTCTAGACGACTGCCTTCTCGTTTCCCAGAGAATTCTGTTTATGACGCAATTCAGGAATAGATCGCCAAGTGTCACAACTAATAATATAATGTTTAACCGACATTAAGCCACCTTACATGTTTTTGCTATTCAAGTATGTAAGTATAACCATTCTTCAATATACTTAGATTCACTCAATAATTTTTTTACATTTCCTTTGACTCTATAATTTTCAATATTTTTATAAATCATTTACGTTGCCTGATTTATTTTTCCTTTTTATCTGCTTTTATTTTGTTAGGTTAATGGACTGCTTTTGGGTGCCTTTTTTAGGTTTTCAATCATCACGTATGTGCCTCCAATTTGTATGCTGCTCAGCATTCGAATAAGCAATCGACGTAAAATGATGGTTATATAGAATTAGAAAGATGCGAAAATTTAATTTCTAGATATTGTTAGGTTTCTGTTGGAAAGAAATTAAAAATTAATTGGGGTAATAATGCAAAAGTGTTGATTTCAATAGGCAAAAAAATACAGATGCGGGAGTAACCGAACCTTTTAAATGTGGAGTCAAGCGAGAAGTGAGATACCATTAATTAAGAAATAAGACGGAAATGTAAAATAAAAAGTAGATAAAGGAAAAAAAAGAGGAGAGATAGAAACCTATCTAGCAGGATATGAAGAAAATCGGAAATGGAAATTACGAGAGAAGCTTTTAAAAGTTACGGAGCTGCATTTTAAGGGAACTTTTAGTATACGAGGTGTGTTCAAAAAGTATCGCGAATTTTGTGTTTTTTCAAAAATTATTTATTTATTCATGAATATCTATTTTGTCCCCTTCAAAGTAATCCCCATGAGATATTATACGCTTGTGCCAACGGGTTTTTCAATCTTCGAAGCACTTCAAAAAATTATTTTTTTGTATCTTGTTCAGCTCCTCCTTCGATGCCGTCTTTATCTCGGCAAGAGAAGCGTAACGTCGTCCTTTCATGGGCCTCTTCAGTTTAGGGAACAAGAAAAAGTCACAGGGGGCCAGATCTGGGGAATACGGTAGCTGCGGCATCATTAGTGTGTTGTTTTTGGCCAAAAAGTCGCGCACAAGCAACGATGCGTGAGCAGGGGCGTTATCGTGGTGCAAAAGCCAATTTTTGTTCTTCCACAAATCCGGGCGTTTCTGGCGGATTGCTTCGCGCAAATTGCGCATAACTTGCAGGTAATATTCCTTATTGACCGTTCTTCCCTGTGGCAAGAACTCATGATGCACCACGCCCCTGCAATCGAAGAAAACTGTCAGCAAAACTTTCACATTCGACCGAACTTGGCGCGCTTTTTTCGGTCTTGGTTCGTGCGGCAGCTTCCATTGAGATGATTGAGCTTTGGTTTCCACGTCATAACCATAAGCCCACGATTCGTCACCAGTTATGACCCTCTGGAGCAAATTTGGGTCGTCGCGGACAGAGTTTAACATCTCATTAGCAATGTTCATGCGATGCTGTTTTTGGTCACAATTGAGCAATTTTGGTACGAATTTCGCGTAAAAATCGAAGACGATCCAAAACACGTGCAAGCAAAGCAGCTGTCAACAATTAACTGAACATTCAAAATGGCCGAGCTTGTTGCCATAAGTGAGAGACATGAGTACCAACATAACGCCACAAAAAATTCGAAATTCGAATATACGTAACCAGCGAAAATTCAAAATTCGCGATACCTTTTGAACACACCTCGTATAGGATGCTTGTATAGGTAAATGAGTTTAACTTTCAAAAAGTCTCAAAATTATTTGAAAATTTTCTACAACTGACTAATTAGTGAAACGAGCTGACCAATTACATCAGACACGTAAACGGTAATTGGTCATAATATTTGATACAAAAATTAAACAATTGGGCGCCAGCAACAAAAAGCCTTTTGACGGAGCAAAGAAAATTACCGAAGAACGAAGAAAGCGCATACTGTTCTGCTGACATGTTTTAGGTAAAAAAAAAAATTGGTAAAAAAACTGTGAATGGCGTGTTGTCTGTGAACTTCCGGAGTATCAAACTACGTAAAATCGCGGCCGCTCGTTTTCATGAAATATCCTACTTTAGCTCTTCTGAAGCTCGACAAAAAGATACCTTCGACCGAAAACTATTTTTAACCATAGTTCATTTCCTATTACTTATATATGTATATCGACAAAAACTATATATTTAAAAAAAAAAAGTGAAAACTTCCCCTTAATTAAAAAATTTATTAAAACAAAAACTGATTTCCTTAGGATTTTCATTACTAAACACGAGTCTGCAGACGAAAATTTCCATCTTTCCTGAAAAACTTTAATCTTCTACTCGTATCTTCTATATATATAAAAATGAAAAGTCTTTCGTATGACCGTGATGGATGTCTAAGCGGATGAACCGATTTCCATAACGTAAAAACTACTTTCTTGGACCTTCTCTTTGGAAGGTTTTTCGATAAAAACTTTAAGCTGTTGCTACCGAAAAATGAATATACCTGAGGGTCACAATTTCGCAATTTTGATGAGTTTTCTGTACAGTGCATGCCACCGAACTACTACACCGCTTAACAGATTTGGTTCATATTTGGAACATGTGTTGTTGCTTTGGGGAGCGTTTCTATCAAAAATTTACTCGATAGATGCCGCTGGAGTCAGCCCGAGTTATTGACCAAAACGTGGACCAAGTGTGACCCGAGAAGGTGTTGAGGGTTTAAACAAGTAAGAGTTCTTAGTACCATGTGAGACCCCGTTTTGAGATATTGACCAACATGTGGACCATGTGAGGCCCTAGAAGATGTTTCTACGATATGGATATCAAATTTGAAGTATTAATAGGGACAGTATTGAAATAGGGATAGCGATACGGATAGATAGGGATAGGGATAGTGATAGTGATAGTGATAGCGATAATTATAGTGGTAGTGAGAGTGAGGGTGATAGTGATAGTGAAAGAGATAGGTTAAGATGAACAAGAGATAAACGATATGACAAAGGAGAAGCAGATAAACAGGAAGAAAAGGAAGGTGGGCAGGCAGAAGAATATGGGTCCAATATGATAAGGGAGAGTCAAGTAAATTCTTTAGCTGAACCATGTCTGCGGGTCTGCTAGTTCTTTATAAATTGAATGCTCCCTTTTTTTTGGGTGAATATATTTAATTTGGCTTTCTGGTCATTTAAAGACTAAGAGCTTTGCAATAAATTCTCGTTTAAAGTTTTGTGACGAATCTGGTATTATTTGTATAATTGTTTAAACAATGAAATAAAAACACGAAATTCCTTTTTTAGGCTATTTTTGAAAAATTGAAAAAAAAAAAAATTGTGACATACCATAAACTTTCCGTATATCAGATATTATCTTCGAAATCTTTCTATATATTTAAAAGCTAAGAATCAAGTTATGGATATGCACCGAAAGACTGGACACCATTTTCAAATTAAACCAATTTTGTGGTTTCAAACCAAAAGATCGTCTTCAAAAAATTAAAGGGGCTTAGAGAAGATCTGCAACCCCAGGTTTTTGAAGTTATCGTTACCAACTTGATAACTTTTTGTTGCTAATTTTCAGCATGGGTATAAGTTTACGGACCTGGGAGTTGCAAACTAAGTATTAATCTTTATATTTACCTACTGTTAATAAAGCTAGAGGTATTTTTGAATTTGCGAAAGGATGGTCAGAAGAATTTAGTGACCCTTATGTGGTGTGGTGGTAGTGTTGCTGCTCTACCACAAAGAAAATTCATGGTTCAAATACCGGGACAGATAACATCCAAATTGGTCTGAAATAGTTTTTCCAAACCGGGTCGCCCCTCAGCGCCGATTTGGCAAACTATCCGAGTGTACCTCTTCCATGTAAGGCTTCTCGCATATGAAGTTCGGAGTCAGTAAAAAACTCTATATCCCGCCAATTTTTAGGAAAATATTCGAAGCAGCACATCACAAATTGGATGAGAAGCTCCACCCAAAAATCTCTTAGGAGGTTTAGGAATATATACCGATTATATTTACTTTTTTTTGTAACTAAAACTCTTTTTGTTACATTAGTTAGACCGATTTTAGAGTACGGATCTATAGTACGGAACCCGCGATTGAATTGAATTTTTACTTTGCGTTTTAAGAGATTTTTAATGTTACAATATAAGCCAGCTTCGCCTTATACATGTCGCTTGAAGCTTATATGTAAATGTTCCAACTCTTCTAAGTCGTAGAAAAATGCTAAGTGTACTTTTTACGGCTAAACTACTGAATGAAATAATTGCTTTTTTTTCTACGGAATTCATTACTTTTACACTGTTCTTTGTGTATAAAAGTTTAGTAGTTCGCGAACGAACATGTTCGATCGAACGACTTAGTTCACTCAACGAACCAATTACATCGTTCAATTGTTTTCAACCGCGTTCAGTCACGATGACCACCTATATATTTCAACTCAACAATTATAAAATGTTATTTAAAAAATCATAAATTCAGCTTTAATATATTTCAGATTAAACAATTTAAAAAATTAAAATTACTTATTTTTAGGCTTATTAGGAAGAGTTTTTGCAATAAGACACACTGTTTGTCTCGCTATCCGTTTGCGAGTAGGTTCAGTTATGGAAGTGTTTAGTTGCTAGGACTCTGCCCTTACTTTTTGGACGATTGATACCGATGCTTGTGATCTTGGTTTACGTTGTTTGTGCTTACTTGCAATCGCGAGAGATATTCCAAATTTTTCCAAATAAAGTATTCTTTCATATGATTTGTTTTGTTGTGTTGATCTTCCGACAGGGTAGTAAGCTGATTTTTGTTGGAAGGATTTTCCGTCATCCCTTGTCAAGTTTGGTTTTGTGACAAACCGGTTTCGGCGTTCTGCCATTTTCAATGCCTAGTTTCGTTCTGGTCTGTGTCTATCCGCTGCGTTGTTTTTATAGTCCGTGGGTGCTGTGGCAGGAAATGTCAATCTATGTGGTCGTGGTTAATATGCGTGTGTGTGTGCGCGGTATTGATACGTCCGAATTGTTATCTGTCCCAAGGGTTGTTTTTGTAGGTATGTAGACATACCGCTTGTTAGCTAAGCGGTAGGTTGAGGTAGGTAGAAATCGGTGATTTTTGCAGTTTGGTTCATATTTCGTTTTTTCTTGTTCATTGTTACGTGTTTGGTTGCTGTACCTGCTGGCTTGTGCTGTTTTTTGTAAACTAGTTTTAAGGGTTCAAATATTTCGTCAGAGATAGTGTTGGTTTGTTCGTTTATGATCCTGCCGTCAAATGTTTTTAACTTGTATATCTCCATGTTCTCAAGTACATTAAGCCGCCGGCCTTTTCCTTGTACGTGAAGTATTCGAGCCGTTGCTTTTTTTTATGTTAGCTGGGGTGCAGTTGTTCTCAAACATGTGGTTCGCGAAATTAGATTCTGGTATTATGGTGGGTTTTCGTGTTTTTTTGTTGTAGTCCCTGATATGCTCTCGGAATCTTGTGCTTATTTTTCTTCCTGTTTGTCCTATGTAGCTGTATTGACATTCACAAGTAAGCCTATACACTCCGTGTCTGTTGAATGGGTCATCAGAATTAGTGTCGGTTCTTAGTTTGTGTCCGACGTTGTTAGATGTTCTGAATGCTGTGTTGATGTTATATCTTTTAAAAGGCAGAACGCCGAAACCGGTTTGTCACAAAACCAAACTTGACAAGGGATGACGGAAAATCGTTCCAACAAAAATATTCTTTCATATGTTGTAGACGAGTTCCATTCGGGAGCTATTTCAGTCTACAAAACAAAGTCATTCAAAGCGGATATATCAATTCCCTTGTGCAGGAGGAAGTCGCTATCAATTGATCGATTGTGTTTACTCCGCCTTTCGTGCTGTTGTCGTATGCAAAAGAAAACCAACTAAGAAACATAGGTTTTGTATACTGCAAATATATATAAGACTTTACTGATTGAATCAAAAAACAAGAACATTTTTTTTTATAAAACTGATTTTCACTTCGAATTTCTCGATGTCAGAAGAGTATTTCCACACAAAGTGCTGAATGCAGTTCACAAGAAAACGCTCAAGAATTTTTTTTATTTTTCACCTAGAAGCCAAATTTGAAGTTATTTTTATTTGAAAGTTTGTATATGACCTTATTTAAGGATTTTCTTTATAAAATGTTTTTCAATGTGTATCTCGTATGATCAGATTCTAATCAGGAAGATTTTCTTGAGCATTTCTCGGCCTCTATTTATTTTAGTAAAACGACCTCAGGACATAATAGCTCGAAATATTGGCCTTCCATGCTTATCAACCCAAGGACTTTGCAGGCTTTCTCCATGAGACCGGTATACATCTGTATACATTTTTTTCATTTGATTTGTAAAACAAAGGTCAAATGAGCCCTTGAAAAAAGAAATACGATGCACAGCATATGGCGTTATTCCAGTATATCCTGGAATAATATCTTCCTTCGCAGCTCTAGATTTTTCGGTTGTACTGGGCGATAACGACCGCACCATCTTTAGAAAAATATGAAGCTAAATTAACTTCATCGGCAAGCACAGCTTGGTTGTCATATATAGACTCCAAGCTGCTATAAACCGAAAACTCGTCTATATAGTAGCTATTATCATTGATGTCAATACATTCATCTATTTCATTATCGTCATCAAAAATTGCATCCACCATTTGCTGAAACTGTCTTCACGTGCATGATTTTGAATACTAGGCATAAGAAATTCTGTAACAATAATGCATAAAGCGGCCGCCGTGGTGTGAAGGTAGTGTTGCCGGCCTACCACACCGAAGGTCCATGGTTCGAGCCCTGGTACAAAGTGATTTGAAAAAAGTTTTTCAAAACGGGGTCGCCCCTCGGCAGTGGTTTGGCAAACTCTCCGAGTGTATTTCTGCCATGACAGGCTTGTCAGCAAAAATTCGTCTCCTTTGTAGATGCCGTTCGGAGTCGGCAAAAAACTGTAGGTCCCACCAATTTGTAGGGAAAAATTCAAATCGGCACACCACAAATTGGAAGAGAAGCTTGGCGCAAAAATCTCTTAGGAGGTTTATGATGATATACCTGTTGTATATCGCGCCATAGAGAGAGAATGCATATAGCCTACTAATGGTCATCAGATCACCTTAACGGTGAAATAAGCAAGTTTGCAAATTATTTTTATTTAAATAAAAAAAAGAGATTTTAATTTTAAATTCTAATGAAAAATCATGGCGTTTAGGATAAGGTAAAGTGATATTTTAATAATGTTTTTCGTTTTTAAGTTATAAGCAATTTTTACTAAAAAGGTCATGAAATGACCTTAATGGTGCAGAAGGGTTAACCCATTTAAAATAAATGGCGCTCTCCTAAGATCGACATTGGCTCTTATTACGACAATAGTTTTTACTTACCGCACGATGAGTTTCTACACGTTTTCCCCATAGTCGTTTGTGTCTACAAATTTTCCAAATTTTCCAAAAATACATATCTAGTTCATAGCGTGATCATGTTACTGATGGCACGAGATTTTACTATCAATAAATTTACTCATTTTATTTGTTTATCGCAATTTTATCGAAATAATTAGCGTGGTTATCGTTCGACTTCGTACAATCTACCTTGACTGCATGTTAACCTGTGTGCCAAGTTTTCAATTTTACTCACAGACGGACAGATGGGCAAAGCTCGATCAGTTTCTCTTTCATTCTAAGGTATATTTAACTCTTTACACCCAATATATGGACAAAGGTCTTATATAGATTATATACTCGTATAATTATAAAACCAAGCCAACTCTTAGTGTGCTTTGGGTATGAAATGTGGTGCGAAAGCTGTTATAAAAAATCAACCTCAAACAGTCACAAATATCGCTCTTACAGTTAAGCAAAAATTGCATGCTTAAGAAACATTAAAATTATAAAAAAAAAATTGTGATTTGAATCAACTGAAAAACAGCCAATAAATTCACGCAGCAGATTAAATCATTTTGATGAAAAAAAACTTACAAATGCTATTGAAGCTAAGTTCAAAACTCATTGCCAAGCAATCGCCGTTTTGCCAATCTCTCAATTTAATCCAAATAAAAAAACATCTTCAAAAAATTAACAAACGAAAAAAACTGTTCAATTAAGGCGTTTAAACTTTTTAATAATCCAAAAGCACAGCAAAAAAAAGTGCAGGAGCGTAAAGCTGCGTCGTCAATAAATAAATAAGAATAAAAGGCGCAATAAATAAATGAACAGGAAAGAACAGATTTTCATTCAATGCTTTTTTCACAAAATTTGTTTTTAATACTTGTTTTTGTTTTTTTGCTTTGCTTCTCACTTTCAAATGGCTGACACTCTGTTGTGCTATATCCGGGCGACATTTGCAACTTCATACTTAGTACGTTTGCATTGCTTTGGTTGATTGAGGCGCAATACGTTAATGCTTCACTTCTAAGTAAATAAAAAACAGCAAATGCGCTTAAAAGTTTGTGATTTCCTTTTTTATATCCTTTCTTTCTTTTAAATATATCCACTCAGCGCTTTGAAACCTTTTGTTTGACTTATCTTTTGATTTTAATTTCATCGCTCGAAAAGCATGCGATTACAGTTTTCTTTAAACCAAATCTTTTAGTGGTACTCATTGGATTTCAAGTTTCGCCAGTTTGTCATATAATTGTACTCGGCCTGGAAGTTGTCTTGTTGATTACTTATTGGGTGCGGTAGAGTAGCAGAAGAAGAGATAGACTTGATTTAGTTCTTAAAATTATTTGTGGCAACGGTTAGGATATAGCTTAGCTATTCTCCTCATAGTTGAAATAATTTAATACAGTTGGAGAAGGACAGAGAGGAAGAGTGAATAGCAAGTGGAGAACAACACTCTTTATTTACAAAATTCAGTTGAAGGCAGTTTCCAATGTTCACAAGTTCTTAAAACTGAGTATAGACTGGTCGCCAATCTTATCTTTGGTCACTGAAACGGAACTGGCATCATTGTCTTGACTGTCTGCTCATTTCCTTCAACCCCTCTGTGTTCTGTAACCCAAGAGCCTAGTACTTTGTTTCTGGCCCCTAGGTGGTTTCAGTTTTTAATGCATTACAAAACTAGCACGTACTATACCTCAAATAACGAGATCGCCTTTAGTGCAGCTAAGGTGTTGTTATCGCGATATTTTCTGTCGAGTGTTCACCTTGTATATCCGTCTCAACACGCACTCAGGGGGATCGAGTTTTTTGTTGTGGGCCCTAAGATACCTACACCGATCCCATCTGGTGTTTTGTACCAGCCAGTATATCAGTGAAAGCCGTGTAAATACTCTATTCTTGTGTAGTTCCCAGTTCACTTGTTCACAACTCTAGTTTGAATTTCCTCTCGAAAATTTTTTTTTTTATAAGTTGTCATCTCTCGGAAGTTGAGAGATTGCAGTCCCTTCCCATATCCCATCGAAGCATCGCTCAACTTTTGCCATGTTAAATGGGTTTGGTTTCGCCGGTTGCTCACTTGCTACGAGTTGTGGGACAATATCCAGGATTGCCTCCATTGCTGTTGTTGGACACGTTCGAATGGTTCCTGTGATGCCAAACATTGTATTTTCGTGAGAGATTGTCTCACAGTTGATCGATTTGTCCTCGACCCCCATGCTACCGATCCATAGGCTTTAACTATTATCCAACCGAGTTTTTCCTCAAGGCATTTTGCACACCACAATGGCTTGGTATCATTGATCCCTAGGTACTTTACTTTAGATACAAACTGTAGTGCTGCTCCATCCAGTGTCACTACTAAAGGGTGTTTTTTTAGGGGTATAGAACTTCGAATTAAAATAAAACACAAGAAAATCGTTTTAAGGTCCATCAATTTGGCTTTATGCCATTAATGTTTAAATATGATTTCGGGCATGTGGCCGCCGCGGCAGGCTCGAATAAAGCCAATTCTACAGGTCCAATTTTCAACCACTTTTTCGAGCATATGGGGCCGTATGTCGGCAATAACGCTACGAATGTTGGCTTCCAATTCCCCTAACGTTTCTGGTTTGTTGGTGTAGACGAGCGACTTCACATATCCCCAAAGAAAATAATCCAAGGGTGTCAAATCACACGACCTTGGTGGCCAATTGACAGGTCCATTCCGCGAAATTATGCGCTCATCGAATGTTTCCTTCAATAAATCGATTGTGACGTGCGCTGTGTGGCATGTAGCGCCGTCTTGTTGGAACCACAGCTCATCCACATTCATGCCATCCAATTCGGGAACAAAATAGTCGGTTATCATGGCTCTATACCGGTCTCAATTAACGGTAGCTGCCTCTCCAGCATTATTGCGGAAGAAGTATGGCCCAATGACTCCACCAGCCCATAGAGCACACCAAACAGTCAGTTTTTGTGGATGTAATGGCGTTTCAAGGGTCTCATGTGGATTCTCTTCACTCCAAATGCGGCAATTTTGCTTGTTGACGTAGCCATTCAACCAAAAATGAGCCTCATCACTGAACAAAATTTTGCGATGAAAATCAGCATCGAAATCAATCTCATTTTCGGCCCATACACCAAAATCACGACGCATTGCATGTTCTCGCGGCTTTAATTCTTGCACAAGCTTTATCTTGTAAGGTCGCAAGCCAAGATCTTTGCGCAAAATCTTCCATAAAGTTGATGGACAAAGCTCCAATTGCTGTGCACGGTGGCGAATCGATTCATTCGGGTCCTCTTCAACACTTTGCTCTACAGCGGCAATTGTTTCTTCGGTGCGCACTGTTCGACGTCTCTGCGGATGCGTATTATCACATAGAGTAAACGTAGTGCGAAAACGATCCATGGTTAACCGAATTAATTGTTCTGATGGACGATTATGTCGACCATAAAATGGACGGAGCTCACGGTAAACTTCGCGAACTGAACCATTATTTTCGAAATAAATTTGCACGATTTGCAAGCGTTGTTCTTTTGTCAACCTGTTCATGATGAAATGGCAAACCAAACTGAACATAAATTACATTAGAGTTGCCAGATTTGACCACAAAATGCCAGTTTTATCTCTATGCGAAAAACAAACCTGTAAAAAAAACACCCTGTATTAGTCCCACAAAGTCCCTTTCCTTTTTTTGGTAAAAGGAAGGATGGCTGTCTTTGATGTGTTAATGATGATTCCCGCTCCAGCACACTATCCGTTAGTCAGATTCAAGGTTCTCTGTATAGCATCACAAAGGGTATTTTCAAATTTGCCTCGTACGATAATGCCAATGTCATCTGAACTCGTCTACTACAAGGCTCCACAGGACTCTTGAGAGTACTTCACCTTTCGTGCTGCTTACCTGAAATAGACCGCCCCCAACTTTGGTTTCACCGATTCTAGTGCGGAGTAAATAGCTTATTCACGTTTGTATTAGTCTCTAAACTCCTTTATTCTGCAGTACTATGTTAACGATTTCATGAGACGTATTATCGAAGGCGCCTTCTATGTCCAGAAAGGTGCATAACACTGTTTCGTCTCATACGAGCGCACTCTGCATTTCGTTTGTCATCTGGTACAGAGCTAAATCCGTGGATCTGGTAGCTCTTCATCGACGTAAGCCGATACACCGCGGCAAAGGTGTCTGTCCTCGTAGAGGTAAAGGCATACATATTGTGGTAGCTACGTAATCGTTACGAGCGAAAGGTCCCCGTCTCCGTTGCTATTACTGCTAGTTGGGATTTTTGTCGTTGGTCGGCGTATCCATTCGTGGAATGGGCAGTGACAAATCAAACAGAGTTGTCCTGTTATTGGAAGTCCTTTGCAAGACATAAATCTGCTACGATCGGTTACTAGGACCTTGACTGCGAAATCGGGCTCTATGTGGATTTTAGTTGAATACTATGCCAGTCATACCTGACCAGGGTACATTACATGTCCACCCAACTAGATTTTTGTTACAAGAATTCACTGGTCAGTTAACTATTCCGTTTTTAAGGCTTCTATTATTTTCAGTGCTAGCAATGATTCGCAACTAAATGAATTGAGGATTATTAGTTACTTGCTACAGTTCTCTTAAATACGAGTTGGAAGATTTTTTTTATTAATTATTTAAAGCATCTAAGTAATGCCTTTTCGTGGCTGCCATGAGAACTTTAAATGTTTTAATCCTTCACAGTTGCCACGTGACCTATTTGTGTATATCTACTCGTTTGCTGTTTATTTGTTTGTCGAGTTGGTTATGAATATCGTTTCGAATTTACATTTCTCCAGTACAATTCGCAGACAACTAACACATAAACATATATATAGTTGTGTTCAACATAATAGTAGTGAAATTAAATTGGATATCGTTCGACGAAATAAAAAGAAGCTGTGTTCCGAATAATTTTCATTTAAAACATAGCGAATTCCACAACAGAAACCACACAAAAATAATTTTCAAAGTTTTGCATAAAGTTCAGGAAAGTTAATTAGAATTTTTTGGGAAGAGTTTTTAGAAAATTGTTGAGTACGCAGTTTTATCGCTCATTTACTTTTAGCATAATAGTGTGCAAGTAAAAAGTTCTTTAAAATTTCCCCTGAATTTTTAGAATTTTTTTGTCGACGAAAAAAATTCTGAAAATTCAGTGAAATTTTTGATTGGTATACAAAACTGCGTACTCAATAATTTGCTAGAAATTCTGCCAAAAATTTGAAGAGTTTGATAACCATTTTTTAAAGTTTATTTAATTTACCTACACTTTGTGGTTTCTGTTATCCAATTCGCTATATTTTAAATAAAAATTATTAAAATCACAGATTCCTCTTATTTCGTCGAACGATATCCGTTTTGATTCCTCTACTATTATTCTGAACCCAGCTGTACATCGAGTTGCAGGTGTAAAACTGTTTTCCTTTAAACTTAAAATACATATTTGTGTATTGTGGTTGCTCTCTCGCTGCGATGGTGTAAAGTTATTTCAAGCATTTTCTGGTATAACATATCGAAAATGAATAATTGTTTTCTTAGTTTATTTGAGTGTAAATACATACCTTATTGGCGAAAATCTCCGAACTTTTACGTACGCTTCAAATGCACGTGCTTGCTTTGTAGCAGTAATTTTGATGAGTAAAGTTGTTGTTGTTGTTTTTAACGGGTAGCATTTTCATTTGCCAACTTCGCAACGTCCACTAAAACTTATAAAAGTAAACATGGAGCACTTTGCAGTAAGCCAAATATCTATGATTTGTTTTAATATTTTGTGTTTCCTTGCAATTTATAATTCATTTAATGTTGAAGATATATGTAAATTAAAATACATTTTTTTGTTATACTTAGTCCTAGAATTGACGACTCCTTACTGTTAGTGTACAGTTGAACTGATTACTCAATGTTCTAGGGTTAGGAAACGTTTTTCAAAACTTGGACGCTCCTAAGCAGCGTTTGGCAACACTCTGAAATTACCCTGCAGTCAATTCTACTTTTTTTACACTAGTCAAATACTAGTTTATCGAACCGGCTCAACTAGTTCGAGTTCTGTAATTTTTCCATATTAGCAACTGGTATTTTTAACAAGGCGATGTCCTACGAGATGGCAATTGTCCGAATCTGCATCAGCACCATACTAATAGGTATGCTTATCAGTCTATGCATCAGCAATATACTAGTTGTCAAACAAGTCACTATATATATCAAGATCATACCATTCAACATACCAGTCCGTATATACATTAGGATCATGCTAGTTTACATACTAGTCAGTTCATACACCGGTATCATACCAGCCGTCATACTAGTTGTCCTATGCATCAGTATCATACCAATTACTGTACCACTTCATAGTAGGGTTGAAAAATACACGAAAATTGCAAAATTACATTACAAACCACTTTAATGAAAATTTAGCACCATACGAATTGGCATACTAGTCAGCCTTTACATCAGCAATATACCAGTTGACATTCTAGTCATCATATACATCAATATCATACCATTCAACATGCCAGTCCGTATATACATCACTATATACATAGTAATCAGTATCTACACCACCAGTGGCGTAGCCAGGATTTGGTGAAGGGGGAATGCAATTTTTTTATTTTTTTCGAAACACCAACAATAATGTTAGCCTAGAAATCTAACGAAGAATCACTCACGCAACCAAGCGTTACTTCTGGCTGAGTTGGCAATTGAGAAGTAAAATCCCCTCTCGAAGAACGAAAATAAATAAGTCATCGTAACCGTCCTGGTTTATGGTGCATAAGCTTGCACTGACAACATCTGATGAGACGTCTCTGGGAGTATTCTACAGAAAGATTCTTCAAAGATTTACGGACCCTTACGCTTTGGCGACGGGAAGTACTAAAGAATATGTAATGATGAGCTGTATAAGCTATATCCAGACCCCGACATAGGCCAACGAATTAAAATCCACCGTCTTAATTGGCTTGGCCATGTTGTGCGAATGAATGAAGATGTTCCTGCATAGAAAGTATTCTTACCGGCACTCACCGATGGTAGCAGAGAAAGAGGGAGACCACCACTCTGATGGAAGGACGAAGTGGAGACCGATTTGTGACCCCGTGGTGTTTTCAATTGGCGCCAATTGGCAGAAAGACGTAACAAGTGGCGAGCTATGGTAAAGGGCTAAAATCGCTTAGACGATTAAGCGGAATTTAAAGAAGAAGAAGGGTTGAAGAGGTGAATTCTACTGTGGAAACGGGGAGAGTTGCAACAATTTTTAGCAATTTGTATAAGTTATGAAATGACGCTTTGTCGCAGCTCTGAAGTGCGTAAAACGCAGTTTTTGGCGGAAGATTATGTCAATTTTAAGAACCTTCTCCATGAATTGATTTCGGCGACTACATTTTGGTTTTGAACAATTGGTTCATAAAATTTAGCAAGCTTAAATCAATTTTTGTCATTTTCTTCTCTGTGGTTTGTTGAAAAACTGAAGCGAAATCTCTGATGATCGTTTTATGTTGAGTGTATCGACTATCTATTTTCATTATTATATGATCAATACATGAATGGATAAAAACAGAAATCTTGAAATAAACATCCGAGTTACATGCTTGAAGACTTTGCCTGGATTTGAATCAGTTCTATTTGATTTCAATATCCATATCACAAGTTCTGAACAATTTTTCAAAGTCATGTTCGCCGGAACGAATACTTTGTAACTTAAGTATTAAGTCTTTAGCGAAATCCACTACAAGCCCCAAGTCTATCTTTATAGGTTGAATTTCATTACACAAAGGCAGAATGCATTGTGTAACAAAGATGCTAAATGACTGCGTTTATTATTTAAAAAAAAAAAATAATTTTTAATGTTGACCTAAGAATTTTATAATACTAAGCAATAGAGAAAATGTTGAAATTTTTTAAATTTTGAGCCTTTTGCATAACAAGACTGACACCATCAATAAATGCCCATAATTGGCACTATTTTCTTCCAACTTCACCCTGGCACTTTATTATAAATACTAAAATTTAATAGGTCATAAAACCGCAAATCCAATTTTTTTATAAAAATTCGGATTAAAAAGTGTAGAATTTTGCTAAAGTTTGGTTAAATTTTCCTTGGCTTTAAACAAAGTTTGAAATTTGTTTGTGAATGTTTTTTATTAGATAATGGGCTATACTTTTATAAAAAACGTGTAAACAATTCTCGTCTCTATCTATTTTTGCGCCGTTGTGTGCTCTGATTAAATTATTGAGCCTGCCTACTCTAGTATTTTCAGACCGCCTGAATTCGGATTTTTAAAGACGTGAGAGATAAGGGAGTAGAGCCTTAGCTCAGCAATATCACACCTCGAAAATTACGGTATTATTTCGGTTATTTTATTACTACCAGAACCAATGTGTACGCATACCTCGAAACCGGTTTTATCGTCTTGAAATCCTTATGAATTTTGTAGAAGGTCTGAAATATATAGGCTTAATATTCAAACGCATAATCCACTAACCGATAATTTCATATATTCATAAAACTGCCCCTTGTCATTAGTAAAATAAGAAAATTATAAATCAGAGGCATAAAATATTATTGTGTTATTCAGTCGAAAGTAAAAAAAATAGTAGTTCATTGACGAAGGATACGCCACTGTACACCACTATCATACCAGCTGTCATACTAGTATGCATCAGTATTATACCAATTACTGTATCACGTCATAGTAGGTTAGTTCATTTTGGGTTGAAAAATGTACGAAAATTGCAAAATTACATTACAAACCACCTTAATTAAAATTTAGTCATCATATTTTTATGATTAAATTGCTAAATGGTTCACTATCCAGCCCATTTCTTCTAAGTGAAGTGAACTTCAATGTACCGTCTCGTCCTTCAAGGCATTTTAAACCTCTAGTCTTAAAACAGTGCCGAAACAATTTTCAGTTAAATGAGCCTTTTTGCTGTTTTTGTCAAGATTATAACTCTCTTTCTGGTAAATTTGATATTTCCGACTCGCTTTTCAGCATAAAAAAATCAATTCTTTCTATCCTAAATACATAGCTACTAGCATTGTTTCTTATTCTTTGACTTCTATATTAACTTCTAACAATAATTTCATTCTGTTAACTAGTTATTTGTTAATGTATAATCTATCCTATATCTACTTTACTTAGCTGATGAGGTTTTCTCTGTAGCTGAGCAGTTTTAGATCTCGACGATTAACAAACCAAAGCCTTTCAACGACTCGGAACGAACGAATAATCCGCGCGTTATGCTGATGCGCCCCTCGCGCCGGTCGGGCGGGATATGGTGGGTAATCCGTTGGGAATTATTATTATATATAAAATATATGTCATCAGATATAAAAATGTATCTATCACTATATTAAACAAATGAAACCAATTTCAATAAAACTGTAGTCGCTATTCATAGCAATTTTACCCTTGGAAAGCATTTCTAATTTTCTTTACTAATAGTCCTTTTTTGATTGAATTTTATAATTGATTTCACAAGCATAAATCTTTAAATTTTCTTGAAACATTTTTAAGAAAATTTTAATACTAATCTCAGACATAATCTAATCCTTCTTCTTCTCTAAATGGTCATCTAACCGCCTGGGCGATTTTGACCTTCCAACATAGCTCGCCAATCGTTTCTTCGTTGCGTAAACTGGCGCCAATTGGAAACACCGCGGGATCGCAAATCGGTCTCCACTTGGTCCTTCCATCGGAGTGGCGGTCTCCCTCTTCCTCTGCTTCCACCGGCGGGTGCCGATAAGAATACCTTCTGGGCTTTACATAAAATTAAAGAAGTTCAAGGAAGATTAGCTTAGGGTGAGTTGGAAAATTTTAAGTTTCGGAGTTCTCTGCAAATAACCATACACATTACTCGCTTATGAAATTCTAGTACATAATGTGCAAGTTCTTAGTAACTCAATTTTTTAAAAATTGCTATTTTAACCACCTTGTTATCTTATGTGCCTCTGCTCGCCAATTTCGTTGTTGCAGCTTTTAAACGATTTCATTGGAGAGTCATTGTTAGTTTATCTAGGAAAACTGCATTTCACAATCACAAAAAATTAATCCTGAAAACTTCTGTATCTCTTTTTTTTATTAGAAAAAAGTTGCTTAAATTATTCCAAAAAGAAATGTTATTTACTTACACAATTGATCGTTTCGTTTTCACTTTTCTTCGTGGTTTCATTTGAACACAGGGCTCAGAATAATTCTTTTCAAATAATTAATTATTCATTTCAATTTCTTATACTGGCTGCGAACAAATTTTAAAACCAATAACGCATTTCACTGTGGTTGTGACGAATAATTGAAATTTTTAATCATTTGGAAAAACAAATTTTTGGAATTTATTTATGCTCTTACAAACATTCAACGCAAATGTGTTTTCGTTTCATTTGTTGATATAAATGAGTAAATTTTTTTAATTATTCTACAAGTCAAACATTTGTGTCGAATCAATTTCTATTGGGCTTATTATACATAAGCGGCTATAATTTTAACTAAGGCGCTACAATAACACAACCAGTCTCATCCTGGCTCAGTTCAGTTTTATTTGCTTAACTGATGTAGGTAAGAAACGAGGTGAAGCTAAGAAAGCTGAAGAGTCTATTAATGCAGTTCAACCTTTTTTGTGAAGCGTTGGCTCATGACAGATACAGTCAGAGGATATATTCCGAAATATTTGGCTAAGGCCAAGATCATCTACAGACTAAGAGGCTGTGCGCGGGTGTCCAAAATGGAATTTATAATGTAAGATTTGTGGTTTAATAGAGGCTGCGGTCCTAACTATTACCTTTTACTGCTGTAAGGATATGCAATAAGGCGAAGTGTTTGACCATAGGAGTTTTAGCACAAAATCGTATGTATCAAAAGTTGGTTTTGGATAAAACCCCTGAGAGAAGAACTGAGACACACCACCTCTTTGTTGATCTGCCTGTTTACGATTCTATTAATTTAGTGGTGGAGAAAATAAAAAAAGCATCACAACTGTTTCGTTGTTGTTGTAGTTAAAAGTGCCTAATGGGCACGATCATTCTGTGCATCGTCATCAACAGTATTGGACCATAACGAGATTGATATTATTTTTTTATTTATTTTTTAATTTTTTTTGTTTGTCTACTGAATACATCTAACAGACTCACATTGATTAAAAAGTATAAACAACCTAGACTTAAAGTTACTTATCTCTAAGTTAAAGTTTAAGTTTTTAGCATAAGTATTACATATCCGAACGCATCTTGTGAGTGGCTCATTAAATCCATAGTTGGTTGCATGGAAATAAACATTAAATAAACGATTTGCTCTTAACTTGAGGCTTGATAAATGGGCATTTATTGCATTAGCTATGAGTTCGCAATTAACTCTAGAATTCATCACATTTAAACAAGAAGAATAGAAAAATATGTTCTTCTATCTTCTAAACTTTGAAGACCTACGAGTTTTCGGCTGCCTGTATAGTTTGGAAGACCATTTGGCCACGACAAAGTGCGCAAAGCCATTCTTGTGAAGATTCTTTGCACTTTCTCAACTTTATTGGTATGAAGTTGATAATATGGGTTCCAAATTATACAGCAGTAGTCCAAGTTACTGCGCACTAAGGATACATACAGTGCTTTGAGAGTCATCGGATCAACGAAATCAACGGTATTTCTGCGTATGAAACCAATCATGGAGAAGGACTTCGACCCTACATAATCTATATGATAAGTAAAGTAAGTTAGAAAGTAAGTTCCATAGAACAGTGATAGAGATACAGGCCATGTATTTGATATGGTGGGGATGAATAGGGGAGGCCCCTCTCCTCTTAAAATATTGCAGGCGGTTGGTTGTACAGGGTGGCGCAAAAGTAATCCTCCTATCAGAAAATGCTATACATGTTGCGATTGGCCCCTAAAGTCAGTTCTGTTTTGACATTTGTGTAGTAAACACATGCGAAATACACGTTAATAAACAATGTTACGCTACACTGCTCCAGAACGCGGAATATTGCTGACTATTTATTTGACCAATAATCGGTCGGGGCCAAACGGTTACTGTGAATGGTGAGCGCTACAGAGCAATGATCAACGAGTTCTTTTTGCCGCAACTTGCTGAATTGGGATTGGAAAACATGTGGTTCCAACAAGACGGTGCAACAGCACACACTGCACGTGCCACAACCGATATGCTGAACATCGGAAGCTTACTTTTGCGCCACCTTGTATATATCGGGGTTTACAGGCGGAGATCTAAGGGTGGTGTCTACCGACTCAGTAAGGAGTTCATTTGAACCCTAATTGTGGTTCCGTAGGCGGCGGATCTTCGTCCTACAAATGTCTGTTTGTGTGTCTAGATGTATGGCATTTAAGTAAGTAAGTAATTGGTCTCATGTAAATCTTATGGATGCAAATTTTACTACATTAAGGCCACTGCCCATCTGAAAGAGAATAAAAAAGAAATGTTTGTTTTTAAATATGCTCGCATTTGCGAATGAAAAGAAAAATAAATGTATTTCAAACATTTGTAATTTTTCGAATCTCCATTTGAGATTTAAGATTTGAGTTTTTCATGTGCTCAAATAATTCAGCAAGTTTTAGATATTTTTTAATGATAAGAATGAAAAAATTCAAAAAAACATTTGCCACAAAGTATTATTTGGGAAAACAAATTATATTTCCAATATTTTATGAACATTTCTTATTCGTTGTTGCTTCGCTGCTGCGCCGTTATTGCAGTAGCGACGCACAGTGGGGCCTCTGCCGTTAAAGCATGGCAAAAATCAAAAAAATCATGAAAGCGTTCGCTAAATCTAATACGTGTTTCTAATAGAGAATTTTCCAGGGATCAAGAATATACAACTGTTTTTTCACAGAACGGTTTTTCACAGTTTACCAGGTAGAGCCGCTCAAAGTTAACCAATTTTCAACATTGGGAAAAATTTGAAATTTTTCTTCTTTTTCGTTGTATTTAAAATGGGTTTGTGAGTATATAACTCGGCCGGTTGTCGTTTTCTTTTATAGCAATTAAAGATAATTTAATTTAGGATTGAAACAAAAAAAAATTGTTTGTTTGTTTGTTAAAAGTTGGCGGATATACCTGTTTTTCGAAATACCAATTTTTAGGCCCTTTTTAAAACTTTGATGGAAAATAAAAAAAAGTGTTAAAATATGTGCTCCGTCAAATTAACAGTAGTTATTTGTGAAATATTCACTTACCTAAATTCATAAAGTCTACCTGCGTCCAGCTGCAACTTCACTTTTTACATCAAATAAAACTAAACAACCTTGGGCATAAATACACGCCTGAGCAGGTATATATAATTCAGTACGGCCGTAAGGTCGTTTTTGTTAACAACATACATTTTTTTAGTTACGAATTGTATACCTGAAATTCATTTTAATAATTTGAGTAGGTATATAAAACTATCCATCATCCAATGCACATTATCATTCATCTTTTGGAGATTAAGGAACTTAGTATTCTGTTTACTTAAATAAAGTGAATAGTATTTTTAAATATAGTGCACAGTTTAATATTTAGTCAGATACACTCGAAGCCAATTCTAATATGTATCTCGAAAACTCGAAACTATTTGCGGTGTTTAAATCTACAAAGTCAAGACGGGACTTCGTTGAGGCTATTATGAGAGAATTAGTGAGTGAAACAAGCATTAAAGAAAAGGAAGGCCTGGAAGAAAAAATTGGTTTACAATACATTATGGTAGAAAAAAAATGGAAGGACGTCTATCATAACAATTTAAAATTTCTAAGCAAGCATGAAAAGTGGATAGCTGACAAAACTTTTTTGGACGAAGAAACGCCTAGCACGTCAACCAATCCAACTAGAGGCAGACCAACAAAACCCACAGAAGAGTGTTCTACCTACACAAGGCAAAGGAAGCTGTCTGATACCACAAAAGCTATGGCCACGACTCATCTTTCAGAAGCACTGGCTATTAAATATAAAAAAGACGAAGAAAACGTGAAGTCTCATATAACAGAAGCAGTTGCGGTAGCAAGTCTAGTGCGACTGATGAGGATCAAAAACAGCATTCCACACCACCAAATGCGCTACCTAGGAAATACACTCCCGAAGAAGCTTTGGCGCTGTTTATATATCTCGGTTTAGCGAAGAAAAAATATATTATATTGCGTAAGTCATTATTGCAACGTAATGCCGATATTTTACCTGGATACAAAAAAATTACTCAAACCAAGAAAGAAGCAGTTCCTCTAAGTCCCAAAATAACCGAAGTATCAGCTGGAATTGAGCTACAAAACCTAATGGATCATACGTCTACACGACTCCTTCAAAGTTTTACTGAAGAAAAGTTGAAATCACTGCCAAAGGAGCTAGCATTGATAACTAAGTGGGGCTTGATGGATCATCAGGACAAAGCGCATATAAACAAAGAATAAATTTAGACGATGAAACAATTACAGATAGTAATATGTTTATGGTTTCTATTGTTCCATTACGACTGAAAGATGAAGCTTCAGAATATTGGAAAAATCCACGTCCGTCATCAACTATATTCTCCTCAAGAAGATTTTTTGAAAACGATGAAGTGACTGCTCGCATAACAGGAGTTGATAGATTTATTGTGAAAAGATTGGGAGTAATCTTAAATATTTTAAACTGCCATGAACCAGTTAATGGACCCAAATTTAAAGAATATGCATCTAAAACTACAGAGTTGCTGCATCAAAAGTATCCTGAGAAGAAACTTACACCAACGGTACATAAAATTTTAGCACATGGAAAAGATTTAATAGAGAACCAGTGCTTACCGTTAGGAGAATTGTCTGATGAAGCTCAAGAATCTAAGAATAAGGACTACAAAAGATACAGATGTATGACCACCTGCAAAGTATCACGAGTTAGACAATTCGAAGACCTTTTCAACATGTTAGCTATCTCTTCTGATCCAGTCATATCATCTATGAGGTATGTAAGAACACAAAAAGATCTTACAGATGCGTATAGCTCAGAAATCGTTGCTTTGTTAGATATATGTTCCAGTGACGATGACTATGTTAAGATAAAATAAGTTTCTCACTTCTTATCACAACAATGAAAAAGAGATTTACTAATCAATTTTGTTACTTTATTGAAAAATAAGATATCTATGTACAAATTAATTTTTTGTTTCAAATAAAAGAATTAATTAATTTAGTAATTTATAAATACATACTTTTCGTTGTTGCATTTCTCTAAAGTTTATCAATTTTGTTTTAAAGCTTAGGCATTTCGCCTTCAAACGAGTATTAAATTTTTATAGAAATCAATACGTCTATCGAGTTTGGTACAAATTGGTAAATCGGTTACTAAGATCAAACTTTTTAGCATAAATGGGCAGTGCCACTCCCCTTTTCCATATTTTGTTGGCTGTTTAATCTTTAGCTCAAATAAAATTTCGTTGAACCACTTTCAATAACTTTTAGTTATTAATAAAATACATATTTGGCTTGTAAATTAAAAAAAGAAAACATGTATAATTTTACGATGAATTTTGAAGCATCTTGTTATTGTGGCACCAAAAACGGTCATTTGAGTTTTATAAAAGTATTGCCATTTAAAAGAAACAATACGTCTATCGATTTTGGTAGTTATTGATTACGTGACTACTTAGATACAACTTTTTGTCATAAGTGGGCAGTGCCACGCTATCTTATCAAAATCATTAGTTTATCTTATTTAATGCTTAAATACGTCATTATAAGACAAATCTAATTTAATTTTTTTTATTTTTTCTAAAAAAATTTTGTTTTTGCATTTTTCTAAAAATTTTCGACTTTGACGAATTTTTCAGAAGCACCCTGTATCTGTGACATTCTGAGCTTTCATACAATAACACTTCAAATAATTATCTTTCATTTGCATTTTAAATTTTTAAAATATCTTCATTGGTCCAAAAGTTATGATTTTTGCAAAGAAAAAACTCAAAAGGCGCCACTGTGCAACGTGGCGAAAATTAAGGTGATTTTGTTGACATGCACGTACATGATTTGCAAGTCAAATGTACTATTTAAACCACGAAATTCTTAAAAGAAAAATGATTTCACCATAAGAACCATTATTTACAAGAAAGTTTTAAATTTAATAAATATTTAAAAACTCAGAATATTAGTTGAACAGAAAAATTAAATGTAAGACGAAATTCTAGTTAATGAACTAGAATGTTTACTAACTAGTTTCGCAGTTGACTGCAGGGTAGTTACCTATATAGTAGCCTGTAGCGTATAAAAGACCCATATACAATATTGTGATGCCCACCACTCTGTTGCCTATCATCAGGCGCATACAAAATTTAAAATTATGCCAAATGTTTCGAAAACTTTGCACGTATTTGCCAATAATCCATAGGTTATTGTCTTAATTGTTGTTGCGTCTTAAGGTAACTTCAAACTTATTGCTGCATAAAATCAGATTTGTCTGTTTTTGTTGTGGTTTACCATGCTCGCCTACACTTTTGTCTAGACCAAGTTTAATGTTGCCTTTGCAAAGCGTAAGAATGATAAATATAAGTTGCTTGCCATTTGAGAATGATAAACTGCTTTAATAAATTTCAGGTGTTTTTGAAAGAAGTCGAGCAGGGCTCGTGCGATGAATGAAGCCTATGTTATATATATATTTAGTTTTCTATTTGAGTGCGGAAAATTGAAAATTAATTGGAAATCTTATGTTGAGATTTTAATTAAACTCTTGTTACGATAATAATACATAACCAAATATCGAAAAAATTGTTCATATCAAACAAATTTTTTTTAAAAGGTTATATCGTAGATATAATTTGCTAGAAAACATTCTTGCCATTGGTTGGATACAAATATAGAAGTTCGGATGAGTTTGATTTATTATATGGCATTCACACTTAAAATTTTAAATTTCATGTGCCTTACAGATCTGTTTTTTTAGAGAAGAAAGCATCGAAAGCCTCAAAGTCAGTGTGTACTGTCCTACCGGCAATTATTCCATCGGGAGGTAGTTTAGCACTAGGTTCAGCATATGTTAACTCTTAATCGCACCCCTGAGTCACCGGAACTCACTCAAAATTTAAACGCTTCAGAACAAACACATTTTTTTACTTTCATCACCCCACGTTTGTATCGTATACCTTGGTGCAGTCCAGTGAAGAACGCGTGGTAGAAAAGACGTTAGCGCAGTACTCTTGGAAACCTTATATTTTGGTGAGTGTGAGTCATGAGGACGCATATTAGTGTTTTGTGTAACAAAATTGTATTTTCAATTTTTATTGGGTTTTTGTGTTTTTAAACAGTATTGTTTTAATATGTCGGCTAAACGTAGAAAATGTGAAAGTGTGAACACTATGAGTAAGTCTTCCGAAAAATAATATCACAATGGATCGAGGGGTAGCAAATGTAGGCCATTTTGAAGAATAATGCTTTGATTGTGCAGGAACTTCCTGAGATTGTATGTCTGAAGTATTTTGGGATTATTTCAATAGTGATAGCGAAAACGGAAATAAGGATGAAGTAGAAGATACTACAAATATTAATTATTTTTTTATTTTGTACATCTATGGCTTATTTCTTATGAAATATGATTTTTTTTTAATTAACCCTCTAACAGGCCTATTTTTGTTGCTAATGAAAAAACTCATACCAAGTAATTCTAGTGCGATGAACTCGAATTTGAAGTCATATATCCAAAAGGTTTCATAATTTCATCTTCTTTATAATTTCTAATCCCTGACAATTATTTCCTTAACCAACAATTTTGCTTTTTACTACAGAAATCCTTTTTCTCACTTTTTTGTAGTTACCAAAAACACTTCTGTCAAAACTATTTTTTTTTTACAAATTGCACAAAATTTTTCAACGAGAATGATTATAACGAAACTCTGCCACCACTTAAAACTATAAAATCAAGGTTACAACTAGATCAGTCAGAAATCTAATTTGCTGTGTGTTCTCGTTAACCAACTTTTCATATTTGGTATACAACGCTATGCACAGCGCCCCTTTCTGGAAATATATCATCTGTGCTACCAATTTCGCATCCTAATATCTCGTGCTTCAACGCTTGAATTTCTGTCTTCCAGAATCATCACTGGTTCCATTAACAGTATGTCGACTGTATGTCTTGCAATTACCAGTGCAGTATTGGCCGATACAGCTCTAAAGGCACTACAGACTAGTAGCGCACGTAGCCGATAGTTCGACTCTACCCCACGCAAGTACTATTGATGCTCCGCGGTGTTAGGGCAGACTGGATCTACGTGGAGTATTTGGCTCTTTACGACTTGTCCTAGTAGATTTTGGCCTTTGCTTTGGTCCTCGAGAAATAAGCATTATACTCGATAATGATGACACTGTTCTCGATATTTTTTCATTAGCATATTCCAGTTGTGTTTTAAACGATATAATAGCCTCCTGTCTTTCATAGTCCGCAGGTACTGAATTGCGTGTCAATGTCGTACCGTACCATCTCTATGTGCTTTCTGTTTGATATATGCACCGCGTCTACTTTTTGCTCCGCAAGCTTTAGACTGTGTTTAATGAGCCATTAATGATCACTAGCTGGCATTAGATTTATTAAATATGTCGCTAAGATGTGTACGGTAACAGAAAATCCGATATCATCACGAATCCGATAATTTTTATTCCGAGTGGTACTTTGAGCCGCAATACTCCGTGGTACATAATGTTCCGTGGCAATCGGCATAGCACAGGCCCTTGAGAAACGATATCTGTAGGGTGGATCTTTTCCGTGTCATCGGACGGTTCGTACTCAGCAGTCTGGCTACAAAATTGCTACGTATGATTCAGCTGAGGATATACCTATTATACCCAACCAATACATAATTTTTGCCCAATTAGCGCTGTTAAAAAAAATCTTATTTCCCCCAATTTTTCTGTCCTAGACAGATGATATCTTGTATTTCAGTGTCATTATTTGGTACGGAAATTACTGATATTAGTATTTCGTTTCCCTAGTTTAACAGGCAAGCAAGCTTATAATAGCTGGAGATAGCGCATAACTTCCAGTATTCTTCCAATATATATTTGAAACCACTGCTGGAGCTACATTTATGTGCAAATCATCTTCCCTTATCTATGAACAAAACGAAAACAAAAAGCTATTAATTAACGTCTCATTAAACACGAATTGGTACCAGCATACATTGAACGCATAATAATCCCCCACCTCGTATTCATTAACACAATGTTATAAACAAACCAACTCTAACCAAACTCGCTAAGCGTTACAAGGCAGTTTTTATGCTAACTTCCGTAGTTTCATCACTTCAATTGAGCCCCTTACCTGGAATCAATAATCAGCATGTGTTATTACGACTCTCTTTTACTAGGATATATTAAAAAGCGCCTCGGAATAACAATTCCAGAAATGAGAAACTGTAATTCAAATACGTAAGCAAATGTTGTTGTAGCTTTCCAGCTGTGTTCAATATAATAGTACTTAGTGAAATTAGAATGGATATCATTCGATGAAATGATGAAAGAAGCTGTGTCTTTAACTATTTTCATTTCAAATATAACCAATTTTATAGCAGAAACCACACATACAAAGAAATCTCAAAGTTTACACAAAGTTCAGGAAAGTTAATTAAACTTTTAAAAATTTACATCAAAATTTCAATAATTTTGCGCAGAACTCTTAGAAAATTTTTGAGCATGCAGTTTCATAGCTCATTCAATTTTAGCACAATAATGCACAAGTAAGAAGTGCCTCGAAATTTCCCCTGAATTTTTAGAATTTTTTTTATCAAGGATGTTGGGTATTTTTTTTCATACAAAATAAATTTTTCTTCATGCAATTTTTTTAAGTTTAATTAACTTTCCTGAACTTTGTGTAAATTTTCAATTTCTTTTTATGTGGTTTCTGTTATGGAATTCACTATATTTTAAATTAAAATTATCAAAATCACAGCTTCTTCTTATTTCATCGAACGATATCGATTTTAACTTCACTAAGCACTATTAGATTGAACACAACTATACGTACTTGAATGTAACGAAATGACATTCACAAAAATAATTGCCGAGGAGTCCTACATATTTTATTTCAAAAGTGACTTTTGTTGTTTTTGTTATGTTTATCACTCAAGCATATTTGGTGTTCTTTACTTCGTTTAAATACTTATTGCCAGCTGATATTTCATTGTGGTCCTTGGGTAACCAAAAAGTTCCCTGCTTATTTTCAGTTTCAACTAGCTTTATCAGGGGCCGCAGTTAACTGGGCCATTTATAAAAATGTTTAAAATGGCATCAACTACTGACTGCCAGATGGCTGTCGGTTGTTCATAGATATTGTAAAGTGAAAAGAAATAGGAGTTTGGCTCACGGAAAAACCAGCGTTCTGTTAGCTTAATGGTTAGCAGAGGATGCCAAAATTTCTCTGATGAAGAAGTCTAATAGCTTCCGAAATAGATCTATAAAAAAAGCTATAGCGATTGTCTTTAAAATTTTCCTTTTCTATTCAATTCAAAACCTAAAATCCAAAAAAATAAAAACTAAAATCTAAAAAAATAAAAACAATAACAAAACTGTTGTAGTTGAAAAATCAGACAGCAATAATATAGATAATTCGTACACGCCAAATTCAATGGCCTGTAATCATAGTCGTTGCTTAATACGCGTTTACGTCATTTTAAAATTAAAACTTCGCTTTAGACATAAAATGTCTTTTAAGTTGACTATGACAGACAGGGAATGATGTTTATTTTAGAATCATATTTAAGTAGATAATTGATTGATTTTTATGAGATTGATTTGACTATGAAAATTTTAAATACCTTTGAAAACCCGTTGAAACCACCAAAGTCTCAAAGGGAAAATGCTATTTTTTTAGCTAACTTTGCACAACGGTTATCATCATTGGATTGGGCGTATTCGAAAAAAGGTTAAAAAAGAACTACAACAGTGTAATTTTTATAAAAACCATTAGTCATGGAGCTTTTAAATTAAGTTATTTCTTGGTTTTTCAGCTCATTTCTATACGAAATTTTTGACGCTGCATAGTATTTTTATTTAACTTCCCACTGAACTAGACATTTAAATCTTAGAAACAGACACTTCCAGGTAAGAAAGCGGATTGAGGTATATATCGAAAATTCATTTATAATTGCTATTTAATTTGAAGTGACTTCCCAGTAAGGTAGAGCACTCAAACTTGGTAAGTAAATCAACAATTAATGAAAGTGCATTGTCCCGTACACCAAACTGCAATGGATGGTGCTCTGATCGAGATAATTTAAAACTGAAAAGCAATGGGGAATCTCACAATCGATTTTTGAGTAACCTTCAGGGAAGTTGGAAACTTGAAGCTGCCACATAGTACATAATGCGGTGATAGGGCAATATTTAGTCCAAAAAATTTGGCTAGGTGTCGCACATATTGAAATATCGGAAAATCGCTGAAAAGCGCTGTGGAAGTTTACTTTAAGAACTCCGTGCAAATGAAATACTTGCTTAAAAGAATTCTGTTAAGGGGCTCGCTAATCGAGTTATTTACTAAATTCCGCTAGATGGTGCTATCATCGAGATTATTTTAATTTTTGAAAATCCTAAATTTATAGACTACATTTATATTAATGTCATCAAAAACTGCAAAAAATGTCTACTTAAAGAACACAGGTGTTGCCGGGGCATTCTTATTTTTAAATTTTAAATGTATTAAATTTATGAGATTTGTAAATATGAAGGGGGATTGCACTTTTCCGATCTTCGGAAGTCAATTTTCTTAATTGCAAATGGAATTTTGGTAGTGGGCAAATATATTAATCAAAAATCTATACTAATGTTCAAATAATTACTCTTGAAAGGCGCACCTAACTATAAAGTTTTTTGTTAAGAGTGTTTTGCGGTAGTTTAAATTTTCTAAAGAAGGAAGATTCCGCTAAATTTGTTTGCTTCAATAGTTTGCCTGTTTTGAAACAAAAATTAAATTAGTTCTAAAATTGCTAAACTAGTAATGATAGACCACTAAATAGTAATATTAAGGTTTGACACTTAGTTGTGGAAAGGAATGTGACCAAGTTTTAAGAAATAGTTTGAAATATATGATTTTGGTATATCGAATTGGGCTATGATTACTGATAAAAGCAGATATTTACAGTTAAAACTATGCTAACTTTAATAGAAGTTAGTGTTTTCTTGCGTTAGCTAAAATTTTTAAAGTTGTACTTTACAATTACGAAACGAAGGACATATCTGCAACACAATCAATAAAATCATTATAACTTTTTAAGTATATACATAATAGTAAATGAATACAAACAAGCATTTGAACGTACGTAAATATTTACGATGAAATGTTATTTGGAAAAGTAATACTATCAATTGACCACACCTCGAACAGTATCAATTAAATTGTACACGGGAAACAAGAAAACACCATGAGCGCATAGTCACACCCTAAAAGTTAACTTAACGACTATACGAATGTTAAACGTTAAACATTACAACAGAATATTGATGGGGAAGCTCGAGAAGGGCTGAATTGTTTAGCGGTTTGTTGTGCAATAAGCAGCAAACAACGGCGGGAGCAATTTTTGATTAGAAATAGATATAAAACCAGTAAGAAAGTCTAAGTTCGGGTGAAATCGAAAATGTAATACCCAGCTGTGTAAAGAGTACTATGACTAATAGCTACTAAGAAATCTCACTTTATAAGTTTTTCCAAATTTTAGATATCACAAGGCTCACAAGCAGCAGTTATTTTAAAGGGAGAGTATTAATTCAAAATTTTCTTTGCAAAAATATGCTATTTCTATATAACTTATCCGCAATAGATGCAAAAGGTTTCATTATTAAAAATAATTCTCCAAAATTTAAGGACATCTGTTACTTGACTTAAAAAGTGAGAAATTTTACTATTTTTAAGGAAAAAACGTTGTTTTAAGGACAATTATACTTATTTTAAAAGAACATTTATACTTGCCCTAAGTAAATCAATGTACTGAATTTAATACTAAAGAAATGTTTACAAGCCTCAAGGCATTTACAAGTATATTCAATTTAAAACTGTCCTAAATTTCAAAATTAGTAAAAATTTCCATATGTTCCAGGAATTTTTTCGAAGTGATTAGGCAGTGATATCAAGGCAATGGTTTACTTAATTTGAGAGCATATTTACTTGTCTTCGCTGCCGCCTACCAAAAACGCTCTGCCCTAACAATTTTTAATACCTTTAAGGAAATTACGAATATTGTAAGTATAAAACTGCTATGAAGCTCAAAATAAGTAAATATTTCCTTTTGTCAAGGCAATGTTTTACTTAATTCAAATAACTTGTGCTCGTTGCAGCCTACTAAGACGGCTCGACCAGCAGCGCAGCCATAGCTCGACCCATGATATGTGTGTTGTTAGCTTGCAAGCGCGTCAGTTATTGATATTATGTTTAGATGAAATATTTGGCAGTTGCAATTTTAGTGTCAATGTAATATAAATAAAAATGAGGAGATATTTTGCTGCAGTTGGGCGAGGAGTGCTTTTTGATTTGTTTAAAAATAATGCGAAAGGAAAATATTTTCAAATGAACATAACATTAAGAATAATGCAAAAATCGTTACATAGATACATATCGCTGCCTGTTGGAGACAGAGTATTCCAAGGCCGCCAGGCCCGCACATAAAATCTAATTTAGTTTTTTTTCAAAATTTGTTATGTATTTAAAAACTAAGGTAAGTCCCATAATTTGAAGCCGTTTCAATTATAATATAAATATAACTAAGAAAGTCCATGGCAAATTCAGCCCTTGTCTAGCCCAGTAATTCCAATATAAGATCAGTCTGATAGCTGGTTAGACGTCAAGGACGCGTGAGTCAGCGTGTGATATATTAGGACGCAAGATGTGTTGTGGTGTGGGCTGGTTATTTAATATTACATTGGAGTTGTTGGCCCTGACTCACATGTATACGGGTAGCGGGGAAGTGTTGTTGGATGGAAGTGGTACAAGTTAAAAATGTCTGTCCTGCCTCGAAGAATGTAGCATGGGATAGGAGGTGGCGGCAGCCAAGGTTGGTTATTAAATTCTATTTCATTACGTTTAATTCATTTTATTTTATTTAAATTTTTTCATTTTAATTTACTTCACTTCACTTTATTTAATTTCATTTTATTTTACATTTTATTTTTCTATATTTTCTTTATTTTATTTCATTTCATTTCATTGAATTTTTTTTAATTCTATTTTATTTTATATCATTGTAATCCATTTCCTTTCATTTAACTTAGTTTTTATTAGTTGTTTGTTTTGGTTTATTGTTTATAAACATTTCCTATAGTAAACTTATTAAATTCATAATTATATTATATAGAGATACAAGTTTTTGGAAATTTCTTGGACATTTTTGTTTAAAATGTTGTTTGGGCATACCGGCTTAGGAGGTGGCAGCCCTAGCAGTGCCTACAAGTATGCCGTCTTTGTTGTGCTGTCAGGTTTGTTTTCGGAAATTTTGTATTAAAAGGAGTGATATGTATTTTTTCTTACAGCGTTTCTGAATGAGTGCGAGGGTGATGCAAGGTCACACGACATGTACAATTGGAAAGTGGATAATATATTTACGCCGGCCATATAAAACTATCCACTTTTTTATCTTCATTTGTGGATAGCGCGACCTATGTTTTATCCACTTTTTTATCAGCGTATGGGTTGTAGGGATTATTTAAAATTGTTCATGTATTTGATTTGAAGTAGCCAGAAACCTGTAACTTTCACAGAGTTCACTTAGAGGTCTAAAAAAATACTTAATAACCTTAGAAAATTAAAAATTTTTCAAAATCTTAATTAAATTTCGGACTAAAATTTTTTTTATTATACCTGTGATATACCTTAAATATCCTCAAGTTTTCAGAAGGGGGTTTTGTTTTTTTTCAGAAATATGAATTTTGTATTTTATAATTTATGTATGTATGTTGAATTTTACACAAATAAATATTTTAAAAAATTTGTGTGTCCTTTAATCAAGGAATATTGCACCTAAAACGAGGATGGAATTACTCAAAGTAAGTATATAATTCAATTAAGTATAGCACATACTTTGTTTGGGGAAATGGTTAAACTTGGGTTGTCCTTGGTTTAAGTACAATATTTACTTAACAAATTAATTAGCATAGTTACTTAGCTTAATGACCAATATCCTATATTTTAGCACAAGCCCTACTGAAAATTAAGAAAATAGCAATGTATTTAAAAAATAAAAAATTCTGTAAGTGTTTTCTGTATAGAAGCACATAACTTATTTAACTCAAGTACATAAACTTCTTTGATTGCCTTAGTGCAACATTGTTTCTTTCATTTACTTAAATCTGTATGTACCGTGCAGTCAACTGCCAAACTGGTTAGTAAACATTCTAGTTCATTAACTAGAATTTCGGAGTCTTATTCATACCAGTTTGAGCGACTGCAACGTTTTCGCTATCATAAGCAGCAACAACCCTTTAAAATTTGTCGATATATGCATACACGAGCCAAAGAGAAAACAATTCAGTATACGGGCAGCAATCGTTCAGTTAACAACGCCGTCCTACATTTTAATTTTCTCTTCAAGCAATATTCTTACAGCCATTTTCACGTAGCAATTTAAGTGAAAAATAATTTTTTCCACTGTCAGATTTTATATAAAATTCGGATAAAAAAATCATTTCTCAATTAAATATGTTTCGTGATACCTGTAAGTATTCATTTAATTCAATTCAATATAAAACTTTCTGACAAATAATATTTTTTATAGTAAAATCATAATTTTTTTGAGTATTTCGTGCTTCAAATAGTTGTTGCAGATCATGTACGTACGTGCAAGTCAACAAAATCACCCTTATTTTTTAGACTTCGCCACTGCTAACGGCGTACCACCGACACAAAAACGAATAAGCAGTACTGAGATGAAAACAAAAAAATTGAAAACGGAACGATCACTTGTTAAAGCATTTCTTTTTAGAATAATCATAATAGCTGTTTTCTGATGAAAAAGTTTTGAACAAATTCATAAAAAATATTGGATTGTTTTTTTTTCCAGGGTTGACTTATTGTGATTGTGAAATGCAGTATTCATAAATAAAATAACAAGGAACAACGGAATCGTTTAGAAGCTGCAAATAAGAAAATGGCGAGCAGAGACACGTACATACAATAACAAGGTGGTTAAAATAGCACTTTTTAAAAAATTGAGTTACTAAGAACTTGCACATTATGTACGAGAATTCCATACTCGAGTTACCTGCACTTATAATTTTCTCCATAAAAAGCTAATCTTTCCTTAATTTTATATAGGGATATTTTTACAGGTATGGATTTGACTCTATCCGAGATTAGTATTTTATTTTTCCATAAAATGTTTCAAGAAAATTTAAAGATTTCTGCCTATGAAATCAATTATAAAATTCATTAAAAAAAAGACTGTTTAAAAAAGAACAAAATTACTTTTTATAAATGTTTTGCAAAGGCGAATATACTTTTATTGAAATTTGTTTCAATTCTTCAATATAGTGAAGTAATATTTATTTTGATAGACACATATTTTATATATGATGACTAAATTTTCATTAAAGTGGTTTGTAATATAATTTTGCAATTTTTCGTGTATTTTTCAACCCAAAATGAACTAAGCTACTGTGAAGTGGTACCGTAATTGGTATGATACTGATGCATAGGACAACTAGTATGACGGCTGGTATGATACCGGTGTATGAACTGACTAGTATGTAAACTAGTATGATCCTAATGTATATACGGAATGGAATGTTGAATGGTATGATCTTGATATATATGGTGACTAGTTTGTCAACTGGCATATTGCTGATGCATAGACTGATAAGCATCCTATTGGTATGGTGCTGATGCAGAAGCGGACAATTGCCATCTCGTAGGACATCGCCATGTTAAAACTACCAGTTGCTAATATGGAAAAATTACACTACTCGAATTAGTTGAGCCGGTTTGACAAACTAGTATTTGAATAGTATAATACTAGTAGAATTGACTGCGGGGTAGCTTCATAACTTTTAGGAAATAATTTCTATGAGCGTAGAAACTTTTCATCACTACCACTTGAATTCGAATTAGGAAACCATTTAGTTGGAATTCTTTTTTAACCCATGCAACCCTAAAAGTTATGGAGTGAAAATTTTTCCCCTTTTTTTCTTTCATACTTCTTAAAACAGATATAAAAATGTGCTTATATGCTTTAAGCAAAAATTAGTAGCCGATTTTTATGTTTTTGGAGGTGTCCTAAATATAGTACACCAACATTTGTTCATTGAAATACACCATAAAAAATGAAAATAGTTCATGTCAGTGAATGTATTCGATAACACACTTACTAAACTTTGCTTTTCCAATATAAAACATTAACAAAATTTTAATTTTAGCACCCTTAAATTAACTTGCCTTTCAAAGCGTATGTTATAATTTTGCATTATCCAAATTACAAAAACTTCATAATTAAATACCTAATACTCCTATAGCAAAAGCGCAAATGAGAACTATTAACGCTGTTGTGCAATCTCTGCTGCGTATAACAGGGCATTCCCGTTATTTGTTAACGTACGCGTGTGTTCGTGATAATACATGAACTTGCCGTCTTTTATATAGGACATTAGGGTTATCTGGGTTGATTGCATGTTTTAGCAGGTGTATTAATTGAGGCATGCTGTTTTTTTCAATGGTAGCAGAGCTTTGTTGCAAATTAAATTAATGGTTAAGGACAAGTCGTTTAAACTGCCACCCTCGTTTTCCGGCTTTTCGGTGTTATACCTGAGGACACAGTCTAACCAGTAATAAAACTGAGCACCAATCAGCTGATTATATTCACCTCCGGGACGGGATTGGGGTTGCAGTCAACACTTTTTGGGCATTTCAGGGTGTTCTGTTGCAAAATTAATTAGGTGAATAAATTATTTTAGGAAAGGGGAAATTGTTAAAAATACATCTAGACATTTTTCGCGTTCAGTGAAATTAGGCTTATATTAATTGGCTTAGATTCATAACGCTTAATTTTTATGGCAAAGGTGTTGCCAAAATATTTCTACATAAGAACTTGAGTTGAATTTAATTACGATGTACCGCTTGTACACAGATTTACTTGAAATACACCGCTAAAAATTTTAACTTAAATATTAAACTTTTCGGGGCTACATATATGTCCAAACCAAATTTGTTTTGGAATTTAAATTGTGCCAGTTTACGAGAAATTTACCGTGAAAAAAAGAGTTTAAATTTTAAACCAGAAATGTCTTAACAATTAAAAAACATAAACATAGGTAATTTAACGGCTTGGAATTTATTACAAAAACGTTTACGAAATTGCTTTAACTGACGAATGGTTTAAAATCTCGGCTACAATTTTTAGCCGTGTATATCTCGCAAAACAAAGTAAAGATGATAAGGTTGTTTAAAAAAATCAAAATCCCAATTGCCACAGAGCATTAGAACATTTTACTAAGAACTATGGCTATTTATGTGTAGTTTTAGCTTTCATGACATTTTTAAATTGCAAATGCACACGCTATTAGTTCGAGTACTTTGTAAATTAATGAAAAGTATTCCTGGCAAGCGCATTTAATCTTTCACTTGTATATTGTGTGGTTCGATTTTGCAAATGGTTTGTCTTTTCTTTCCCCCATTATTGTCAATGTCCGTCTAATTAAATAAAAAATATAGAGATTTAAAATAAATTTATAAATATATTTAATATATACTAAATTAAATATACATTGCAAACCAAATTTAAAACAAGGATTTCAAATTCACCTGCGTGTCCTTAACTAGCACAAGTCTTTCTATTGCATAAAACTGCTTTTCATTGTTATCGATCAGAGCGTTTTGATCATTAATACGCATTTATAATTTTGATACTAGCCATAGAACAATAAACACAATATTTTATAATATGTGCAATAAATGCCATTTCATTCTTAAATTACTCCTTAATTTTTTTCTTTGCTGCAATGCAACCACGCGTCCAAGAAATAACATAGTACAGTTAATTGCGACTCTGAAAATTTCACCTGCAGAACGGAATTTTTCCAGAGTTTTACTACTGTATCACTGTGCCTGAAAAATTGTTGGAAACAAAATATGCATCCCTGAAAACATGGTAATCAAACGGATAAATTCCCGTTGTCTTAAAGCCATAAATGGTTATTTCATCATTCTGAACTTTCAAGTAAGGTCCTAGCTATATGAAAATGTGTTACTTTTCATTTTCTTTCCGAATAAATCGTCTTATATCTTCATTATAGTAATTTTTTAAGCGTTCGATAAAAGTTGTATCAATGGTTGAAACTTGTGTGTTGCATGAGAAGGAAATTTAATGATTATTCCATATTACGAGCGTATCTTTAATGTCCTTCAAGTATAAGCATCACAGATTCGGATGCAGATGATTTTGTAACACTTAAGAAATTGTCTGAACCCCTGTTATGAAACCAAATCTATCTCAGGAGATTTTGTAGTCAATAAAACTCTAATAAAAAAATAAAATTTTTTTTTTGCGCATTTCTGTCTTCTCGTTCGTTAGTCTCGCTAAAACTCGAGAACGGCTGGACCGATTTGGCTAATTTTGGTATTGAATTATTCGTGGAAGTCCAAAGAAGGTTTAAAATTTTTCTCTATCAAATTTTTTAATTTTTCTCTATCAAATTTGAAATGAGAATACTTGTCCCCTCCATAACTCACTATGTATGACACTTTCCAAATTGCCATTACTGTACTGCAGGAATTGGGAATTCGCTCAGGCCTTGACACCTAAGGTTACCCTGGGGACATTTTGATTGAGTTTTCGCGCAATACTTCTTCAGCTAGCATCTCAAGCTCAAGGTGTCTGAGAAAAAACTATTATTTTTGTCCACTTCAATCTCAGCTAGCTCTCAATCCACGCTAAAGAACAAGTACACAAGTATTTATAAAGTTTTTTGTATTATTATTTTACTTGTACCCTTACGCACCTTTTTAAATTTATGGTGAAATTCATTTTTGCTTGGCATTTTTATTGTTGGGGTGGACATGCTAAAATTACAGTTAAACATAGTTTAGTTTAGTCAAAGGTGAAAGGATAAAATAGTGATGTCGATGCTGTTAATATTCATGTTGTTTTTGCTACTGTTACTTCCCCCAAGCTCTCTGCATTGTTTGCTAAAAGTTACTTGCATACAAGCATACGCACATAAATACATACACACAGATAACCATAAGACTACATCACATCTACTAAGCGAGTATTTGTATATTTGTTGCGTCCATGCGCTCGAGTGAAGTGGAACAAAACTTTTGTCATATTTTCTTGTGAATTGTTGTTGTAATGCGCGCTTTGAGTGCTAAATGTGTGTGGGTTGGTTTAAGTGGGGGCTTTTATGTGGGTAGGGAAATACTTTGTTGCTCACCGGTAATTGTGCACACATGCAGACACCCTCACACAAACACACATATCTACATTCACATTAAAATCAGAAAGTAAGTCTGTAGGGTTGGGGAGTGTTGCGTATGTGAGCAGTGCTTTGATGGAATGAATTCGGAATGCTACGACATTAGCACCCTCTGGCACAGACCCGCCCACAGAGAGAAGGATTTATTTGACCCCTTGTACTTTCGGGTCTTGAAATTTAGTCTAAGCCGAAGACAGCGCTTTCCTTGCTTGCTTTTCCGTTAGTTTCGAGTCAGCACAAAATTCTAAATATTTTATTAAGTACATGCGTTGTTTTTTTTTTTAAGAATTCGGAGCTCAATTACGTACTGGAATTTGTAGACTAATTAATTTCCTGAACATAACATTTTAGTTAATGGTTTTGTTTCAACTGAACAAATTCATTTTAGTGGTTTCTCATTAAAGATATTTTTTTCAGCAGAGAAAACTGCATTCTGAAGGCACAAACCAGTTTCCAGTTTTAAAAGAAATTTTAAACTTAAAGCTAGATTTTGTCAATACAGCTGTGAAAATTTCATTCAATTCCGTGCAGCAGTGTTTAAGTGATGCGCGTTCAAACATGCAGACAGACAGGCAAAAAATTGTTTTTTTTTTATTTATTCTCTATAATGCAGAAACATCTTCCTGGAGCAATTTTATTATGTTTATGTAAGCGAGTCAATAAAAACCAAAAACTCAAATTGAAACCGTCAATAGGCTATTTTTTTCGTAAGCGCTTAGCGACTTATGAATAAAATAACAAATGGTTCTTTTTTTTAATTGAAATTTGCTGTTGAAATTAAATGTGAACTCGTCGTTGTGAGAGTTTTTTTGTTGTTTGCACTTCAAAAAATTGTTTAGGCAAACAGAAAAAATTCTGTATAACCACGAAAACGACTACTAGAAATAGCGAAATTTTTGTTGTTATAGGTTTGTAAGAATATTTTCTTTTAATTGCAATTTAAAATACATTTCAAATGTTACTCAACTGCCGAGTTTGAACTTTAGTTTTAGTTCAGTGATTCTTATTCGGAACTTAATATCTAGTTATGAAATTTATCTCACTAGTTATCGCATTCCCTGCAGGGTATTCTTACACACGCATGAAAGTTATACAAGTTATATTTATTTGGCTGAACGAAAATAAAGAAAAATCATAAAACACTCACCGTACGACTAAAAGTTGAAGTTTCGCACAGAATATTTATGAGTTGCACACAATTGCTTTCTTGATGTTTTTACTTTTCTGGCATTTTCTGTATTATTTTGAAACCGATGAAGTAAAGTTTTCTTAGCAAAGTACGTTGGTGCTAGGTAGTTTTTTGGTTTTTTATTGCATCAACATATTTTGTTTTACGAAAAAAATTAAATTGCGAACTTGCTTGTCTCTTGACGCATATTTCTGATCGAACCCTTGAGAATTTATACAAATTATGTTTGAAAGCCTAGTTTTAAAGACTTCGAGGTAGTAAAGAGAGAAAATTTTTGTTAGACTAAAAGCATATTTTTGAAAAAAAAGTTTATATGACCATAACATTGTTGTTGTTGTCCATTTATAAGTAATGTTTCAAACCTGTAAGTCTTAAGTTATTGAATAACTTTTTCTAGTTCCAGCCAAGTTTTTTTAAAATAGTAAATCGCTTTTATATAGATCAGAAGATTAGGAATATTCTAGGTTTACTGGGTCCACATTCTATTCGATATCTGCATATACCAATCACCTAGCAGCATCAAATATACGCAATTAACTCCATAAACATCATTAGAGCCGTTCTGGAAAGCTCGATTAGAAACAATTAGATTTTCAAATTTTGATATCTAAAGCAGCAGAGAATGCAGAATTTTCTTCTGTTAGATATACTATACCTTCTCACCTTCCTTTTTATTATTATTGCTGTTTCCGACAGGGTAGAAGTATGCATTTTCCAGTCAATTAAAACTTCGACCGCTGTTTCACTCGGGCAATGATAGAGAATTTATATTTTTAGTGTGAAATGGTCTGGAAACAAGAGATCATTGTTTGGTTTGCTGTAGCTCTCTAAGCGCAAATGCTTGGAAGCAGTGTTGCCACAGCAATAAAAAAGAAGTTACGAAAATTAAGCAGCTTGCAAAACTACATGCAGCATAGCCTATGGGTTAGGCAGCTGCGCTTGCAATCAGAGTGAGTGGGTTCGATTCTCCACAAGATCCTCTGAAATAGCAATTAGTCTGACGAGAAATCGTGGCTGTTTTCGAAATAGTACTATAACTATGCCTGTATTTGTTTGTAGCTTTCAATTTTTCCTCTAATCAAAAATAATAATAACTAACCAAGAATCAACTGGTCTTGAGCTCGTTAAACTTACAAAAATATGTAAAAATTAAAAGACCATAAAATCAACACAAAAAAAAAATTACAAAAGACAACCATTTTATAAAAACGGACACACACAGGTTTATTTGAAATTCCTGATCCGTATGTACGTTAATTTAAATGATATAAACATTTTGCATCTTGGATGGAGTTGTAAAAAACCCCCTTTTCATCTCTTTAACAAGGTGTACTTTAAAAGTTATATTTTCTTAGACCACTATAAATTTTTCAAAAAATAAAGTTATACATTTTTTGGCGTAACCTAAGCTACTTTTTCTAAAATGCCATTCTTCCAGCATTTGCGGGTTATTTTACCCAAAAATATATATTGGCCTCAACACATCGAAAAAATTACCAATTTTGGTTAAAAATAACCAAAACGGCAACCTTGCTTGGAAGGCAAAACGTTCTAGCAATGCAAAGAAATATGAAAACCCTTAATTCAAAGTCATTCCTAAATTACATTTGACTTTCAAAAGACCTTATACTTTTATAACTTTAATAGAAATATCGGCTCAGTTGATTATCTATTTTGATCCTACGAAAATCAGTATTTTGATGAGATATATCTACAATCTCTAACATACCCATAGTTACATAAATTTAACATAGATTTGCAAATTTTATTTTTAAACTTTTTTTCTAAAACTAATTAATTGAACTTGGAGCCAGGTAATTAACAAAAAGCAACCACAAGTTACGAAACATGGATATGTACAGAAAGGTATGTAAGAGTCAACTCATATTAATTTTTCAATTAATAAGCAATTCAGCACCTCCAGGTAAGAATTTCACACTTTCACTCATTAACATTAGAGCTCAAGTGCTGTGTGTATCTCCATGTATAAGCATATAGCCCGCAGTCAAAGTAACCCGTTGTAAACCAAGGACATATCAAATTATGTGATAAGCACTAAAGGCAGTTAGAAAGATGGTTACTTACTACGCTTGAACTTAAACTTTTAGCTCCGCAGAAAGATAATATTATAATAAATTTTTTTCATATTCTTATTTTTATAGATTATTAAGAAAAATTGTAAAAATATTAATTTTACAAAAATAACAAAAACTATTTTCATTTCTAAAATTGTTTTGAAAAACTAGCTTTGATATAAATAAAAAATCTTCTCTAGAAAGTAATGGCCGATTATACGATAAAAAATAGAATCAGTGACACGAGTATCTATGTCGCGTATCAAAGGCAATATTTTTACAATAGTCCCTAAACTGAGGCCCAAGAGAGGCCCTAGTTCTAGAAAAGTCTCGTCGGAATGAGGCGCAGCTTGGCTATTTTGCTAAGCTTTGGAATTGTTTTTGGGACAGCTGGGATCTCTTTTGGACTACAGTTTTTTCAAGATGTACTTAAGACCTCGTGAAATGTAATTCAGAATAGTCAATTCTATTTCAGAAATCGTAAAATATATTTCAAAACAGTCAATTGTACTTCGGAAACTGTTATATAAATTTCAGAATAAATAATTGTGGCTCAGATATCGTAAATTTTACTTCAGAAACGATAAATTGTACTTCGAAATAATTAAAAGTAGTTCAGAGTTATGGTCTCTGAAGTATTTTTCCAGCTTCTGGAGTAAAAGTTATGGGTTCTGAAGTATATTTCACAGTTTCTGAAGTACAATAAGTTATTCTGAAAATAATTTTACGGTTTAGAATTACAATTGACTATTCTGAAATACATTTTACGATTTCTGAAGAACACTTCATGCTTTCTGAAGTAAACTTGGAAAAGGCGTATTTATATTTCTGTGTGGAAATTGTTGCTTCAAAGTATTTTGTTTTTGCTGTCAGATCACGCCCGATGGCGGTGCTTGCACAATTTCCTTGTAAAACGACTAGAAATATAAGCTTATCTAAATCGACAACCAGCATTCTGATAGGCTACTGGTTAACAGAACGTGCCAAAATTTCTCTGATGAAGAAGTCTAGCATCAACCGAAATGGATCCATACGAAAAGCTATGGTGGTTTTTTTCCGATCCTAGTGAAAACTTTGAATAATTAACTAAACAATAAGTATCAAAACAACATATACAATAATAGTTTTCATATAAAAAATTTAGCTCATTTACAGCCATTATTTTTTTTAGGCATAGTTCGGGGTCTGACTGCATGGTATATGCTCTCAAACGTTTGGGATTACATAACATACACGTGTTTCTGTATGTAATTGTAAACTATTCCCAACAAGCACAAAGAAAATATAATCGCAAAAATTTTGAAGATTATTAATTTCCAAGTTGAGTGTTAGCCTTACGTATTCTTTATGATTAGGTCTTTCCGCCAAACCTCTATCTGAACTTATGCAGAGTGCGGAAGACATTTCAAAAATATCTAACCGTTTTGTTTTCAGCTAATGTATACGTTTACTTAGTAAAATTGTTAATAGCGAATTTTCAATGGAATTAGTTAGCAACCTGAAAATCAAATTTCATATATAAATATTTAATAAATATTTTTTACGAGGAAAGCAAGGTACAGTCATCACTTTCACCTGCGATACCATTTATAGTACTGCTGGCAAAGAGATATGTTCGATTAATTTTAACCAAAAAAGATATCGAAAATGGTAAACAGAGCACTGTGGGAAACATATAATGATGTATGATAAAAAATTTTTTCTGGAACGACTTTATAGAGTTAGCAGGTTTCATTAAGTGAGGAGATTTAATTTTAGCGATTCTATAGATCGACCCATCATTTACACACCACGTCGGAAATGCTTGAAACTGTAAGCAATAAGGAAAACTAGTTTTGAGTTATCAAGTTTTACCGCTTGTAGAGTGATATGTTATATTGGTACCACGTAATCTCGTTCATGTAAAGAAATGAATTAAAGTGCAGAGTAAAAATGTTGTGGTTGAGTTCGATTAAAAAAATTCCTTTAAACTAAGAAAATACACTCATTATAAAAAAAAACTTCGCTTACGTTGCCATAGAGATGCCGTTGAAAGTAGGGTTGTAATTATTAAATCGATTTTTACTTTATTCGATATTTTTTATTTTGTAATTCTGAGTTTTTATGATTTTTTATAGTAAATCGATGTTTTATAATAAATCGATTTTTTTTAAAGATATTACAGACCGAATGTAAGGATTACCCATTTAAAAAAAAAACTTTCTTTTTTTTTAGGTGTAGAACAAGTTCATATAATTTATATAGTTTCATATGTTTGAATCTGTTAATTTCATTTTAAATTTAATCAAATGTTAAAGAGTTTACTGATCATTTGTGATAATAAAATTTTAAAATCGTCTATTTCGTTGTTTTAATCTTAATAATATTTTCACTTAAATTAATAATTAAAAGTATATTTTTACTAATCATCAAATAAGAATTTTTCGTTTAAAAAATTGATGTACAAACAAATATCGTCAAACATTTTTAAATAGCGATTTATCTCTAAACGTAGAATTTATTTATTGCGTATCCGATTTTACCAAGCCGAACTGACACCCCTACTTCACAACTAACTTTGAAAATGTGAGAAAGGTATTTAACATCAAATTCGTTGAAAGTGGATATCAAGCAAAGTGGTTTGCCGGGTTAAAAGGAAATACAGCGAGCATTTCTTTTTAACCAGTGCGGAAATAATTAGCGCTAAAATGAAATTGAGTCAACATACCTTACACGACGTTCGCACTATTTAAAGGCGTAAACTAAAAATCTTATGTCATGCGCCTAAAAGTATGTTACTTGAATATTTATTAAGTTCTAATTGCGCGCACAAGCCGTTTCATGGAAAATGAGCTTTTACAGCAAGTGTGGAGGTGAGAAAATGGTGAAAACTTTGTTTATGTACGTGTATCTATTCCCTGTGGGGAAGTCAGTAACTAGTGAAAATAACTTCTGGTTCAGAACTAGAGATAAAGTTGCTAATAAGAACTAGTGAGATAGTAACTAGATTTTCACTAGTTCGAAACCGGCAGTGGTGTAATCATTAAAATTTAATAAAATTGAGAATCGTATTTGGAAAAATATTTTGTTCTTGTAATGTTCTTTAAAGAAAGGTTGAAATTTGAAATCATGAATAAAAAAATAAAAAAATTATCAGTTGGTAGGTTTCGAACCAACGCGTCCCGCAACAGAGTCGAGAGCCATACCCACTCAGCTATGGCGCACGCATCAATAGTGTGAGAAAAGGTTACATATGTATTATACATTATGATAGAATGGTTTAATATGTAGGCTCAAATTATTAACCCTGCATAAATTAACCGCAATGGTGTGGCGGTAGTGTTGCCGAAGGTCCAAGGTTCGAGTCCTGGGAAAGGTAACATCAAAAGTGGTTTGGAAAGGTTTTTCAAAACGGGGTCGCGACCGTAGGCAGTCATTTGGCAAAAAGTCTCCGAGTGTAGTTCTACCATGGAAGGCTTCTCCAATAATTTCTTTTTTTAGTTCTAAACCAAACTGCAGAATTTGGAAATAGTTCAGAGCTAGAGCAATATTAGCAATAAACGAACTACATCCCAACTGTCGAATTTTTAACTAGTTCGGAACTTTCGAAAACGTAATGCAGCGGGAGACAATTTCCACCGCCTAGGAGATCGCCATGTTAAATTCGGCAGTTGATTACATGTGAGAGAGATTAAAGGCGAACTTGTGGTTCGAAACGCACTAGATGCGCACCAGTTCAGAACTAGAGATTTTCCCGACAGGGTTAGCATTCACTTGAATGACGAATAATGAGAAAGGTAAAAAGTAGTTGCAATTTATCTAAAATAGACACCATGTTTGTTGATTTATAAGCCTTGGTGGTAGCTCGTTTACTGAATGAGTACCTAGCCAGTTGGAAAGCTTAGTGAAGTAATATGCGGACACAACTCTTCATACTGAAGTAAGCTCTACCTAGTGAATATTATATGACGTGAGCTAAAGCTGTTAGCCTTTTATGTATGAGGCCCATTGGGTGTCTGCAGTGAGCTTGTCTTTGGTAAAATTGCCAGGAACCAACATAGAAGCTGGAAGGTTTTCCTGATAAAAGTTCTCCCAGGGTATGTTTTAACTGGAAGTTTTTGTGAGTGATATAAAATATTTTAGTGAAACTGAAAGTAGGATACGTGGAGTTTCTATGTGCTGTGTGCTTTAACAAAATATGCCAACCTCTTCCGCAATTGCCAAATAGCCTTTGATTTAGCTTCACAAAATTCCTAGGTTTCATTTATAGATTTCATGTTCCGTAGAATGGTCGCTGAAAATTTGCACATTAAACCTTGAGCTTCCGTGGAGCTTTCATATTAAAGATACAGGGCAAAAGTTGAGTGACAAGGT